>JASGCC010000114.1:99951-641753 GCA_030067915.1 Hydractinia echinata | reverse complement strand
ATACGCCTCCGGTGATTGTCACAGAGACCCTTTGGCAAACAGGGCATCTTGGTCTTTCGAGTCATTGTATTACGAGGGGTAGAGGATCCAACACTATCACCCTCTCAGGTATGCCAATCCTTGCCATACCTCTTTGACGAGTCGTGCCTTTTGCCTGCGCTGGCATGGGATGATCCCCGATCCGATGGTTCGCGTACTGGGCTTATAATTCATATGTGAACAGGTTATAAGAATAGGTTTAATCTTCTCCTGTCTAAGGCCCCTAATTTCTGAATCAATTTTGATGGCGGTCTGTTTCATATTCAATATCACGCTTCTTTGTTTGGGCACTTCCGCTGCCTTTCGCCTTATCCAGGCACCTATACAACTTTTTGTTAGAACCATTTCCTCCTAATCCGTGGAAACTTGTCTGGAAGAAGCGTTTGCATTTTGCATTGGCCTTCTCCATTTTTATTTACCCTTCATCGATTGTGTAATACCCTACAACATCGCAAGCGTGGAGACTTGCCGTTTCTTATATTTATAATGTACCTTGTGTTATGATATGCAAAGAACTCTAGTCTTCCAGGTCATACCTTCTCAGAAAACTGGGCCTTCAATGATGGGCCGCAGTATAAGCCATGAGCTCCTTGTTTTTCATGTAGAGGTTTGGTTGCTGGTCGGCACTTTGTACGTTTTCCTTGAAGCCTGTGTTAGCAGCGAGGCAGTGTTGCATGCCTGTGAAGCGTGACCATTACGCTTTCACCCGAAATTGTCCAGGGAGAGATAGTGCTCTGCATTTCGAGCATTTTTAGTCCTCTTCCATAGTTCAATTTAGTCTCTCTCGAACGAGATAAAATTTAAGTACGTCTATTTAGGCCTTCGGACGATTGGCTTTCGGGGATCCACTTTTTCTGACGCCATCTCAGACTCGCCCTACCTCGGCAAGTCCGCCACCTTTTGAGCACACGGTTGGTATTCCATCTGGTAGATGGCCTTGATATACCTAAGAATTTCTTACCTCCTTTGCATAGGCGAATGTGAAAGGATAATCACAACGGTTTTCATAGAGCATGTCCAGGATCTCTTTTTCCTTGGGTGTAACGTTGCTTGTTGTATTTATTATAGCATTTTAAGATTCAGTGATGGCTTTGCCTTTTTGAGGTGCAGGTGGGCTTGTGGTTTCTCCACATTTTTGCCTTTCTCTACCAACTTGTAACCACACCACACCCTATCGCGAGAAAGCCAGCTCCCCACCCCTACATGTAGACATCTGTCAATGGACTTGCGTAAAGTCAGGGACCATTGCCATTATACGGGGCTGTATAGAGGTGCGGCCCATAACAGCTGTAACCTGAAATACAAGATACCTAGCCATATACCTGTGATATTCCACAATCTCTCGGGATACGATGCGCACCTGTTTATCCGGGAACTGGGTGAAAAGTATGACACCCAGGACATTGGGTGCATAGCGGAGAATACTGAAAAATATATCAGTTTTAATGTTAAAATCAAGGTACCGCTTGCAGGCATGGGATATGGTGATGGTGAGACCTATAAGACCATAGAGATTAGGTTTATAGACAGCTGTCGATTCATGCCATCCTCGGGAGACAAATTGGCAAGCAATTTAATCGGAACAAACGCCGCCGGTATGAAATGTCACCAGTGTGCGGATACCTGTCTGGAATTCCGGAGTATAGACGCCGAATACATGGCAAAATTCTGCTGTAAAAATTGCGACTCGAACACCACGAAGCAATTAAACCAGGAGAAACTAAGGGCAAACGTACCATCCATGGTCAAATTCATCGACAAGGACGATGTTTTCAGACTGATGCTCAGAAAAGGTATCTATCCGTACGAATACATGGATGATTGGCAAAATTTCGAAGAATTGGGGCTGCCCCCCAAGGAGGCATTCTACAGCAAGCTGAACATGAAGGGTATCAGCGACAAGGACTATGAATACGCAAAAAAGGTATGGAATTGTATAACCCCAGAGGGGATAACGTTACCATGGGCGACTACCATGACATCTACCTGACCATAGACGTCCTGCTATTAGCCGACGTGTTTGAAACGTTTCGGGACGTGTGCTTGACAAACTACAAGCTTGATCCTGTCCATTTCTACTCTGCACCTGGGTTGGCCTGAAAGCAGCACTCAAGTATACCGGGATAAGGCTAGAGCTCCTCACCGATACCAACATGCTCCTGATGTTCGAGAAGGGTATCCGGGGAGGTATAACCCAAGCCGTACACCGGTATGCGAGAGCTAATAACAAGTACATGGGAGACCGGTACGATCCGGAAGTTGAATCGTCCTATCTACAATATTTGGATGCGAACAACCTATACGGGTGGGCGATGCGGCAAGACCTGCCAATGGATGGCTTCAAATGGATTTCAAACGTCGAGGCATTTACAGAAAAGCGAATCGAGAAGCTCGTTAGGGATAATGGGCATGGGTACATTTTAGAGGTTGACATCGACTACCCGGAGAAGCTGCACGACAAACATAATGATCTACCGTTCCTACCCGAACGCACGACGGTCCACAAGCTCGAGAAACTGGTACCAAATTTGGAAAACAAGCGGAGGTACGTGGTACATATAAGAGCTCTCCACGAGGCTATAAAACACGGGCTTGCGCTGAAGAGGGTGCATAGGGTCATCCGGTTTAACCAGAAGGCATGGTTGAAAGGGTATATAGATCACAATACGAGGCTGAGAACGGCTGCCAAAAATGAGTTTGAAAAAGACTTCTACAAACTCATGAACCTCTCGGTGTTTGGCAAGACGATGGAGAATATCCGGAACCGCCGCAACATTCAGCTGGTTACCAACGAGGACAAGTACACGAAACTCGTGATGAAGCCAAATTTCAAGGGTGAAAGCCGGTTCAGTAAGCACCTCCTAGGTGTTGAGAAGGGCAAGACCGAGGTCAAAATGAACAATCCCGTATATATAGGCCAGGCCATCCTGGACCTGACAAAGCTGATCATGTATGAGTTCCAGTACAACTATATGCAGCCAAAATATGGTAGCAATCTGCAGCTCTGTTACATGGATACGGACAGCTTCGTTTACCACATATGAACCGAGGACTTCTATCGAGATATCGCCCAGGATGTCGAGACACGCTTTGACACGAGTGCCAATAATCCGGACGATAAAAGACCTCTTCCTGTAGGAAAAAAAAGAAGGTCGTTGGCTTGATGAAGGATGAGCTTGCGGGGAAGGTGATGACCGAGTTCATCACCCTGAGGGCCAAGCTATATGCCTACGAGAGCCTCACAGAAGAGGGATGACAGGAAAGCCAAGGGCGTTAAAAGATGCGTGACCAAAAAGTCCATCACCTTTGACGACTATCGGCGATGCTTGGAGGAGGGTGTTGATATATACAAAAGCCAGGTATTGATTCAAAATAAGAACCATCAAGTCTATACCCAAGAGGTATCGAAGTTAGCACTCAACAGGGCGGATGACAAAAGGCTTGTACAACCTGATCAAATTACCACGCTTGCCAGGGGCCATTCCCGCCTGGCGTTCGCCCGGGAATAAATGGAAGTGTGTTTGTATATCGCTATACTTCTACCGTATGCCTTGATCGCGTTTTGCTTTTTTCGATATCGCCGTACAATAAAGAGGATGTCTGACCTTGCACGAGTATTCGACGAATCCGCAGAAACCTATCCAGGTCTTGAAGGAGGCCCTGAGTAAAGGCAAAGGACATCTTCTGCCGAAAAAATGCACAGAAGGGTTTGTTGACAAGGCCCCAGAAGAGGCAATTGACAAGGTACATACCGAGTACGTACAGCGAGAACTCCACGAAAAGGGTGAGAAGACTGCTAGGGCACTGTCTACTCACGTGATCAGTTTATATGCTAGCATGATTGGGAATATCGTGGACCTTGACAGTGTTGACGAATTACGTCGGGACATTGAAGGGGATCCTATTATCCGAGACTCTATGACGGATCTCGGGATTCTCGTGTACTGCACCATTGGTAGATGTCTAGCCCCAATTTTGGTGGCAGGGCATACCGCGAGACATATGGGTAAGAGGAAACAGGAGGAGGAGGAGGCTAAGGAAGAGCCCCGGACGGTGCTATAGGATAAATGGAAGAAAAAACAAGAAGAGAGAGTCGTTACAAAACCAGTAAAGCATCCGGGAAGGGTTGCGCAGGGACACAAGTTGGCAGCACTAATGAAAAAAAGAAAGGAAGAAATGAAACAACAAGAGGGTACTGTAGAGCCTACGGCCAAAGCCTCTTCTGGGACCAGTTCCGTGCAGTCAGCTTACATGTACGGTGTAGGGACTTTGGCCGTGCTTGCCATAGGGGTTGGCATATGGTACAAATTTGGTGGCAAAAATGATGGGGAATCTATCAATCAGGCAACTCATCCCGAGCCTCAGCAAAAGGGCAAAACTCGGCCAAATATCGAGATTTTCAAAATGCTATAGATAAATGGCAACAAGCAAGGCACACATGGATAGCAACATTAGTTCAAAAGAAACGATGGTTATTGACTCCCTATGGGAATCAGTCAGGCTGGTATCGTATACGATCCTGATAGCTATGGGTGCAAAAAAGGCTCTGGGAGTTTCCAGGCCTGGGGCAAAGATGGACTTGGAGGACGGCCTGAAGCTCGCCGGCTATATGACGGCAGCGATCTTGTTCGACGAATACGCGATCAAGCAGGGATGGTATAAGAAATCCTTGATACCTCCAAAATAGACCGCCTATTAAAATTTCTATCTCTCGTAGAGAGATAGAAATCAACATGGAAGAGACCAAAAAATGCTCGAAATGCAAGCACTATCTCCCATTGAACCATTTCAGGGTGAAACGTAATGGTCAAACGCTAAGGCAATGCATCACCTGCCTCGCTTCCAGCAAGGCGTCAAAGGATCATAGCTATCTGCATGGCTCATATTGAAGCCCAGTTTTCCGAAGGAATGACCTGGGAACACTACCAGTTTGTTCATATTGATCACAAGGTTCCGTTTAAGTATATAGAAACTGGGAGGTATCCAACGCTTGCTGATGTTGCCAAGGTATTACACAAGGCGAGTCTATTCATAGTAAATGGAGGCCAAATGTTGTTCGAAGTGCAAGCACATCCTAGCCCCAGATCAGTTCAAGATTAGGGGCAATGGTAGGACGAAGAGTTGTATAGGTTGCCTGGCTAAGGCGAAGGAGAGGCGGCGTACCAAATGCAAGGACCCTGTTATCGAACACGAAGTAGACCCACTTATGATTGACAGGGAGATTCGAGGGCTTAAACAGGATGAAGATTACCTGCTTTTGTATACCCTATTCACATACAACATCATACCCCGATACATTGAACTCATCGTAGCACCCCCTGAGCATGTCGGCCAGGAAAAGGCACGGCTCGTCAAGAGGTACCGCAAGGCATTGCGATGCCTACAAGGTAAATTAACATATACTCCTCTACCCCTCGAATATAAGACCCAAAATACCAAGCTCTGACCTGCCTGCCGGGGGTCTTTGGTGAACAATCATGGCGGTGTGTTGATTTGTTCGACATGTGCCGCGATATACCCCAAGATTCACGATAGGAAGTTGTCAAACTATTAATAAATGGACGTCGTGAAGGAACCGCATACAGCTATCTTCACAGGACCCACAAGCTGTGGCAAGACACAACGCGTCCTGGACCTGCTGGAAAACGAGTATAAAAAGCACTACCATAATATCATCATCTTGTGCCCTACCCTGCAATGGAATACCACCTATTTAGAAAGGGCCCCGCTCTGGAGGGATGACTGTATCTTTTTGATAGACCCCAAGGATCAACTGTTTGAATGGATCCAAAAATTGTCCTCGTTGCTGGCAGGCGAGGACACGTTGTTTGTCGTGGATGACATGATATATGATGAAAGCCTCGACAAGCGTCGACAACCATTACTTGAATTGGCTATCAGTGGTAGGCATCGCAAGCACAGCCTTTGGCTATTAACCCAATCGTATACTGCATTACCCAAAAATTTGAGACGACAGAAGAAGGCCCTGTTTTTGTGGTATCCCAGCGAAAGGAGTGACATGAGGATGATTAACGAGGAAACCAACCTTATTTCGGATTGGAGTGATATCAAGGCTGATCTGAAAAAGTCCAAACACGCATGCCTATATGTGAGATTGGAACATCCTAGGGCTTGGAAGATTCTCGAGTGACCATGGTGAAATCCTCTGGCTTACGTTGATATATTAGAAAGATGTCGTCGCAAGTTATGTTCAACACAGGAGCCATCGAAACACTGTCCAATAGCCAGGATCAGCCTATGTTCAAAAGGGCTGAGCTGGGACGTTTCCTGGGTATCGAAAAGGTTAAAAATATGACGATACCTCCATCATTCCTATCCACAAGGTCTGAAATGGTAGGGCATCTCGGAGATGCCTCCGATCAGGTATGCGAGGAGGAGGGAAAAATGGGCATGATGTATTCGTCACGCTTGAAGGCGCATTGGAGATCGTTCGCCGTTCCAAGAAACCAAAGGCTGTAGGGTCATCAAATGGCTAGCTCGGGCAGGCGTCCAAAATCTACAAGATGTAATTAAAGAGCATCGCCAGGCCCTAGAGCACAGGGATGGGGCCCTGGCCTTACTCGGTGATGAAATTGAGGATAGGGACAACCAACTCGTTGCACTCGGGGATGAGCTCGAGGATAGGGATGAACAACTTAGTGCTCTTAAGCAAGACAACTCGGAACTACGGCATAGGCATGTTCCACACCGATATCAATATGATACTGTGCTATGTGTGGTTGATAAAAACGATCCTCATGAACATGGAAAAAAAGGCATACATAAGCACTATATGATCCGATGCCAACGTAAGCAACTCAGCACAGAATAAGCACGTTAGGGGAGATGTACCCCGAGATGACCGTGAGGAAACCGGAATGCGACAATCCGAATGCAGTGCATGCCTGGTGGCCGATTCAGGGATGATACACTGGGGTATTGAGAATTATTACCTCAATCACTTCACGTTGCTGGACGATGATACGCGGGATCTATTCGAGGGTATGTTTGATATTGATATGTCGTAAACGGGCGCTAATTTAATACTCACAAGGGTATTAAAATTATCATTTTGACCCTTTTGGGTGTATGTTAAAAGCCAGTGAAATATCAAAATATGGAAGAATATGTACAAAGGAATCAATTTACAATCAACTACGATATCCAGGTAACCGTACTACACTGTTGTATCAAGGCAGGGTCGGCGACTGGATATTGCCCTACCTGCTAGACAATTTTAGGTATCGAGTGGGGTATACTACAAGGGGTTTGAATACCCTACTGATGACCAACCTTTTACACAGGATAGCGTCAGGCAAAAAAGCATGGTGTACATTTGGCAAGAAGCGAGATCGACGAGGATTTAGAGGATGATATTGAACGCCTAGGGCTCAATATCGTTGCGGTTAAGGAGAACAACTATGGGGCACTCTGTTATCAGGTCATCAAGGATAGGGACTTGAAGCTATCAGATTTGGCTGACTTGGCAAGAATAGGCGATATACTCAACTTTCCTATACCAGATAGACGATTGATTGATATTGATTTGGAAAATGAACCCAATGTCATCAAAGGCATCATGTATGGATACCCGTTCTACACCCAAACATTGGACTATGTAAGGGATCCGAATGAAGATGATGACGAGGATGAAATAGATTTGGATGCCCTAGAGGAACTCATGAAGAACTAATACCACTCCTTGATAACATCTGTAGGTACCTGAACGTCCTCGGGAATAAGCATCAACTCTTCTGACACGAAGCTACGATCAGGGTTTGTCCTTCAAATAGTAAATTACACGACTACCTGCTACTACCCTATCCAGCTTGTAAGTATGTTTGCTGTAAAAGGCGTCAGTTGCGCGTCTTTTAGAGTCACCGTGCTCCTCTCCTGGTTGTAGCAGATACAAGTACAAACCATCCTCAGGTAAGGGCTTTTCCTCGGGATATTGCTGACTTTTTGCAAGTGGGACATCTTCGAGTTTAATCGCCTTGTTAGGCTTTATACCGATCATGGCAGTTTTGCTGCTGTTTAGACTTTTGACGATAGTGTACAGGTGCTTGACCCAAATGGTACTAGGCTCGCCAGAGACCAACTCCTGTGCATCCTGCGGTTTAAAGAGCCTTTCAGCAAGTACCTTGTTGTACGACTCTACAAAGGCCGTAAATGTATGGTGATATTTGGTGGTAGCCCGCTTAATCTCGACGCCGTTTACCGTCTAGTAGCTTCGTTACATCTGATTTGAACTCACTACCGTTATCACACTGAAAAATCTTAGGGTATCGTAAAGGTCCTGCCTTGTAGATGTCCTTGATCATGTCCGCGACCTCACTAGCCCTTTTGGAGCGCAATGGTCTCGCTACTTTGTACCTTGAAGCCACGTCAACACCCGTGAGTATGTATTTATAGGTGCTACCATATAGTTTCTCATGTGGCATGTAGAGCAGATCAAACTGATGCATCTCATTGGGTGTTGTAATGGTGAAATGAGGGTAATCAATACGTTTTGGGCCTTTGATATGCCGGAGCCAGAGCAGCTGCCTGGATAGCCAGTGGGTTACTAGCTTTTTGGATAGACCGGCTTCTGCAGCGAGTAATTTGATAGCCTTGCGCCCGGTCCAGAGATGTTCTGGGGTGTAGTAGATATTGCTTAGCTTTTCAGCCTCTTCTTCCGTAACAACGTGCGTTTTTGACATGTCTTTATTATACATGTTAAAAACGTTTTACAGATACTTGTATGCTACGAACCCTAGTAGGGACAAGGAGCCAACGATGAACGTCAATTCCCCATCTTGTTGGTGTTTCGAGGGTATGTAATAGTCGGACAATATCGGGACCTTCTCGTTTGAAGCAATGTAGTATTTATACATGTCGTCATCCAATTCACGAAGGCTCTTACCGGCCTTTAATTGCAATTCCCGTTGTTCAGCGAACCAATCCAATTTAGCCTGTCGGTCTTGTACCCACTTTGCTTGGGCTGCTTGTAGTTGTTCCATGGCCCTATCGTGTCTTTTCCACTCGGCCTCACCGTGTCCTGCAAGTTTACTGAATAGGAAGTTGGTGCCTCTAAATGCTAATGCGTTGATTGCAGCGCCTGCAACAATAACAGCAATCGTTGTCATTTATTGTTGCCCTTCTTGCAGTCTTTGCAGCAAGCCCTCTGTTTTTCATGCTCGCAAATCTGACTGCCTTTACAGTCCTTACAATAGGCCCTCCTTTTTTCATGCTGGCATATATCTCTACCACCGCATTCTTTACATTGGGACCTCCGCCTACCATGGGGGCATTTGTTACGTTCCCGCGAGGCCTTCTTTTTATCCAGGCAAACTAGGCAACTTGTTGCCGCCTTTCCATTTTTCAACACCTTAAATGAATCTAGGGCCAACACTTTTTTACACTTCGGGCAGCTCCTGGTTTCCTCCAAGTGTTTGCTCTTCTTGCATTCCTTGCAGTGATACCTCAATTTCTCATGCTTACAAAACTGACTGCCCTTGCATTCTTTGCAGCAAGCCCTCTGTCTATCATGGGGGCAAATCTGACTATCCTTACACTCTTTGCAATGGGCCCTCCGCCTTTTATGATGGCAAATCTCATTTCCCCCACAGTCCTTGCATTGGGATCTCCGCCTTGAATGGGGGCACTTTGTACGTTCCCGCGACGCCCTCTTAATATCGAGGCATTTGATGCACATTTTTGTGAATTGACCCTTTCTCTTGATCCTAAAATTGTCCAAAGAAAGATAGTGTTTACATTTTTGGCAGCTCTTGGTTCACTCCATATTGATTTGTATTTGCCTCTGGGGACAAATACAAATTATGGTCATTAATACTCCACAGAATTATAACGGCCGTCTAAGATGTTTAATTGAGCATCTTGAAGCAAGTACACATAGCATCTGAAATCCCCAGTTCCGTCAGCCTTTTTTGTCATGTGGAGAGTAATGCCGTCACTCAGGCGTTGAAGAGGTCTCCCGCTACCGTGCAAGCCCGGATCCGGGCTTGCTCTGAAATCGACGAAGAGCGCATATTTCTCGTTGAAGAATTGGCCGATGGTCACGTTGCTATCATGGCTGCCGAAAAGGTTGACGACTTGTTCTAGATGATCCTTGGGAAGTATGGCATGAGAGTACAACTCATTAGGCTCACCCTCGACAGTGACGCTAATCTTCTCAATCTTGGGGTTATAGAAAACTTCATTTACACCAGCATAGGCCTTCACTTTCCCAGGGTCTATGAAAAGTAGCAAAATGCCTTTGAGGCTCTTAGCAGGGGTATCAATTTGAAGGTTGTAACTCGTGTCCTGTTTTTTCATGGTCACCACCTGGCTTCTTAGGATCCGTTCGTAGGGCAAGGCTAGTCTTGCATACCTTGACATCATGGCACTTGCTAGGCCTTCATGAGTGATTTTGTCAAATTCAAGCTTGATATTAGTGATTTTATATGCTGCATCGGCAGCCTTGGCCGCCGTAGATCCCACGGCTGCTGTCCCTCCATCTTTGATCACGTCGCTATGTGGGGTAAAAGCCAGGACAAACTGCAATCTGTCATGGAGCCCTGCCTGGTAAAAAGGGAGATCCCTCGTCAACTCAAACATTTTGCCCAACGGGATACAGAAGGTGTTACCATAGGCCGCAGCGATGGCTTTTTCCTCATCTGTCCCGACGTACTCAGTAGCCTTGACCTGCAGGGCTCTGATGGTAACATCGTTGGGGTTGATTCCCTCTAGGATGAGGTTGTTTTCCCTGTCAAATTTGGGTAACCACAAGTCCCGGTACACTGCCAGGGTGTTATAGTCGCTAATATTCTGTACCTCGTTACCATTCAGGGTAATACATAGATTTCGCACCAGACTTTTGCCAATGTTGCTGACTAGGGTGCGTTTCGTATTGGTCCCCGTCATCGTCAGGTCAAACAGTAGTTTGAGACTCCCCGGAAAAATGACATCGTTCTGGGGCATGTTGGGGATATCCACATAGAGGTCTTCATTTTGATTGTGTTTTGTATATGGCTTATCTGAACCCTCTGTTCCTGCCCTTAATACCGAAGAGCTGTTTCGTTTCTGCATATGGGTCTAGAGTAGTGCCGAATGTACTCATGTTTATTATATAAGGGAAATTTTAAATAAAGATGCCAACTAATCCAGTATTTGTACCTGATATTGATATTGATGATGAGGAGGAGGAGGGCCATCCAGATTATAAAACTGGGGATGGCTCAATGCCCAAACCTCCAACAACGCCAGGGCCTTCAACAGAACAGCAGCAGGGAGGCAAACTTTCAGAACAGAGGCAAATAATACTAAAATCAAAGGTCAACGACTTTTACGATCATCTTAGGGAGAAGTTAGGGCTACCTAATGCGAGATATTACGATGCCTTCAGGGTGGATAAAGGGAATCAACTTATTGTTAAAGAGATAGTGAAAGGGAAAAAAACCTTCAAAGAAATAGTGATTACGAATCAAGATGGCACCTTAAAAACCGTTGGCCAAATACAAACGTTGTTAGGTAGTAATCGTCTGCAGGCCCTAGGTTTTGTCGACTATATTACACCCAACAGAGGTGGCAAATTCAGGGGCCAGAACCTCTTGAAAATATATAGTAAAATAGAGAAGGAGGTTGAGAACGCTGAAAATATTTAGATGGAATCGTTAGATGAAATGGACGAATTCGTAGATGCCACGGAGAGCCTTATACAAGACACTTCGTTTGCCGGGCCTGATGAAGGTGGCATCACCGAACGTGAAAGAAGGGGGCTTGACCTCGAACTTCGGACATTAAGGGGTAACTTGAAAAGTTTAAAAAACAAGATGATTCTATACGATAGTGAACTTGATAGGGCGGAGGGCAAGGTGAAAGAGCTTGAGAAGCAGAAGGCCGGGGCGGACGAAGGACAAAGGACTAATCTTGAGAGGGAAATAGAAAAGGTTAGGAAAGAGATTAAAGATCTGAATGATAAAAAAAGGCTATAGGGGAAGCACACGGGCTACTCTCCACTGACATATACCCCCAGCTGAGACACATCAAGGACACGCTGTTGAAAATTGCCGCAGATAACACATCCCTGCTTGAAAAGCTTAAAATCCTCTTCAAGGAGCAGGGTATAACTATAGCGAGTATCGTCTCTGCTATTGATCTACTGATAAGCACTATTATACTATCCGTCACGGGAGGTTCTGCCGCAGCGGGTGCTGCAGGAGGAAGTGCCGCAGGAGGTGCAGGAAAAGGGTTTGTAGAAAAGCAGCTTGAAAGGCTCGGAAAGTTCCTTAAATATTTGGCAGGCAAGGCAGGTGCTGCATTACCTGGTATTATGGGTACCATAGTTTCATTCTTTCTGAGGGTAGCGGCAACCATTGTCGAATATGCATCCAAACATTTGTACATGGCAATCATGGCGGCCGCTGGGTGTGTTGTTATCTATGTTGGAAAGAAATAGGTCTAATTATTAGCTATTTTTTAAGCCATATATAGGCAATGATGAGGCCTACCCCTGTTGTGATCAACGCTGTTTTTATGTCCTCGTGCTGGCTTTGTGGGGGTTGTTCAGACGATGTAGTAGTATGATCGGGAGGTGTGGGTGGTATAGCCTGTATAGTATGATCGGGAGTATGTATGGGAGGTGTAATAGGTGTGGCATGCCTAGTAGGTATAGGACGTGTAGTATGCATAGGTGTTTTGGTAATATGCCTGGGAGGTGTGGCATGTGTAGGTATTTTGATAGTATGCCTTGGGGGTGGTTTGATGACCCTCTCTGTATGCTTGACAATAGGCTTGTTATTCACGTCAACTTGGACCCCAACGCTTACATTAGCAGGCGCGATCAGGATATTGTTATTGTACCCCTTAATTTTACCGATACGCAGGTTCATATCAGAAGGCAGCATGTACACGCTGGGCATGACGGCAAAATTCACCGGGGTTCGGGCATATTGCAGCACCTTCTGGAAATCTGTAATGTCATGTCCTACATTTTCCTGGCGTTGTACCATGACTTCAAATTTCTGCAATAGGATTTGCCTTGCTGTGTAGTTGTCAACACCAGACCCGATTAAGGATGCCTTGGCACCTGCCTGCGATCCCAGCAACAAGACCACGTAGACGCGAATACTCTCGCTTAGCTTGGTTAGACCTTCCGACGTTAAGCTCTGACTTGTGGGGATGATGAATTTGGCCCAATCGCCGTCAACTTGGGGCCACCATCTACCATTGGTCAATGACGACATGACAGCCTTGAACTTGTAGAGGCTATTGGGATCTGCACCGTATTCCCTACATACCTGCGCATATCGAGAGGTTGAATAGGGGTTTTTGTACCGTGAAAAACCATCATTATAAGGCATGGGTACTTTCATCCTTGCTAGAATGCGACGCATGTGGTAATAGACATGGAATTTAAAGATGGCGTTGACAAGGGGTACGGAGCCTGTTAGGTGCTTGGCGGAGATGCCTAAAGCCGTGGTTGAGCAATGGGTGGCAAAATTCACCTGCACATTCCAGTAGTCTAGTGCTTGTCCCTTCCAACCCACCATGACAGGGTCATTCAGCAGATTAGTCGGGATTTTGATGGGGTATTTGGTAAACTCGGGGAATACCACGGAAATGTGTGATTCTGTAGACACGTACAAGTGCTGGTGCTCCAAGTTTGTTACGACAAGTGACCATTCTCCCCTGTTGGACTTGTACCTTGCCTTGGGGTTGTATGAGTATATATTCATCGTTTTCTTTAAAAGAAAAGGATGAAACAACTCTATATCACCGATATTGTAAAGCCTACAATTTTTGAAGACTACCTTGGTCAAGATACGAGAATTGCCCTGAAATCGATAAGTATTAGGCCTACGTGGTTGAATACGTACTTCAACAATTAATTCGTCATCCATAAAAATGGGCCTGATCAAAGGGAGATTAGAATTGAGATCCTCAACGGTCTGTATAGGATCGAGGATTTGGCGGCTATCTTGAACAGTCAGGCACAGGACAAGATTAAACTGTTTGTCCAGGAAAATGGACTCTGCAGGCTCCGTGTCAGTGACGGGTACACGGTGGTGATTAACAGACCACTGCAAGAACTCTTGGGCCTACCTCCTCCGGCTGATGGTAAATTTTACAAAAAGGGTGACCATAATGCTGAATATGAAACTGACGTCTATATTCGACTACGCCTTGTTTGCCCTCAGTTGGATGAAGACGACTGCCTGCTAGATGGTAAGAGGTCTAAAATTCTGGCCTTGCTTCCCACCAAAGAGCTAAATGCTTGGGGGATTTGCTGGCCTGGAGTTTTGATACCCCTGTTTACCTACCCCTAAAGGGCTCCACGGATCGTCTCGAGTTTATGCTTACCGATGAGTATCATCATGAGAAGAACGTTTCGTTCACCGGCCTCACGATGCATTTGCTGATAGAATAAATGAGCTATATAGCAAAGCTGTACCCGAATTTACCGAGTGCACCTGCGCAAGGCGCCGATATGCCGGAGGAAAGTCAGGTCTACAGACTCAAAAGGATTGATGAAATAGAACAGTATCTGCGAGATGAAATCAAGGAGCGGGACAAGCTTGCAAAGAAGCTTAAAATGCATGGCACGTGGGTGAGGTATACGGACCATGGTCTATTAGGTATAAGCGTTATCACGTCGGGACTTGGTATAGGAGCTATGGCCTCCGACCTAGGAGTACCCTTGGCTATTGCGATGGGTGGGATCTCGCTTGCCATGGGCGTTGCGCAGGCATGGTTACGCAATGCCTCAAAAAGGCTCGGTGTCAAATCCAAGAAACATGAAGGCATAAGGCTATTGGCCGAATCGAAATTGAACTCTATTGTTGATCTCATCTCAAAAGCAGTAGAAAATGGGGTGATTAGTGACTATGAGTACAGCCTGATCGGCCGGGAGAAGCATAAATATATGTTGCTAAAGGAACAGATGCGACAACGTTTTAACCGTATTGTGAACGCCCTCAATGAAGAGGAGCGGGCTCAGTTAATTGCGAAAGGGAGGCAAGAGGCACATGATGAGATTTTAAAAAACGTTCGACCTGCGCAGTATGTAAGCGCTACCTAGAGTCTCCACCTGAGTATAGGCCTTAATTTTATATATATTTTATAGGTCTTGTGCGGCCTATGAAATATATGGTTTTTTAATCCTCACTCAGCAACCATTCTTTTTTGAAGTCCTTATATCGACATTTCGTAATATGTACCTGTGGGTAGTAGTTTTTGCCTTGCATATACACCGATGATAGTGCCAGGATGGCACTGGCTTGGCAGGGCTCATCATAGGGTACCGGCATGCCATGGAATTTGGACGAGATTGCATCCTTATAGTATTTGAGCTTGGCGTTCACATAGCGGGCCTTTTTCACAGGCTCTGTCGTCAATTGCTCTGATATCAACCTCTCGATCCGGGACCAGATTTGACGATACTTCGCAACCCAATCAGGGTACTCTTCAAAATCAAGACTCATCGCTGGTACTGCACTGGCGTTGTACCGGGTGACCCCATGCGGGGACCACATTTTTGGTGTTTTTACCCTGAGGGCTACTACAAGGTCTCGTGTATGGTACCCTACAATGTACCGCTGATCCTTACCCCCATTGGCAGGAATGGCATCCGATACTGTCAGGTAGTCCACGTTGATATCATTGATGTCCGTAAAGGTAGCAGCAAACGAGTAGAATAATTTAGGGCTGACAAGCTCATTCTCAAACTGTAGCATCTTCTTTATTGAATTTCAAACAGGTTCCGAGGATTACATCCTGCTCGTACATACGCAGCCACCCCCGTTATATATGATGTATTCCTGGTAGCACTGCCAGCACAACATTTTACCACTTACCTTATAGTCAGAAATTTTCGCGACATTTTAATTTCGCGATAAAAATTTTGGGACAATTTCGCGATTTTTATTTTCGCGATTCGTTGCCTTGAATTTTTTTCGCGACATTTAATTTTCGCGAATTTCATAGAGTTACGGAGTGGAGGAAAAACAAAATATGATTTTTAAGTGCGTTTTTCTGCTCTAATAATGACATCTGTAAAAGGAAGCTTTTTTCATAAAAGGCGTCAATGTTATAATCAATAAGGTAGCGGAAGAACCTTTATTTTTGATCAAGCGAGGATAGTACAACCTTTCAAACTCGCCTCGGCGTTTGCCTAAATAATGGTATTGACGTTAAGGAAAATGTTGAAACGAAATCCCATACTGTCTTTTAGACCCATGTCCTCCGACCTCTTCTGGCCTTTGGTATCTGGTTAGGAATGTCACTAGGGATAAAAGAATTAAAACTGAAGAGGTTGCATAGGTGTAAGAGTTAGACAGGAAAGTTTAAAAAAAGAGGAAATTTCATAAAAAAGGAGATCGATGATTTATAACACAAAATGCCATTTAGGTTAACAGGCAAACCGCCTTCTAAAATTGTGTTTAAAAGAGCATTTCTTCCTTAATTTTCCCGGGTTTTATCAAACTGGGTATATATCACCAGAATTATTTTGTTGCGAAAATTTTACGTCTGCTACCCTGTGGAGTCCAAAAAATGAAGAAAAAAAGAAAATATTTCGCGGTTTTTATTTTCGCGATTTCGTCAATTAAATTTTTTTCGCGGCATATTAATTTCGCGAAAATGCCCAAAAATCGCGAAAATTAGTTGTTGCGAAAATTTCTGACTATAAGGTAGTTGTTCCTGATATATTATTATCTTTTATCCCCTATGGTCTAGTGGTTATGACATCTGATAGATCATATCAGAAGACTCAGGTTCAATTCCTGATACGGGAAATTTGTTCGATCTTTTTAAATCCTGCAAAATTAAACTTGAAATGTATTGGGATTTAGCTAAATTTTCTATAGTCAAAGAATTTAATAATAATCAGGGCATGGCATTAAACTGGAGATATGAGTATATTCACACAACATTTATGTATACATATGTATAACATGCTATTTAGAGTGTTTGTAATGATTTCTCAGGCTTGAAACAAGTCAAAGTGAAGGGGACAATCAGCAGAGCAGCAATGATATCAATGTAAACAATAAAACATGTATGATTATGTAAAAATATTCAAAGCTTTCTTCTTTTTGTAGTTGCAATGAACACTTCTGTTGTGAGAAGCATAAAGAAAACACCTTTCGAAGTTGTGTTTGGTCAAAAAGCAAACTCATTTGAAAGTGCTAGGATAGATGCATCTTCTGTTAACATTGAAGACATTTGTGATGTTATGGTGGGTGGATGAAGAAGTGCCATCTGACGGAGATCTAAATGTTATGCCAACAATGCCAAACTTTAACATACATCTTGCCTGCTTATTGAAATGGACTAGACAAAATAAATCACAGTGACTTGAGTGACAACAGTCCTTTTACAGCCTACTTTGTACAACCAACTTTGTACACCCTAATTTGTACAGTCTACATTATGCAGTCTACATTGTACAGCCTACATTGTACAACCTACTTTGTACAGTCTACATTATGCAGCCTACATTGTACAACCTACTTTGTACAGTCTACTTTGCACAGTCTACTTTGTACAACCTACTTTGTACAACTTACTTTTACAGGCTACTTTGTGCAACCAACATTGTACAACCTACTTTGTATAACCTACTTTCTACAGTCTACATTATGCAGCATACATTGTACAACCTACTTTGTACAGTCTACTTTGCACAGTCTACTTTGTACAACCTACTTTGTACAGTCTACTTTGCACAGTCTACTTTGTACAACCTACTTTGTACAACTTACTTTGTACAACCTACTTTGTACAACGAACATTGTACAACCTACTTTGTACAGTCTACTTTGCACAGTCTACTTTGTACAGTCTACATTGTACAGTCTACTTTGTACAACCTACTTTGTACAACCTACTTTGTACAGTCTACTTTGCACAGTCTACATTGTACAACCTACTTTGTACAGTCTACATTGTGCAATCTCCTTTGTACAACCTACTTTTTACAGCCTACATTGTACAGCCTACATTGTACAGCTTATATTGTACAGCCTACATTGTACAACCTACTTTTGTACGGCAATCTTCTCACAAATCCCGTTTTTGGCCACCAAAACTGTATGTATATGACCGTGCCTAAAATTGTACAGATGGACTACTTTGTTTGGAACATAGAAATCAAATCAAAGTATCACAGTGTTCCACTCGGAGTGTGGAGCTATAGTACGGCTCCGTATAGGCATGCGTATACGGAGTATAACTTCGTATAGCGACATGTTTACTCCGTATAGACGGAAATATTTTACAAAATTAGACAAATGAAATGAAGTTTAATTAAAATAATAATTTAGCTCTGATCTAAGTATTCAAGTGAGATTCGGCTTCCGTAAATTTCCTGCTTCAAAGACCCATTGTGAAGTCCAAAATAGTGAATAATAGTGCTGAAGGTGATAGGGGAGTGGTGGTGGGCACTTGAATACTTAGATCAGGGCTAAATTATTATTTTAATTAAACTTCATTTCATTTGTCTAATTTTGTAAATAATAATTTAGCCTCTGATCGTAAGTATTCAAATGAGATTTCAAAGCCACCTATTTTTGGGTTCAACAAACAGTTCAGTAAAAACTGGGCAAGGACCAGTATTAGATTAAACAGAACTACATATTTATGGTTTGTCTGTTATAACTCCTGGTAATGCCACAATTTACCATAACGGTACATGTCTATTACATATTTATAAATAATCTAACCCAAGTAAATGTGTTTATAAACATTTAAGAAGTTCGTTCCCAAAGTTCTTGCTTATGGGCAATTTGTAATGTTTTGCAATGGTGCTGATTCCGATAGGTTTATGGGGATATGCATAGGAGAGAAGTAGTTCCCTTGGTTGGTTTTTAAGGTTCTCTCGTATAAGGTCTGTCGTCCTCAGGTATTCATCTAGGCAGTGAACTATACATATCCGGTTATCGAGGTGGTACTTCTCGAATTGCAGAGGTTCCTGATGTTTGCCTGGTTTTGTTGTCTTCATGATTGTAGAGATGTAGAAAGTGTACCTATCTGAAGATCGATGACAAAAGTTAACCTTTAGGGCACCTATTGTCTGGGCTCTCTGGCCATTCAGTAGGCACAACAAGGTGGCTAGTTTTTTCGTTAGTAACTCTAACTCCAGGTGCTGGTTACCAGGCAAGGTTGTCATATAGTTTAATATTACATCAGGATCATATATCACAGTGTGCTTTGGTAGGGAAGGACGTAGCTTGAAAACACCCTTGATTAGTCTGCTAACGTCCTCGCTCTTACCAAAGCTTGTGCCTGCATCCTTTGGTAATACAGCTGACAGGGCTGACCTTGCTGCTGCGATGTATCCATAGCTTGCCTTTTCTACGTGGAAAAGGAAAGCAAGGAGGTCCGTACCTTGTTTATGACTAGCCCTATAAGGTTCTGGGATTTTTGCACTTTTACAAAACTGCAGCCATTTCCTTAAATACAGATTATAGCTGGATTGGGTTTTTTCTGACCAAGTTGCAGTGAGCAGTTGTTTAAAATCGTCAGAACATGACTGTTTTTGGTTTATTGCCTCCCTGAGACAATTGCTATCCGAAGACTTAGATTTGGGTGCAGTGGATGAAGGACACTTGGTTGCTGTGGAAGCAGTAATAGGTCCATTCTAGGTAAAACAAGAATTTCTTTAATGATTAGTTCAGAATACCGTGTGAACCATGGTTGGTTAGGCCAGTCCGGAACTACCAGGATCTCTACTGCAGAGATAGAGAAATGTTCCTTCTGGCGCAGCGCACGCACATCGCGCACACGTCACAGCCAACCACAACAAATCAATACCATGCCATGCTGAGCTATGGAATTCAAGGGTAAGTCCCTACCGTGCTTATCCATGCATAACGGAGGTAAAGTCCCTATCATACTGCAAATGAGTAAAGTTCTAGCGCACCTAGTAGGGGAATTCCCTCTGCATAATGATGACGTCATCAATAATCAACGCATGCGCAGTAAAGCCGTGAACAACTGTTGTAAAATCAAAATACTACTAATAAATGTGCATTAACTGTCAGAGAAAATTTGATATATTTGGAAGCGCAGCAGTCATGACCTTTATAGCTGGTATTGGTCTCTCCCTGCCACTAATGGCCTTAGCATTGGTACAAAAATCGGAGAAGGAGAAGGAGAATGAACGGAGGATTAAAGACCTAGAGGATCGTATTGATTACCCTCAAGAATTATAAGATAAATGGAACAATGTAAGGACTGTGAAAGGGTACTTGACGAGTACGACAGATGTACCTGCGGACGAAGGCTCATGATACCTTATAGTCAGAAATTTTCGCGACAACTAATTTTCGCGATTTTCGCGATTTTTGGGCATTTTCGCGAATTTAAAATGCCGCGAAAAAAATTTAATTGACGAAATCGCGAAAATAAAAACCGCGAAATATTTTCTTTTTTTCTTCATTTTTTAGACTCCACAGGGTGGCAGACGTAAAATTTTTGCAACAAAATAATTCTGGTGATACCCAGTTTGATAAAACCCGGGAAAATTAAGGAAGAAATGCACTTTTAAACACAATTTTAGAAGGCGGTTTGCCTTTTAACCTAAATGGCATTTTGTGTTATAAATCATTGATCTCCTTTTTTATGAAATTTCCTCTTTTTTTAAACTTTCCTGTCTAACTCTTACACCTATGCAACCTCTTCAGTTTTAATTCTTTTATCCCTAGTGACATTCCTAACCAGATACCAAAGGCCAGAAGAGGTCGGAGGACATGGGTCTAAAAGACAGTATGGGATTTCGTTTCAACATTTTCCTTAACGTCAATACCATTATTTAGGCAAACGCCGAGGCGAGTTTGAAAGGTTGTACTATCCTCGCTTGATCAAAAATAAAGGTTCTTCCGCTACCTTATTGATTATAACATTGACGCCTTTTATGAAAAAAGCTTCCTTTTACAGATGTCATTATTAGAGCAGAAAAACGCACTTAAAAATCATATTTTGTTTTTCCTCCACTCCGTAACTCTATGAAATTCGCGAAAATTAAATGTCGCGAAAAAAATTCAAGGCAACGAATCGCGAAAATAAAAATCGCGAAATTGTCCCAAAATTTTTATCGCGAAATTAAAATGTCGCGAAAATTTCTGACTATAAGGTAACTTTATTTTTTCTATTTACTTTGCACTGATGTTTTCGTTAAGTAAACTGAAAAAATAGTCCTCTAAAGGTCCTTGCTACCGCATTTTAGAATGATGAAATAGGTAAATAAGCGAAAGCTGTCTCTTTACGCGTATTTTCGCTTCGCTCAAAGTCTTGCCTAAGGGGAAAAAAAACTTTGCCTTTCACAAACCGTTCTGTTTTGACATTTTATGTGAAGTTTGGCGAGAAAGGACCGTATGCAGTATACCTAAAATGGGATATTTTTTTTCTGCCAGGGGCACTATGCATTATTTGATATGCTGTTAACTGCTTATTTTTTACATTTTATGTCAACCTTTGGCAGGGTCACTATGCAAAACCATTTATCTATATATATATATATATATATATATTATATATATATTATATATATATATATATATATATATATATATATATTATATATATATATATATATATATATATTATATATATATATATATATATATATATATATCAGAGTTCCTTTCAGCTGGCTCTGGTATCCCCTGACGAAGGCCCGTAAGGTCGAAATACCGAAGTTGCCTGGTTGCCGACGACGTGGCTCAATGGATAAGAGCCCGTGGTGCATCAATATATATATATAATATATATAGAATAGAATATTTTTATATAATCTTTTTCGTCACAGAGTGCTCAATGTATAATTGCAATACAGAGCGTATATAGTATGTGTTGTTGAAAAGAAAAAACTACTTTGTTGTGTACTTAAAGTTTCATGCCGTTTTCACGACAATCCTCAGCAAAACAAGTGTTTACAAGTTATAAAATTATAATTATCGCTCCTGAAAAGTTGAGCACTCTTATCTTAATCGCAAAAATATGGAGCAAATAAAGTTCAATTATTCGACTAAAAACATTACCATACCATCGGAAAGAACTTATATCATGCTATTGATTGAAAAAGTCGAAGCGTTAATCAAGAAAATGCGTTGGAAAGTGTTATTTTACAACAACGATGACGAAAGTAGTACATTTGAAAATTATGGATTAAAATAGGCCACACTCCAAAACCAGTTAAAGAACTTTCTGCTTTTGAAGATAATCTTTTCGAATTGGTTAGAAAAGTTAAATTCCGAAAGGTTAACAATAAATTACAAAGTAAAATGAATAAAGACATAAAAGAAATCAAATCATCAAACAAAACATTGACACGGCAGACAAAACGAACAACATGTACAGACTTACTAAAGAGAATTATGATAAGTTACTAGTGGATGCAATAACCAAAACGTACAAAAAAACAACGATAAAATTAAAAATAATATAAACCTAAAAGGCAAATAAATAATGAAAAACACAAGTGTAATAAAACGCATGGAAACAAATAATGACAGTAATTGTTTTATAACTCTCAAAGATCACAAAGAAAACTTTATCAACAACCCAACTGTGCGTTTGATAAATCCTGCAAAAAATGAGCTTGGAAGAATAAGTAAAGTGATCCTTGATAAAATTATCTATTAAATTATTTATTATTAAATTATCTTAACATTAATCAATGGAAAAATACCATGGATGTGATAAGTTGGTTCACAAACATTAAAAATAAAGATGCCTGCAAGTTTATGGTTTTTGATATCAAAGATTTTTACCCATCCATTAATGAAAGGTTACTCGTGGAATCGATTAGTTTGCGGAGATGTACACAAATATTACTAACAAAGATAAAAACGTTATTTTTCATGCTAGAAAGTCTTTATTGTTTAATAATGGACAAGCATGGATAAAAAGTAAAGGGGGATTATTTGATGTAACTATGGGTGCGTATGATGGAGCGGAAGTATGCGAGCTCGTTGGTATTTTTTTTTACTATACCAGATTTCCCAGTATTACAACAGCAAAGATATTGGAATTTATAGGGATGACGGTTTGGCTGTTTTTAAAAACAAAAGTGGACCACAATCTGAACAAATCAAGAAGCACATACAAAGTATATTTAAAAAACATCGTTTAGAACTCGTCATACAATGTAATGTCAAAATAGTAAATTATTTAGATGTTACTTTGAACCTTAATGATGCGACGTACCGGCCGTATTGTAAACCTGATAATGAAATCCTCTATATAAACAAAGAATCCAATCACCCGCAAAACATTATAAAACAATTACCCATATCAATTGAATCAAGACTCTCAAACCTATCTTCTAACGAGGAGGTATTCAACGCATCCGTACCTATTTATAAAGAAGCATTGACGAAATCAGGATATATCCATGAGTTTGTTTATCAACGAAATAAAAAAACATCCAGTAAAAATCGAAACAGAAAGTCATTTGGTTCAACCCGCCGTATACCTTATAGTCAGAAATTTTCGCGACATTTTAATTTCGCGATAAAAATTTTGGGACAATTTCGCGATTTTTATTTTCGCGATTCGTTGCCTTGAATTTTTTTCGCGACATTTAATTTTCGCGAATTTCATAGAGTTACGGAGTGGAGGAAAAACAAAATATGATTTTTAAGTGCGTTTTTCTGCTCTAATAATGACATCTGTAAAAGGAAGCTTTTTTCATAAAAGGCGTCAATGTTATAATCAATAAGGTAGCGGAAGAACCTTTATTTTTGATCAAGCGAGGATAGTACAACCTTTCAAACTCGCCTCGGCGTTTGCCTAAATAATGGTATTGACGTTAAGGAAAATGTTGAAACGAAATCCCATACTGTCTTTTAGACCCATGTCCTCCGACCTCTTCTGGCCTTTGGTATCTGGTTAGGAATGTCACTAGGGATAAAAGAATTAAAACTGAAGAGGTTGCATAGGTGTAAGAGTTAGACAGGAAAGTTTAAAAAAAGAGGAAATTTCATAAAAAAGGAGATCAATGATTTATAACACAAAATGCCATTTAGGTTAAAAGGCAAACCGCCTTCTAAAATTGTGTTTAAAAGTGCATTTCTTCCTTAATTTTCCCGGGTTTTATCAAACTGGGTATCACCAGAATTATTTTGTTGCAAAAATTTTACGTCTGCCACCCTGTGGAGTCTAAAAAATGAAGAAAAAAAGAAAATATTTCGCGGTTTTTATTTTCGCGATTTCGTCAATTAAATTTTTTTCGCGGCATTTTAAATTCGCGAAAATGCCCAAAAATCGCGAAAATCGCGAAAATTAGTTGTCGCGAAAATTTCTGACTATAAGGTAATAGTTGATCACATGGTCAACCTACATTAGTTTTTCGGCGAGAGGTGCCTGGAAGTAACGTGAAAAAACGTTCATATGTTTAATTAAAAGAGTTAGTCATTGATTTGACTAGCAACGTTACCAAGTCGTATATCGCAATCATTTATCGGCGTTGGAATGGAACGTTTTGATAAGTGAACCTCTGATGCAGATCAAAGCACAACCTATTAGGTTGAACGATATTATTCTTTTAACCCTATTCGTGCTTGGGGACGGGGGGGGGGGGGCTGATTCAGCCCCCCCCTCCTAAACTTTTTTTAATAACTTTTTATGTGTTTATAGTTACGCCTTCAAATTTTTGTGACTTTTGCTAACTTTTATTTACCTTTATTTTTGCAAAAAAAATTTTGGGGAATTATGCCGAAGTGTTGCCATGACAACACTTTTTTTATGTTGAGTAAAATTTAAAAAAAAATTTTTTTACATGTTTTTAAAAGCTTTATGTCACTTCTTAGTTTATATTGTCATATTATTTTGTGTTTCTATTATTATTGTTACTAAATTGATCGCAATTATACAACAATTAACAAAATTCAAAGTTAGAGCATTTTTTCTCTATGTCACCGAAAATGCTGACGTCACCAATTTTTGTTTCATCAAATTGTTTATTAATACCTGGACAACACTTGTGGTAAGTCTCAGGTCCAACGGACAACAATTGTAGAAATTACACAGGGGGGGGGGTCGAATCAACCCCCCCCCCCCAGCATTGAGGAGCCCCTAAAAGGCCCAGCAGGAATAGGGTTAAAGTAGCTTGAAACCTTACTTTTTGACCGATTCCTTTTTATTGCAATTAGTTCCGACAACTTCGATAAAAAAGTCGACGTCTCTCTGGACATTCCACCATTACTAGAAAACACTAGTGGAGTAAACGAACCATATTCATTCTCAAGGACAGCGTTATTGTATTTTCTTTCATTTTCTTTTTCCGTCAACTGAAAGAGAGTGTTTATGCGTCGGTTGACATAGCTTGGAGCAAATGGTTCCTTAACAAAATTCCTGCTTGCCCACGTCTATGAAGGAGTGACCATCGGACTCAGGGCAGGAAACACGGAATTTTTGGTCCTTGGTCATACTGTGTGCGCGCGCGCGCGCGCACACACACACACACACACAAGTCGTATTATTATATAGATAACTTCAGGAACAAAGCAGAGTTTGTTACTTTATTCATACACGCCACACGAACTTTCAATGTTTATATCTATCTATCTATCTATCTATCTATCTATCTATCTATCTATCTATCTATCTATCTATCTATCTATCTATCTATCTATCTATCTATCTATCTATCTATCTATTTATCGCCTCCGCAACGTCACGCGACAATGTAAAATTTACCGTAGCCGTATGCAAATGGCGGCGACTGCAGGATGAAACAATTGGGTGTTTTGGGGGAAAAAATTAGGTTTTTAAAGACTAACATTCATGCTAGGGTGAGCTATTCAGCAACGTTTTTTAAAATGTTTGTTTCTCCCATTTGAAAAAAAAACCCTGGAAATAAACAGGAGCATCTTCATTGAGCATCTTCATTGCCTTTGTGGCCATTGTTTTCAGCAATTCTTTCTTTATTTTATTTTACATACCGCTTATGACAAAATACAATAGAATTATACACATAAAGTTTACGCAGTGCTAAACGAAAATTTTTTCAACAACAGATCAAAAATTGTAGCTATCACACAAGGCAAGTAGCAAATGAAGTCAAAAGACAGGAAATCAAATTCGTCACAGCTACAGCTACCATTATGGATTTTCAAGGTTTGTAACAATGCCATGTATAAGAGCAAAGTGGATATACTTTTCCTAAAATTTAAACGAATACCTTTAAGCGGTTTTGCAGATATCTTCGGTTTGAATTTTGATTTTTTAAAGAAAATATCAGACAAAATATTACAGCAAAACAGATTCTTTTTTGTATTTCCGCAAACAAAGGTAAAAATCCCACATTATTTCGCAAAAAAATTGTGTGGGTGTGTTGTATGTTTTCGAGACGATTTGTTAAGGACCAATCAACAATGAGAACGGGGGCGGTGGCAAAAAGAAGGACATTTTTCGTTTTTGCAATAATTTGTGTTCTACAATAGACGCTGTTTCTGCCTGTAGAACTAGAAAATTGTGCAAGTTAAAACGAACACATAAGGGGCTATTCAATAATTACGTCACGCCTGAGGGGTGGGGGAATGATCATTTTTGTTACGAACTGTTACGAAAATTTAGGGGTGAGTGGACAGAGTTCTTTTGTTAACAGAGAAGTTTTATGTATTACGAATATTTTTAGTTATTTTAGTGTGAGATCTACATTTTGAATTTTTTTTTTTGCCTCTGGACTTACGCAAATATACCAAAAATTAAATGGCCCTATTGTATCTTTTTCTCATATTAGAGCACTAGTTTGCCTGGTTATCTGTTACATGAAGGTTTTTGGTACAATAGGAAATAAATAGACGAGGTCTTAAGATTTGAAATATTACGTAACAAGGTCGGGTGGATGGGGGTGGTACTAGATTTATTACGATGCGTTACAATGCGTTACATTTTTTACCCCCACCCCACGGTGGGGGTAAAAAATGGCGAATTTGGGTCTTACGGAATTATTGAATGGCCCCTAACACAAAAAAACAACAGAAAAGTTTTTTGAATGTATATATGACGATATGTACTACATTATGTACTAGCTGTGTACAGACACGTCTTCTAATGTATTAATAAAAGGGATCTAGTTAAAAAATAACTAGCTATCCTTCTGGGTTTTTTGTAGCTTTCACAATTAGGCACAGAAACGTTTAAAAAATTAGCAGTTGATTTTGAGCCAATTAACCCACAATAGTATTTTCAGAAATTTTACAAAACCTCACACTATCCGTAAACATCACTACCCTCATTTAACCACTATTTAAAAAAAACTCATCTTCTTGGGACACATTGTTACAGGCATACCTTATTGGTTAAAAATATGTCAGTTGAAAGTGACGAAATATTTGACAGGTGACGAAATTTTTAACCGACGAAAAATTATAACCGACGAAAATTTTTATCCGGCGAATATTTTTAACTGACGAAATTTTTAACTGATTTTATGTGCGATTTGCGACGAGGAAGATGAAATAATAAAACAAAAATCAAATTTTGCATTTTAAATTAATTTATTTAGTTTTCTTAGATGAAAAAAAAATCATACTGGAGGCTGACGAATTTCCTCTCGAAAAGGATTTTCAATTCTGGCAAAAACATCGTTTGCCGATTTGATTGCCTCAGAAATGCCAGCAGAATCAAAAGCCATTGATTATGGAATCCTTCTGCTTTTTGAGGTGGTTGTACGCGTCTACGATCCACTTTGCGTGAAGCGGTTTCAAATCGGTCAGTTTGAGGGATACTTTAACATCGCGCCAAGCCTTTGATAATTGACTACCCACCCTATCAGCATACCAGGTGTTGAACTTGTTTGAGATAAAAAATTTTGCTACTTGATTTATGCTTATATCTAAAGGCTGGAATTTATTTGTGAAATTCATCGAAGATTTTTATTCATTTGACTTTACGGGAATAATTCACGATGACGTGAGTTCATCAGATGAAGAGTGTGCTATTGATCTCGACATCACATTGGGAGATGTGGATGGAGTGGAAGAGGATGCTAAAACACATACTAGTAACGAATTAACAGCGAGAATGGTGGAGGAAGACGTTATTTTAATAGATGAATAAAGCAAATAATTTGAAAAAAAAATTGATTTTCTACTCGGTTAAAACATTTCGTCGGTTAAAAGTGACGAAATTTAGGCCAGGTGACGAAATTTTTAACCGACGAAATATTTTAACCGACGAAATAAAAGTCCGACATATTTTTAACCGATAAGGTAACTAAGATTAGTTGCGGTGAGGGACTTAAAGGAGAGGCGAACTGCGCTGCGGCACGGCTGCTGAATAAAAGTTCATGATAAGTGTTGATTTTAAAGACAAGACTAACTGGCTTGGTCGTCTGCTTCATAAAAACGTCCCACTAAAAAATCAATTGTGTTTACGTCTTTGTGAGAGCTGAATTATTTATAATTGGGTATTTTTACACATCTGCCAAACGGGTGGCTAAATTAAAAAACAATGGAATATATTTCTCTTTATTGTGATGGTCACGGGTCAATGTACACAAAGTAATTAGAAGAAGTTGAAGATCAAAATAACAAAAATGTTGAACAAGTGAAGAACATTATTTTTATTTTATACTACTGAACTTGCTAAAAATATTTGCGAGTAAAGATAAAGAAAGTAAAGATTCCAGGAATAAAGATGAAGCCGCCATATTCGTTCGATTTGTTATTGAATGTTTCCGGTCTGTATATTTATTCACATTTGGCGCCATCTCATCATAACAAACTTTAGCGTTCGAAGTTGATAGTATGGTGTAGAAAAGGGACTCAAAACATGAAAAAAATATTGTTGTTGGTCATGACAGATATTTTATTAGTTCAAAGAAGTTTAAACGAAGGTTATAAAATGCTGTTACTACTATAGTACGTAAAATATTCTTGGTTATCTCAAGCCAAAGATCTTATTTTTTATGTTTACTGGTACGTACATACAAAACCTACTTATTTTCACCCCATACAGCCATGGACGTTGCCAGGGAGATATATGGATACTTAGTTGTGAAATATAGTTATTTATTTGTTATTATAATAACATCTTAGTAGATTTTAGGATTTAGAAATCAATAAATATTTTTCTCTCGCTCAAAATTTATTTTATGGCTGCCACAAAATAATTTTTCGTTCGCCTCTCCTTTAAGAGTTTTTTAATAGTGTCTAACATTTTCGTAAAAATAACAAAGTGTATCGCACTGGTTGTTAAAAAGCATGAAAGTCCACTTTACTAATTTACCTGGGTGGAGGAAGGAAGTATTTAAAATAGCAAATTTTTACAATTTGTAGAAACTTTCTTTTAAGAAACCCATCTGCATAAAAATAGATACAATGTTCGAGCACATTGAAACACGGGAGCTCACTTCATAATTTTCAAAGGTAAATTGATTTTTTAATATAGTTCGTTGACAACATATTTCTGACACCTAATAATTTCCAGGAAGAAACCTTCGTGAGTCAAAAAAATCAGGAACCAAATCACTTTTAAACAAATATATATTTGATTATTAATTGTTCAAGGTCTTGAAACGTGTGAAATTACCATGAAATGCAAGCAACGATAAAAAATCACATGATTTTGTAAAGAGTTGGTTAACGAATAAGGGATCTCTTTATCCCATAAAGGTAAAAGCTCGCGAGAATTAACTTTCTTTTTTGTTCTCAAAATTTTTGCGGGGCCAAACTATCGATATGGGCTAAAAATTGCAGAATTTCTTCCTCTAAAGTATATAACCGTCAAATTAATGCAAGACGTTACTTGATTTTTAAGGTTTTCTGTTCGGACAGGTTTACTATCTAGTAACAGCACTAGTTATTACTGGCGCTACCTTTAAATATTTACTGCCAGATTCTCACAAAATGGCAAACAACAAAAGCAAAAGAATATTGTCTGCTTCATGAACGTATAAAATGTAGCTCTTATTGTAAGACTTATTTCGCGTAGGATTTATTGTAAGACTAATTTAGCGAAGGACTTATTGTAATACTGGACTAGCAATGTTTAAAATGCTAAGGAGCGAGTTCTACATACAAAAAACCATAAATTATTTAAAATTCGATGAATTAAGTTGCGGTTATATGTTACACAATAACGAATCATAATTAAAGAAATTAAAATTTTTACCTATGAATAGTAGTGAATGCGCGCAAATTGTTAAGGGAGCATAACGTACTAACAAATAGAGATATTTGTTAAAAAAGCGAAGTCAGCTCAGTAGGAAAAGTAAAAGTAGATTACTTTAGCAATATTATGAATGCTGCTGTGATTTCTCTCAAACTTCATTAACTTCTTTTTCGTTCATTTTATCCGATAATTTCTGTCCAGGTTGCAACATTTTTATAGGAACAATGTTCACACGAGTACTCTTTCTTTCAAGATCAGACTGTCCAGCACGTGCTAAAAATAATTACAACAGCAAAAATGAAAACAGTCATCGAAATTCATTCCCAAAAGTCAAATATATTATCATACGTTTTCTAGGCTGTCTCCTCCTTTGAGGTCGAGACGGATCTCTAAAGGCAGAGCCAGTTTGTAAAGCAGCCATTAAACCATCCAACACGCCAGTATCGTCCTCAGATGCATCCAGGGCAATCTGTCTATTTTTCTGCTGCTTCGTGGCTTCTTTTTTTTTACGGTCTGACTCCTTTAAAAAGATATGTACTTTTGAAATAATAATAATAATATTAAGTAAAAAAAAAGACTGAAACAGAAGCTTACTGCTTTTTCCTTAGCTTTGCGCTCCTTTTCTTCTTTTTCTCTTCGTTTTACATTGTCTTTTTTCGCATTCTTAAAAGGTTGAAAAATAACACAAATTAATGCATATGTAATCATAACGTTGATATAATATCGAAAATGGATGTTCCGGGGTCAAAATCTCTTATTATAGCTATGTATTTGTTACAAGGCCACGAACCACGTCACAGTTTGTAACAAAATGACTATATCCACCACCTCCGAAACGTCTTTTAATTTTTGGAACCTACCTCATTCCACATCTAATAGATGGGAACATAATAAAACGTAACTGGGATATTTTTATGCATCCTCGTAAATAAATATGAGTGGCAATCGTTTTACATTTACCGTAAAAGCTTCAAATAAACGCCGTCCACGAATAAAAGTACCCCTTTTTTTCTGATTTTTCAAATAAACGCCCGCTTAAATAAACGTTCCCTCTAGAAGCGTTTATTCAAAACAAGTGAACTTTTCCTAATTTCGTAATTTTCTATCTGCACCTTTTTTTTAACTTTAAAGTACATTTTTATATACGGGGAGTGGCACTCGAGGACTAAAATATGCTAATATCAGCAATAAAAATCTCAGAACCACATTTTTTTTAAATTACTCAGGATTCCGCAACGTTTTCCATAGGACTGCCTAGCACTGGAATTTGTGAAAGCGACACAACTGAACTTCGCGATTGGAAGCCTAAGAAATCACTAATGGTTGATAATATTTATTCTGAGATTTTGAGCCAACTAGTACCGTCTTAGCAGTCCAGAGGCACATTTTTTTTTAAATGACGGTTCAAAGTACAAGTAGCTATAAACATTATGTTGATTTAGCTCGCCAGCTAGCATAGTTTTCAGAGGATTTTGTCATTTTTAATAAAGGTAGCTAGTTATTTGGATCTTTGTGTATTTTTTTACTATCTTTCCATAACAATGAACAGTCACGACTGGAGTATATAGCCAGCTAAGTATAAAAGGCATTGTATGTTGGTCGAATATGTTGTCACAGCGAACAAAAACCTATTTTTTATAAATTTCCGCAGATTTTCTGGTTTCTTTTATGAAATAAAATTTTTTGGAAAACTTTAGTAAGAAGAAAAGCAAATAAATTGGTTAGCATTTTTTATTTTTCAAAATAAGTTCCGTTGGATGTTCCAAATTTAATTGTGAATGGCACAAGTTGAGCGATTAGTGCAGGTAAACCGTGTTGAAGATCCCGGCGGAACAAAAAAAAAACTTTCTAAAACTTTGTTTATACAGCATAAAATTTAGATTTAATATTTGGCACTGTGCTTTACAAGCACATTCTCACTTTCTCTTAATGTTTTGTGCACATGTATATTGTCAAAATTATTTTGTAGTAGTTTGATAAAAAAGTTTTTATTTTCCTTCAAAAAAAAAGGAAAAAGTTCTATTCTCTGCGAGACATTTGTTTCAAACCTAAATTTTTTCTCAGCGAGAAATTTGAAAAATTATAAATCATAAAATCGCAAAAATCTTGCGAAAATTTTTAATTTTAGATAATCGAACGTAATCCTCATGAACATTTTAATTGTCTTGTGAGAAACTTATCTTTTCTCTTGGCAAGTTCATTCTCTAAAATCTCAGATTATATTCTATAATTTGTAATAAAAATAAATTTTGCAGGTAACTCCCCTTTGTCTTCTTCCAGTTGTAACTGCTCTCATTTTTTTGCCTGAATCTTGATTAATGAAATGATGATATCCATTTGAACTTCTATTAGTGTATGTCCAATACGTAACAAGCTCGATGGAATGTAAATTATTTATCTTGTAATACGATACTTATAGTTTTACGACACTTTTACTTTATTTCAGATAATTGAGAAATTTAGAAGGCCTCCTTCTTTTAAACACACCCTCCCCTTAAAAAATATAATAAACGCCCCGGGCGTTTATTCGAAGCATTACGGTATCCATTACGCATTAAAAAATCAACAGTTTTTGGCCCTGTCACGTACTTGACCATATATTTATGGTAGACATTGTGGCAGTCAGTTTTCGTGCAATTATATAGTTTTACCGTGTATTCTTGTAAGAACATATATATAATTCCAAATGTTTCTTCCAGAGATGATTTCTTTGGATCTAAGCAAAAGTACTCGACAATTTCAGAGAACAAGCTGGTCATCTTTTTGTGCATTTCTTGGACTATTTGAAATGTCTCACCGGCCCCTGCTAAAAAGTCCTGTATTTCACAAAAGAAAAGTTAAAGAACTTATCATTGTAAAGGCAGTAAACCGAACAGTACAAAGCATTTATTAAATGTCATAAACTTTGTGGCTTCTGCATTTTTCGTAAAATCGACAAATTATATTGTCGCGAAATTTAGAACAGATTCTTAAATGTGAAACTTATTTCAGCATATTTCCACATTACACGCGGTTATAGTCCAATTGATATTTCTGTCTTTGACCATGAAAGTATTTTACAAATGCGTAGATTAAATTGACGTCAATCTGATACACGGATGTTGTGACGTTACGTTAAAATAACTGAATTGTCATTTGTGAATTAAGATATAGTTGCTTGCTTATTTTTAAAGTAAAAAAGTGCATTCAGAATAGACCTTTTTCCATATCCATTTTGTTTCGCGAAATATGCATGCGAAAATGCAGAGCGTGAAAACGAGATTAGTTATGACAAACTTCGGGATACTACTTGTTTACTTGCAAGCTTGAACAATGTATCAACAAAATGTTGACTTTTGCAGCTTTTAACTGGCAGTTTCACAAAATCAAAGTTAACACAGTTATAAAGAAGGTGTTGGTAGTGGTAGTGTTACAAAAAAGTGCAGATTCTTAGAGCGTATCTCTTGGTAAACGTTAGCTAGCTAAACCTAAAACCGTGTTTCGAACGATGCGAATACATTTTTATTTCACTGTTTCCTAGTAAATTTAGAACTAAAACTTAATGTACAGTTAACTAACGCTTAGCGGCACTTCATATTACTCTAATCAGTTCAAAAAAATAGAATTAGCTTGCTGGTAGCCAGCCCAACGTATCTATCAAAAAAGCATGTAGCCAGCTAAGCCACAACTCTGGAAAAACATATTGTGAATTTCATTTTGAGCTCTCCCTTTCAAAAAAAGCAATGTTGAATATTGAATATGTTTGACTGATGCTAACAGAAGTACTCCAGAAACATGGAGTACTAGAGATAAGTAACATTGCTTTGAGGAAAAAAGGAGGGCACAGTAAATAGATTTCAACATCAAGAATAATAAAAAGGCTAGATTTTCTTATAAAATTTTCCGATATATTTTTCCAGGGTTGTAGCTATAGCTTAGCTGCATGAGTATTCAACAAAACATTTTCAACAATTCTGGCATACAATTGTTGTGATTATGTAACTGTCACACTCCCTCTGTCACTACTCTGTCTCTCACCGACTACTTTCCATAATCATTAACAATCAGTAACAAGCATATAGCACCATATTCTTTTAGGTTTTTTATACAAAAAAGGAAAATAAAATAATATATAACGTTTTCTTACAAGAATGTCTGAATTTCAGCTGTAAACGTGCTTAATTATTTTGTTTTCTCGCTTACATATACATAAAATCTTGAAAATTAATCTCGTAGAATTGTTCACATTGTTTATTCACAGAAAATAATCTCCATGGATTTCTTCCATAGTGTCGATTTGTGAAAACATAAAACCACCTCACAAAAAAATTTCAATGTTTTCTCTAATTAAAGTTAAAGTTAGACATGAAAAGCATTTTGTGGACAAAATTTTACAGAAATTTCTTTCTTTCTAGACGTCAGAACCGTTCGAGTAACCATTTTTTTTTTCAACGAACAATTTTTATATTACTTTGTAAAGTGATCCTCCCAAGGAAAATTTCATTTGCCTTAAAAAATACCGAGATAAAACTCTCTAGATACAAAATTTAAGAATTATGATATCATCCCTTTTTGTCAACCTTGTATATTGGAAGTTTAAAGTCCACCTTGCAAATTAGTATCCTAATTCTGTAATCACAAATGTTTAAAATGTGAGTTTTAAATATTTCTAAAACTACCCTCACTTGGAAAAAAAATAAACGGGGTAAGACATCCACAAGGTTAACATTATTTTAGTTAACTATTTTTTGAAAAGCACTGTCAGTAAGCCTGGCTAATGTTATTTTTACAGATGTTGTTTGAAAGATACTCATTAACTGGATACATAGGGTAGCAACATCGCCAATTTTGGTAAACAGCCTGAAATTTCACGTTTCTTTGGAACAAGTCACCAGGCCAGCTAGCTACTCATATCACCATATTCAAAGCCAGCTAATACCTAACTCATTTAACACCAAGAATATTAAACAAACTATTAGACAGGCCCAACCTTTGGCAGATACATGCTAATATCCCATATTAGCACCAAATTTAATAACAATTTGTATGACAAATTAATTTTTGCAAATATTGAAAGTAAACAAACCATGTCTGCACTTTTTCGCTGCAAACTAAAAATTTGCTCATAAACAATCTCGTTTTCATGTTATTCAGTATTTCGGTTTGTATATTTCGCGGAACAAAAGTTGATATGGAAATAGGTTTATTGCCCCGTACAAACAAACAGTTGGCGTTATATTATATACGACTGGTTGAATGACCCTTGGAAGACCCACTTATTTAGGAAGGCAACCAGGGACGGAGACACATTTTGATGCAACATCTAATAACCCGTCCACACTAAAGTTTCGAGGTTTATATAGTTTTTGATGACGTCATTGATCCATCGGTTGTGAAACAGATTAATTAAATTAGCCCAATCGGGAAAGTGGACTAATTTTGGTCTCAGGACTAGACCGTTTGATGACGTTTGTGACAAGCATAGTGGATGTGTTCAATTTTCTTTTAAGTCTCAATGCTAATCGAAAAAAAAGGTCATGACGTCAATAACATTAAGTTAACGTCAATGGCTTAATTTAAATGAATGAGGCCAAATAACTTGGAAACGGACGTAAATAACTAACGTCGTTTCCTGTATGCGCGACTAGGGACCACCTGGAACCAATATTGGCACATTTAACAAGCTGGGTTGACGCACCTGTCTCGGAATTGACGGGTTGATGACGTTATAAAAAACCTTGAAACCTGAATATATCTGTAACCGTTTGTCAAAAACACACCATCCTAAGTTTTCTTGATAACTCTACACAACAGAGGCAACATCATTGTGTTTCTGTCTAAGTGGATCTTTTCACGGCCTTATCGACTTGAAAGAGATAATACATAATACCCGTTTGTTGTCTGTTTGTGCGCAAGAAAAAAGTTGTGCTACGGAAAAAAGGAAACGCGATATATAAAGGACAAGTAAACCCGTGGATAAATCCACGGGTTACGGACTAATATTAACATCATAGACTAGTCGGTAGGCTGTGCTATTTTTCAGGTGCGCAGGTTAGATAAGCCCCTCCTAGTCGACGTTACGGTCCTGAAATATGTGAATTTGTCAGAAACAATTATCCCATTTTGAGAGCTCACAACTGACCTTACTTTTTACAGGAATAAACTTTTGCGAACTTAAAAACTCGCAAGTCTCTTCCGCAAACACTTTCTTCCTTTAAAATTGCTAATAGAGCAAAAGTGTAACATTTTAAGTCGACTTATTACACTATACTTTATCCCATAAACCTATACCGAGATTTGGGTTTGATATATCTAAAATAATCACCTGCTTTCAGACAGCTCAGTGTGGGCACTAGTAAAGCGCTTGTAGGGACAAATTTTTAGGCTTAATTTTGCTTCATTCGATAGCCAGATTCAGTTTCTTCCCTGCAACGAATTCTTTGTGTAACACAAAACGAGGCTGAAGTGATTAACCTTATCTGCTATCTTTTTCTAATTCTTTGCTTGTATGCAACGTTTAACTTTCGTGCTCAAAAGCTTTTGCTATTATTCCTGTAGTATATTAACTTTCGTAAAAAGTTCAAATGAAAATAACTTAAGTGAACATGGACTGAAGCACTCGCTAGAAAATAGATGACACACTTCTAGACATTAGTACACATCTTTTCCCTATGACCAACCTTATGTTATAAATTAACAATAGCTATCTAGCTACAGTCCTGTTCATTTTTTTGGAAAATGTCAGTTTTTAGCCATTTTTCAAAATATCAGATCAAATATCATATCCTGTCGAGAGCTTACCGGTGAAGTTAATAAAAGTAGAAGAAATGGATAATTGTATATCAAACTAAAACACCATTGTCTCCAACATCAAATTCCGACAAAAAATCTTTAAAAAAGCCACAAGTATGCTATACATGTAGATTTATAGACATGTAGATGTATGGCGGATACCATACTAATTACTTGATCATCTAAAAACTAAAGGTTTTGGTGACCAGAACCTACTCCGCTGACTACACAACTTTACAACTTTGAAAAATTGGCAGTAAACAGGCAGGTGCAGATTACTGAATATCGGTCAAAGCAACCCAGCTATATAGCTATAGTTTATAATTCTGTTGTGTTAATGCTGAATAAGACAATGAGTAAGAGACATTTGCCAGATATTGTACCAGGGACGCATCCACACATTGGTACATCTACAAGAATGCTAAATGTTATGCCAAAATCAATGTTTTGAGCATATATATAATTGTTTGATACTGAATAATAAAGGGTATCATTTAGCTGTATATAGAAAAAAATAGATTTATAAAATCTTATAAATTTAAGATTCTGGTAAACCATTTACTTGCAGAAACGTGATCATGGGTACGATATGCCTGTGAGGGTGCTTAATTTTTGGCCTCAATGTTTTTAGACACTAGCATATAGTTACAAACTTAATACCGCCTCATACTTAAACATGGATTTATCTGTATTTATCGATTATTGTATTTATTTGATTGAGTAACTTGGGTTTCGAAGCAAAAAGGAAAATTTAAGGAAATGTTGAGTTAGAAAATTTCATAAAAGTCCAATCAAAATATCTGAAAGAAAGGAATAATATCGTTGATGTTGCAACAGCTTTTGTATAACTTTAAATAACAATGATGTTAATGATGATGTAGATATGTGAAAAATTATGTGTTCTATTGCCAAGAGAAAAAAGTTTAAAACATTAGGGCGCGTGTATACACGATCCAATTTGGTAAAGTTCAACTTTGCGTGCAAAAGTAATTAGGAAATCACGATCCATTTTGTTGAATACGATTTTTCGAATTCGACAAACTTTCTAAATTCTGATTTAATTTTGAAGAGTCTGATTGGTTGAAATTTTTGATACAATATGAAAATATCATGATTCTTGATGTTTCTTTCAACAAATCCAAAAATTAGATTCAACAGAATAGATCGTGTATCGTGCACTTCAGACATTTTTCCAAAAGTTAACTATCATCACTTCAGATTTCACTAAAACACAACTCACAGTCCCTCGCTACAGTTGTAAATCCGGCCAGATGAAATCAACCTGCCTGTTGTTTATAAAGCTGCTTTATGTTAAAAATTTGAACTGAGATTTGGTAACTTTTTTTAGGGTATCCCTCAACAGAATTTAAAATAATCATTGCAGAATGTTTGTGGCGATAAAAACATTTCGCATATTCTTAATATTAACAAATAGGAAAGTGCGTCACACAACCATGAGACTCATTATCTGACTTATTTCAATCATGAAAATTAGTCGTAACGTTTTTTGTCCATGTATCTTTGTTAAAATTGATATGCAGTCAAAAATCGTTTATCAGCGTCTTAGAAAATGGCTAAAATCAGGAACTCCGGAACTATAATAATACTGGAAAATGTTTTTGGCTCAATTTCATCAAATCGGTCTAAAAACACGTCATACAAAGTTTGAAGTAATTATTTAATTTTTACTAAAGTTACACGATTTGTATTTTAGCAAATTGTACGGTTTTAAACCAAAATTACGTTTTTCTTATAAGAAGTTAAGACAGAGTAAAACCTTTACAAGATGATGCTAAACGGCTATGATATACACAGTTAGTTCGGGATAACATCTATACGAAAATTTGCCTTGATTAATAAAATAATTAAAGTATGTTTGAAATATGACTTTCACCAACATTACATTTTGAATAGGGAAGCGTGAAAATCAAAATCAAACTGTGAGATCTGTTCTGCCATACCACGAGGTAAATATATAACCCTTCGACTATGCTGCCGCCCCCAAATTGTTTATTTCCGAAAATAATCTTCATAGAATTCTTCCATAGTGTTGATTTGTTAGAATATGAAACCAAAACCAAGGCATTAAGTCAGAAACGTGCCAGTAACAATTTTTAAATTAAATGGGACAAAGCAAACATGATTTGTGAAGTGATCCTCCCAAGGAAAGATTTGTTTTGACTGGGCAAAATCACTTAAAATTTCATTTTCTTAAAAAAAAACATGGACATGGAAACTTCCTCATTACAAAATTTCAGAATTAGGATATGATCCCTGTTGTCAACAACCTCATGTCATATAATTTACAAATTACTTTGTATTTGGCATATTTTGGAATTTTAAATAGATTTTTTTACGAAATGGAACCTAGAATCGCTTGTAAGAGTCCTTACATTTTAGCACTTCATTACCAATAACATGAAGTTTGACGTCCAACTTGCTAAACTCGATAAGAAAGTCAAATTAGTATCCTAGTTCTGAAATCACAAATGCGTGAAATGTGACTGTTCTCAGAATAATAACTCTTACAATAACTCGAGTAGTACATGGATTTAACCCATAAGATTTTCACATAAGAAGCTTAGAATTGTGAATTAAAAGGGAACAGAGGTTTGGAAAAAAATTTATTTGATTTTTCGTTTAGAGAAGAGAACAATATTAGTAAAATAATAAATATTGAGCAAAATACAAGCATTTAAAAATTGCCTTTTTTGAGTACAAAGGTCATTTTTTGACATCGGTAGTGTCGTTTTAATGAAATCACATATCATATGGAAGCCAAACATGCTGTGTCTTTTCATCTTTCTATTATATGTATACTAGTCGATAAGGCCTGTGGAGAAATCCATTTAGGCAGGTGTACATTGGAGTAATTTGGTCCCAGGTAGTCCCTAGTTATCCACGCAGGAGATGACGTCAGTTATTTCCACCCGTTTCCAAGTTATTTAGCCTTAAATTTAAAAGTGCAATACAATGGTTTCACACAAGAAAAAACTATCTCAGTGGCTGGAAAGTTCCTTAAAGGATAAAATGAACAATCGAGACAGCCTTTTACGAAAAGCTCGCAAATCGAACAAGAATCTAGACGAGCAAAAGGTTTAAGCATGTGTGGCTTTAATTGAATAACATCACCAGCCACAACAACATATGGGTATAGCTTATTAACGGTATCTTTTATTGTGGATGGGGGTAGCATATTAATTAAGTTTCTTTCTATAGCATCACCAAGTTCGCTGTTCTTATACACACCTCCATCGCCTTGGTGCCTGCATCACCAATATCGATCAAAGTAAATTCATGTGCTTTGCACACAACAAGCAATATTATGCTATGTGTTTTCTTGTAGTTGAAGTAGTCTGAACCACTTCAGGCTGGTGCTTGCATTACAATATGTTTGCCATATATTGCACCTAAAAAATGTGGATAGTTCTATCGGACTTCAAACTCGTTTGCCACCCTTTATCACTTGCTTTCTGTGTCAGGAACATCCAAAAAACCAAAGTCTGCAATTGACTCCATATTACTTTGCACGTTTCACTTATAACTGACAGTTGGAGGACTTTGTAGCTACTTTAAATCGAAATTTGAGCATATGCTGTCGTTAAGTACCACAATGCTATACATAAACGCTTATTAGGACTAGTAACATCCCTGATTTTGGTTGACTTTACAATTGAAGGTAGTAGAGAGTAGCTGTTAAAATCTGATAGGTGTCATTCAAAACGACTTGAAGAAATATTTAATGTCAAATAAAGATAAATCTTTAACTAATACATTGTACAACCCCTTGTTTTTTCTTTCCTGGAAAAGTCTCCTTATCCACATTTTTTTGTTGTTGTTGTTGTTGTTTTCTGGTTCTTCTTCTTTTATCATGGTGCTATATAAACAAATTTGTGATTAATTTTAGATTTTGCAATAAAACGTATCGTCTCCTGCAGCCATTTTAATCTGAATGAGCATATTTTCTCCTGAGCCCGGAAAATTAATTTCTATACACATCAAAATCGAGAGAAAAATACTCTTAAGTTTTTTTCTCTCCAAATGTACTCATATGGGAACCTACCTTAATACGGAAAGCCTAACGCAACTATGACGTGATAACCATTGGAATCTTAAATTGCTCTTATTTAACACTAGAGTAAAAATAGATGATAAAAAACACATTTCTGTTATCGTCTTATCATACTCTTTCATTTCAACCGAAAACAACAACAACAAAATTTTGACCTATGTCCCCCTTTAAACTAGTCAACAATCCATGCAAAAAGGTATGTCATTCAGATGACATCAGCAATGGCCGATAGATACGCCAAAGCAAATTTTTCTAAATTTGTTCACCCATTGCCTCTACTGTGTAAAACCTGAAACGCTGATAAAGAATGAAAGCATTGTGTGCTTTTGTTGAATGGTTAAAGAGATATTGGGGCTTAACTGTCTGTTCGGAAATGTGTGGATTAACCCAGCTTCAGAAAATTGGTCCCATTTTCCTCCTGAAACGGATTGGGTGACCCAGATTTGGGAACTTACCCGCAAGGTGAAAAATAACCAACGTTATTTGGCCTCAAAGTTATAAGAGCATTGTAATGGCTTCATTAATTTAAATTAACCAATGGACGTTAACAAATAAGACATAACTTTTTGGTAAAATCAAGGGAAAACGAGGAAACCACCCTTTGCCTATCAACGACAAATAGACACAGAGTAGTAGTATAAGACTAGTCGATAAGCCCGTTAAGTATACATGGATTTCGCGTGGATGAAGGAATTTCGCAAACTTTTTGATTTTTTGCGAAAATTAATCCACGTAAATTTTTAAAAATTGTTTTGTGTTGAAAAGACTATTAACGTTATAAACGAATGATTTACAGTAAAATTTTGTTGTTTGTTTCCTCTTTTTGTTAGTTATCCTTCCTCCGCGAAAATTTATTACGCGAAATTTTTAAGATAAGCTTATTTGTGAAAATAAATAAAGGCAAAATTTTTAAAATCTTGCGATTCGCGAAAATAAATCCACGCAAATGTTTTAAGGTTGGCATTCACGAAATAAGTCGACGCGAAAATTAATCCACTTAAGGTAGTATATAAGATACAGCACATAGTCGCTTATTCAAATATGCAAGTAAACAAATACAACAGCGCAAAAAGGTTTGATAAGAAAAGTGATTGAAAAGTTGCACGAAATAAGGGGTTGATTGAAAACATGGGTACCCAAATTGGGGTAGTGTTTGGGGTGGTAGTTTTATTTTGCAGACCAGATAATTATGTGCTCTCCTTTGCCACGTCCCAGTAAATTCGGATTGAGTGGTTTCGAATGTAAAAAACGTGGCCAGGAGGCTTTTCCCGGCAAGGTTTTTATGTCAAATTTTCTCCTTATGAAGTTGTTTTTACAATGATCAAATAACATGGAAACTAGGCTATGAAAGATTGGTTGCATTATACATGTGGCAAGCAACCTTTAGAAAAGCAACGTACACAACATTACCCATCTTTTTGTAAAGATGAGTTCACAGTCATTCGTTGTAGTTGTTCAAATAAGAAGAATACAAAAAGTCTATTTGTTGCGAATGAAAGAATGCAGTATGCACTAGGGCGAAAAACAAAACTGCACGTAACAAATAAGACATTTATTTTCAGTTTGGTATCACCAGTTAGTTACTTTACTGCATTTCAGCACATTTCAGCACTTTTTAATATTATACTCAATAATAAGATAATTAATGTTTACATTAAATATTGAACACAAAATGTTAAACTTTTCCTTCTCATCAACTTTGTTTTCATTTTCAAATTGTAAACCTTGTTTTGAAATTGTATTTCGAAATCTAATTGGTTGATAAATTTTTCCATTTGCTGTGGTAGTTTCACTTACTCCAACTACTGCGACGATTGCTGGCGAATAAGAGAAAATTACATATTATGATAAAAATAAATGGTCGATTATTTGTGCGACTACGACGAATGAAGTGCCTGCCTAAAGTTAGCCAGGAGACCCAGCATAATTTTTCTTACCACCAGGAAATTGGAATAGCTTTGAGCGCGAATAGCCTTACTCACTTGAACAAATATAATTAATTATTGTATTATTAAAGAGGCTAAGATGTGACCACGACGACTTTGTGCTCATTGATTGATTGTAATTCGGGGTTTGCTGAGGTGGATTTGAATTCAAGGGATTTGCTCTGACATTTGTTTGAGAGACAGCGGTTTAGCTTTGCAAAGACATCTGGTCTGCAAATTATTATGTCAATTTTAAATATGGCGGAGCTACGCAGTGTGAACTGAAGGTAAAAGTGAAACTTCCTTTTAACCAATTGGTGCTAAATTCGTTATGTTAGGCGAGCTAAGAGCCGTCGTATTGGAGTAAAATCGAATATATAATGTATATTCACAAAATATATGCTTTGAATATCAAAATCAGCTACCCCAACCACAACCCCAAATACTACCCCAATTGAGGTACCCATGTTTTTAATTAACCCCGAAATAAGGAGATTCCAAATAAATAGTATTCCAAGCTACAGAAAAGAAAAAAATAAATTTCAGAAACACTGGTGACATTTTAACTATTCTAGATATAACAATGCTAATTTTCTAGCGTTAAAAGGATACAGACATTTTATCACCAAACTTGTCATCTGGATTGGCTTGAGTGTTGTGGTGTTTTAACTCGTTTCGGATTCTGTTTAAAGCAGCATTTAAACTATTGACAGCTTTTAATGTCATGTCGTCAGAAACTAAAAATGAAAGAAAATTAAAACTTATAGACATTTAAAACCTTTTGTTTTACGAACTCGCCTATTTCTACCTGCATAGGAATTTGAAAGTGCAGTGTCAACATCCTTAAAGGAGGAAAGAAGTAATCGAGATATTCAGAGATAAAAAAAATTAACTACCTCTACAAGCTTCTGCAGCATGAGAAAGTTCATTTTCGAAACCATCAATTCCTGAAAACTTTGTTTCTACCATCTCAGCTAAAAAATGCGTAAAGGTCATCTTTCCATCTACTGACTTCGTATTACCAACCTACAATGTGCGCATTTCCATTAAAGTTGGCGTTACTGAAGCCTGCTATATATTTGTATGTAATTGCTTAGGTTTATTCATGCAGATGTAAGGTTTATTCGTGTAGTCATCCTTAACTGACAATGATTTACACTGACTGGAACATTGATTACAACAGAAAAATACTATCATTATATATGCTGAACTTGAGACAGTGCTACTTTGTGCATCGTTCACATATCGCGTGGTGGAAAGCAGGAACAGTCGCCAGAACTGCAAGCCACAAACAAACCCCGCACGATGTTGGCACTTATTTGTACACGTAAAGTTTATTAGGACAAATGCGTGTCGTCATATTCAACTAAGAATTTCACTCTGGTCGAGACCACATGGATGAGCTGTGTTAAACCCTACATCTCCATATACACATCATCTGGACAAGCTAACTGCTTGTGTTGTTATTACCTCATGTGAAGTGGAGGTTTATTTTAACTCTTTAAGGACCCTTAAGAATAACAGCACTTCATTTGAACTAGGTCAACTAGGTCATTTATCAACAATAATAAAAATGTTATGAAGGTTTAATCCTGTGTAATATGCATAACATAAACAATTTTAAAAGAAAATACTAAACTTCCAAAGTACACGTTGACACCAAAGTACATGTTAATACCAAAGTACACGTTAATACACGTTAACCTATAGATCTTACAAGGTTTACTCATACCTTGGAAAGCAGTGAGATGTCAAATCCAAAAGCTTGAGAATTTTTTGTACCAGCGTTCATGTAGTTACCAGTTAAAAGTAGTAACTAAAATATACATGCAAAAATTAAATTATACTTAAACATTCTTGATAAAGCGACTATGTTCTTGGCAAGATCTTATTACCTCTAAAAATTTCGCAAACTTTGTACTCCGTCGTAGTTCTTTACATGCCTCTGTTGCGTTAGCGATATCCTATTAAATAACGTAAAAAGATGATAGATAAAAATGGCAAATTGATTTTGGCACATGGTTTTACGTCAGGTTATTCGCTTCCTTAAACCAATGAATATATAATGAACTACATACAATAAAAATTGCACTTTCATATAATTTAGGCCCATTATAGAAAGTGTGTACTTGATTTACGAAGCTTTGTTAAAGTCATAAAAAAAATTTACTTACAGGCTTTACACTTATTAATTCTTCTTCAAAATCTAATTTTGCCTTCATACAGTTTAAACGCTGCTCTAGTCGATGTACACCACTCAGCTATAGAAAGAGGAATAAAATCGAGTAATGTTAATGAATAGGTGCCGTTACACCGTCTTTGAGCAAAAGATCACACCTGAAGAGCAAATTTTTCTGCTTCATTTAAGTCATCATATTCATTCTGAAAGTTTTTTAACTGGTTCATCTGGAGAATAAAAAAGGCAAGTGGTTGGACTCAGGTCATATTTAACAAATAGATAAACAAAATAGTTGACAAAGTAAGAGGAATAATGATAGAGCACCTGCTCTTGAGTTGGCAAAAATTTAAGAAGATTTTCTAAAGCATTTCCTGTAATAACTTCGTCGTCAACTTGATATATCTTCTTCTTGATCTGTTCATACGACAATTTGAAAGATCCTACTAATATAGCTAGAAAAGAAATGTCATGAAATTTAAATCTATAAAATACGTTCCAAGTAATAGGTTACATTGTAATGCATTCCAGTTGAGAGAGGAATACTACTATGTATATGTTACTTACACAAGTTTTGAGCACTTTTTCCATCTAAGACTTTGAGTTCCGTGCCTTTTTTTGTTTTTTCGGGTACACCAGTCACAGCAGCAGTATCTCCCATTCTTTTAGCAGGTTTAGATGCAAATGTTTCTGAGATCAAATTCAAATAATCGTCTGTGCCAAGAGCTTCTTCTTTAACTTTTGTCCAAAATGTGTTCTCTTTTATCTTTGTAGCGTGAATCTGTGACAAAATTATTTCTTAAAATTACCCTGATGTCTCAAGATGAATTTTCACTCCTGAACAAAACAGAATGAGACAACATTGAAATTTGATTAGTCACACTTTTTCGGATCGGAAAAGCTGATTTACTTATCATAAACAACAGTTTTCTGTTTTTGAGTGGAAATCCATGTTCAGACCGTGTTCACACTTTGCAGAATAAACTCTTTCTAAATGGTATCGTTCATACCACAGCAGAGTAAACTCTTTCTAAACAGTATCGTTCACACCACCAAGAGTAAAAGGGTGTGTTACTACTTATCGTTTCATCACCCGCAAAATACATACAGCAAATTCACAGAAACCACTTCAGCAAAATATTGCAAAGTATACTTTATAGCTCTTATAAAGTATTTTCTACCTTTTTAACGCTTCGTATAACACATCCCTAGAGATGTGTTTCTATTGTTTTCATTATTATTTCATTTTATTGTGTTTAATTTGGATGCATAAATTCTTTCATAAGCAATATTTGAAACAAGCCACAAATTATTTCTTGAGAACGACTGTTATAATGTGTAGCTTGCGCGTGCGCGAAAATAATTGCTTATAATCTTATATGGAACTGCAAGTGTTCTAGGTATTTAGTAAAAATCTAATATTAAATCAAACAGTTGGTAATTATTTAGCCAAGTTGATTTGACTATCTTTGAAAATGAGCAGAAAAGCTTATGGACAAATGAATTTTTTGAGGCATGGCGGAAACCCTGTATATTTAAAAAATTCTTTTTTTTCAGAGACAGGTCCTGATTTTTTTTCTACTCAGGTGAATTTTTGAGCGAAGCGAAACATACACACATTTTTTGCGAAGCAAAAGAAGCGCAAAGCTATTAACCTATTTCAGCAAATCACATTACAAGGCAATAACATTGACGTTTACAGAAAACAGACGTTTCTTGCAAGTTTTTAGGTGAAAATATAGGCAAGATGTTCTTAATTTTGGCTTATTCTGCGGCTATTATTTCTTAGAAACAGAATTCAGTAAAAAATGCACATGTAAAAAATATTTTGAGATCACAACAACAACAACAAAAACAATGAAAGATTTAGATCATAACAACAACGGTAACAACGGTAGATATATACAAGTTATTAAACAAGGAAAAATGATTATTTTTGTGTAGGTATAAGCTAGCTACTTAAAAATTTTAATCTTTAAAGATACTATAATGGTTTATATCCAATTTTTTTAATAATTTTCTTTTTCAAAAATATGTGAAGTTTCATATTTTCTACCAAATTATGAATTTTTTTTCAAAAATGTTAATTGGAATAAGCATAAAAAGGATTTACTTCTTTTGGTCGGCAAACTCCAGAAACTTTCTTTTAAAAAGTGAACAAAGAAATAGATGTGTGAATCTCACTATGAACATTTCATGAAATCTAGCAATCATACATGTGCATAATTATTGCACAAACAAGCTAAATTGTTTCATCACATTTTTTAAACTTTCTTCAAGATGGGTAGATTTAATGTAGCGAAAAAACCTTTTGCAAGAAAAAAATAAAATCGAAATCGTAAGTTTAAAACTAAAGAGTTTATTATTGAATTGAACCTTCAACTTAATAGTTATAACAAAGCGTTATGGTTTAACCAAGTAAATATAATTATCAAAAATTCTTTCCTCATTTTATCGATTCCTTTTGTTTTACTATTTCTAGAGCCATATCCTATATTATAATACGCTTGTGTGAGTGACTATGTGAGGCACAAAAATTACCGGCCACTTTCTCACAGCTCACGCATTGTCTCCCCAAAGTGTGGCGTTATGCTAAAATTTATTAAATTAAAAAAAATCACAAAACAAAATTTTCTATTTATGTTAAAGCCGCATGGAGCTGTAATGGTTAAAAATTATACCATTTTACCCCCGGTTTAGCATGCGCTTGCCGTATCTCACGGAGACAAGTTGTTTATCAACTGAAAAGTGCAAACCGAAGCGAAGAAGGAAGTCTCTTTTTTATATCTTTTGTACTTATTTGCTTAAAATTAATCTATTAAATAAAGCATGCCAATGTTTGCCATCACCAGGTTAGTCTAATTTTTTTGTTCTTCATCTTCCATTTTTGTGTTCTGGGACCGAGGTTGCTACTATCGCATTTGAATATAATTTGAATATAAAATTTAACAAAAAAACAAACTGTTGTTGTGGAGTATAAAACTTGGTATTAGTTAAAAACTAGTCGATAAGGCCCGTGGAAGAATCCACTCAGGCAGCATATTAGGTTGTTTTGCAGATTTTGCTAACCTCAGCAGTGCATATACAAAAAAAATTGGCGAAATGTAGCTTATCTGTTGCCTGTAATGCGTACAGATTGAAACGCTGATAAAAATAATGTATAGGATCATATGTGTTCGCAAACGCATAAGGAGATATAAATGTTTTAAAATTTTGCTGACGTCAGTAAAGTCCTCTAAAGTACAAAAAAATTTTCTTTAGAAATTTGCACTGTAAAATCCACTTAGGTAGGAGTACATTGGAAAGGAGAACCGTAACTTGTATTTTGATGACGTCTGCCAGGACCCGTCAATACACAATATTTTTTCCCTGAAATTTGTTGACACGTTGCTTCCAATGTGTGGGGCTTGAAACGCTAATCAAAATAATGCATAGAATCATGTACAACACCAACAATAATAATAAGTCAGAAATAACACATCTCAAATATTTACATCTTATAAAGTGATTACGTTTGATTACGTTGAAAACCTTTAATATTTTAATCAGAAGTGTCAAAAAACATAAAATTTATATCTGGAAAATCATTTATTCAGTTACATACTATCCTGTTCCCCCAAAATATAAACAAAATGTAAAAATTAACCGGTTAAGAACACAAAATGTTTTTCTTAGTATGATGATCTGTAGTGACCTTTACCAACCATTTTAAACGTAAATGTCAAAAAAGAATACGGAGTAAATTTTGAATCAACAAAGACATTATTTTTGGAATATATACGATCCATCCTCACAAAAGTTTACACAAAATGTAAAACAGATCGGTTTTTGAGGAGCACATCCAAATCAACAAAAATCAGTTCATTTAGCATGTTCTATATTGCCATTGCCCATAAATCTTCCACAAAAAGGTTATGAAACACATCAAATTATAGAAAAATCAGGCATTTCATACAATATAAAAAACAAAAAAGTTTTAGTCAGAAGAATTAGTAATGTTTTCATTATCACCAAACACAGTTATTACAATTTTAAAATTCTTATCAAAAATGGAAAGCATACAGTTTAGTTTTCCCCAACAAAATTTTATAATACCAAATTTGAAAAAGCCATTAGCTTACACAACAGCCTTCAGTGGAGTCCAATTCCCCAAACTTTGTTCTTTCAGTATATATATTGCATGTGGTCTTTTTCCCACAATAGTTTACACAAAATTTTAAAAAACAGCAGTTTGCAACATAAACAAAAACACGAACAACCATACCATCCTCTCATAAATTAAAATAAAGTCATAAACCCACGTAAATTGCCAATCAAATGTCTACAACCCCTTGTAAAAATAACCTGGCATTTTACATGTAGGCTGATGGCAAAAGTTTAACAGGATGTCAGATCAGAAACAAAACAATAAAAAATAACTTAACACACGCTTTAAATTCTGAAAAAAATTATTCCACTTGTTATATCCCCTTGTAAAGTTTACAGAGAATGTGAAAATAATTATACTCTTACAGACATAAAACTACAACCTACTATCATGCAAAAGTTCAAGTCTTTGAAAGATTTTGTAGGTAGCTAGCTAGCTTGTTACATCATAATTCGTGCTCATAAAAGAAGAGAAGTTTGGAAACTAAGGTAGCTAGCTATAGATAAGTAAAAAAGAGGAATAACAACATAAGTCATAGAGGTTAGAGCTAGCCATCATGGGATGGGGAGTAGGACTTGGAGGCTAACATTAGCTAGCTAACAGTAGCTAAGACACCCAGTTAAATATACTTAAACTGGGAACACTTAGCTAAAACACTAAGCATAAATAGCTAAGCTAGCTATTTATGCTTAGTAAAACACATATAAAAAGAAACAATAGTAATGTAAAAAATAATAACATTACAGTGAGTTAAACAAACCAAAGTTTTCCGTTTGTTAGTCAGCTAACAGCTTTATGTAGCATTTTGAATTTTAGGACAAATACATTAGTTACGCGCCAGGGCATATATTAATTATGCAACAAAATGTAAACAAATATGGCTACGTACGCGGTAAAATATAAAACTTTAAGAATTTGAGGCTTTTAGGTGGCTTTTCCTGAAAAAAGGGAGTCTGCTTGCTCCAGCGACATAAACACCAAACGTCTAAAAATATCAAAGTTCTTACTATTTGTGATTTCAATTCGACTTCAAACTCTAGCCTTTATTTTCTACTTATAACTTTACTTAACTTCTTGCTCCATTTCTCACTTCCAACTTCATTTTTCTACTTCTTCACTTGGACTTTTTTCTTTTTAAATATGCTTTTTTAAACCACTTTTTTGACATTTTTCAAGATAAAGGGATCGTTCTTTTGTGTTTTTTTTGGTGGCGAGAGGACACCATTTCTCGAAAGTTAGCCGTTAAATTTTTTTCAGCAAATCAAATTGAGTCGTTTTCATCACGTGATGTAAACAAAGTAAACCCGCTAGCAAAATGGACATAATTTTTTCGGCGACTTCAAAGAAAATTTCGGCGACTTCAAAAGAAAATGAACACATCCACTATGACCGTCACATACACTTCGTATTATTATATATCTTTTCTAAAGAAGAAAAACGTACGGTGATGTAACGTCACAAAGAGAACTTATTGGAAATGTATACAATTGTCTAAGATAAATTGTGTACATTTCCAATCCATTTTCTTTGGGACGAAGTAAAGTGTAGTAATCAAAGTGGAAAACTGATTAGACTTTCATCAAGAAAACGCTAGCTAGCTAGCTACCTACTGAGAAAGCTGAAGAAAAGCAGCTGTAACATTAAGAAGATGATCTACTGTTGTTTAGAGTATCTGGTAGAAGATGAATTTAGCTGTGTAACGATTTTTTCTCTTTATGCTCTGAAAAATGGGTCAGAATTAAGAAAATTCTAAAAATAAGTCTAAGTTCGTTTGTTTGTTCTAAAAATGAAAATTTTTATGATGCACAAAATTTGAATAGAAGTTTATGTCAAGTAAACTGAACTTCTTTATCCATCCAAAGGAAAAATAGACCTGTACGGGCAGCAGAATTTGCCATCAGCTATAGCAAATTATAGTGAATTGTATTTTATTAGGCCATAGTCATGCTAAGAATCTATTAAAAATTATGAGATAATATTTGTCAAAAAGTTAAGAATATTGAGGCAGAAGAAAAAAACACTATTCTTATATTTTAGAAATTATATAAACTGTAAAAAGTAGCTTTGCTGTTGTTACTGTTTTTAAGACTATAGAGTGGGGTGGTTCAGTGTGGCTGTTGTTATTATCAACCTAACAAAATGTAAGCAAACTTAAATTAATGTATACATTACGAACGTTTGAAATATATTCGATTCTTAAATTCGAAAACGCTGCATTGCTACTTTATTTCTGCTTCGTATGAAAATAATTGAAAGATTTTCTGCACGTTTTCAAGCCTGATTTCTACATGCTGGAATGTGTGCTTATACCCACTAAATTTTGCAATATTTCTTTTAACTTTACACAAATAAAAATCTGGAAAAAAAATTGCATATGATGACATCATCAAAATCTGTTTCAATCATAACATTTATTTAAAACTTCTTGTAAAATACCTTATTCTGATCAGCGCTTCAACCTGAACTCAATGGAAGGAACAAAATCACTAACTTTTGACAAAATTGTTGCTATTTATCTCCCTAAAGTGGATTTTTTCACTGGCTAAATATTTGTTTATAATCTGTGTAAACGTCTGTGGGAGAGGACGGTATGCAAATGACAGAAATAACTGATTTTAGTTGACGTACAATTTATGTGTTGCAAATTGTGAGATTTAAAATTTTGGGGTGAAAGGTAGAAATAATTTAATTTTGTAATTTCCTAATTTGCGATGAACATTTGTTAAAGAAGACAATAGGCAATATAATCGAAAAAACTATTGTTTGTATAATTACCCTACCCTGCAAGATACTTTTTGTATTTTGTATTTTGTATTTATTTGTGTTTAAACTTTTATGGGATAGGTTGATATATGAGCAAAATGACTGATTTTTTCATTTTTGACATTTTCTTTTGGTTTGGGTTTGGGTCTGTAAGGCAAACCGTTCTTTTAATATTTTGAATTGAAATATTGCGTTAGAGGGCAGCATGCTGGAATGATTCAAGGTTTTATATTTTTATTGTGTCGTGAACAGTTGATTTCTTACATTTTGGGTAAAAAATTAGAAGGGCTGCTGTATGCAAAAAAGATTGGATAGCAGTTTTGGTATGATGTGTTAGAAACTGTAGATTGTCAAAATTTTGTAATAACCTTTTTTGTATATCTTAACGATGTTGGAGTTTTGGAATGTCTAGTGTGCTTTTTTCCCTGGCGTGCACCATTTTTTGAGAAATAATGAACATATTGAATATGTGTCTGAATCAAAACAGTATCCTTAAGCAATAAGAGCCAATTAAAAACAAACTAACAACGCAGCAAACTACAAAACAGGAAAGAACTAACACTGATTTATCACATATTATCAGTCATAAACTGTTGGATGAAGAAGGAGTTTTGCTTGACGAAAATATTTCCGACGTATGTTCTAGTGTCATAAAAACTAAATGCCAGAATTTCAAGAGGGTACTCCACAAGATTTGCTGTTCCAGCAACAGATAAAAATGCTTTCTAAATCCAATCCCAGGATGAGATGACATCCCTTAGTAATAAGGTGATGTCTAAGCATATACATCATATCACTAGCAGCTTATCGACATATTGCTAGCAAAAGAAATGGTTTTTTAATCCTTCCTCATGTAAACACATTAAAGAAATATACGAATTTTACTGAGCCAAAAAGTGGATTTTCAGAAGACATCATAATACCACTAATAGAAAATTCTAATTTTGAAAATTTAACTGACACTCAGCGTAGCGTCAGTCTGATATTTGACGAAATAAAAATTAAATCAGGATGAATATATCATCGATCAGCTGCAGAAATGGGCGAAGTTATTGAGGAAATCCAACTGTTTCAGAAAAGTTTGGAAGATAACCAAGAAGATCTAGATTTTGCTACATACGTAAATGTTTTCATGGTCCGTGGTATATGCTCTTCGCTGTGTTATCCTTTTGGTTACTATGCTAGTCTTGGTTTCACAGCAGATCAACTTTTTCCTTTGGTTTGGGAAGCAACATGCATATTGGAATTTGTGGGACTAAGTACGAGCATGGGTTTGCAATGGAGCTTCACCAAACAGAAAGTTTTTCAAGATGAATGCTGTGGAAGATTATTGGACTTGGAATATATTTGATGTCAACAGAAAAATATTCTTCTTCTCTGATGTACCTCATTTACTTAAAACAATTCGAAACAATCTGGAAAATTCATTCGGAAACAGAAACTCAAGAAATTTACATTTCTTACATTTATTTATTTCAAATATTACATTTCTTCTATTTTAATATTGTTTATAATAACTAGGTAATTTATTTGTTGCATGACAATACTGGAACTTATTTTAAGGTTAATGGACAGGATATCAGTTGGATGCATATAGTTGACATATACGAATGGACCTGCTGCAAAATCCTGCTGTTCTTGGTTTAGAAAAACTTCCAAAATTAACGGAAGACCATATTCATTTACAACCCAGACTCAGAATGAATGTTAAACTTGCAGCGCAAGTAATTCAAAATGTTTCACTTCTATTTGTTTATATATTTTAATTTAGGTCATCAGCAACACTGTTGCTGTAGCTATGGAACATCGTGCCCTTCATAACACAGTGTCCACATCAAATTCATAAAACCATTTGACCAAGCATTTGATTGCCTTAATGTAATCCACAAGACTGGTTGGACAAAAAGTGACAGAAGGCCTTACACATCTGTTAATGATAACAGATTTGAGGTAATAAGATATATATTAAAGAAGAAGTTTCGGCAGAAAATAAATTTGTCAGAATTGGTGGATTTGACAAAAATCTTCAAATTAAATTATTAAATTTTTTACAAAAAATTTTTTCTTGCGGCCTGTGAAATTTGTTAGCATAAGGTGGTTATTTGCATGGTTTTAGATTGACTTTAAGGAAAAGTTTAGAAACAAATTACCAGTTTTTGTATGTTTATTTCGTTATTAGTTCCTGGAAGATATTCCTGGATGGCGTTGTACACCTGAGGGCAGACGTACTGCGAGGCCAATATAGTGATTAAACCCAGCCATGGTGCTGATTGCTTTCCGATTTGCTGAAATGCTAAATGCTTTTTTATAAGAAACTTTTTGAGCTCAGCCTTGATGTTTCATAATTTAAAAGTTGTTTGAAAAATTATTGATCCAGATTACCTTAAAATGCTGTAATTTTTTTTTAATATTCGACTGAAAGTACCTATAATTTCAGCCTTAAATTTAGAAACGTATCTTATGAAAAAGATGCGCTGTCAACTTCAAAATTTTATTTTGTTAGGGTGCAAAAAATAATGTTTTCGAAGCTATTTCTGGAAAGAAAGCGATGAAAGCGCTGAATTGATAGTTTTGACTGCTTGCAGTTCTTTGGAAAAGAGGATAAAATAAATATAATAAATAATTGCAACACTTTGGTTATTTTTAATACAATTAGTATATACACATATCAAAGTTTTAATGAATAAAAATCAAGTAAAGTAGAACGTAAAATTTTTTTTTAAATAAAAATAAAAACGACAGGATTCATCGTCACATTCTTTTTTTTGAATAAAAATCAGTTTTAAAAAATCAGTTTTACAATATAATAAAAGCATAAATTAAGTGTTTTTTCTTAATGCTGGTTTTGCTAATTTAGATACAACCACTGTCTTTTTTCTTCATTATTTAACTTGCTTAATCCTCTCCTTACCATTTGGACATAACAATTTACAAATGATCCGGCTCATATATCAATCCATTCGACTATCACTTGATTTTTCAAAATAGCTTATAAGGATTCATTGCTCATTCCACGTTTTAGATTTTCCCAGTAGCCAGTTACTAAATTGCTTTTCTTTATTTCTTTTTCAGAGCAGTCTCATATATCACTACTTTTATATTTTTGAATTAATTTAACGTTAAGAACAAGCCTAACTGCATTTTCAATTCGTTGCGTAAGTAGAAACATATCCTCGTTGACAGTGATGAGTCCTCCACGATTTTTAATTTCTGCCCAACTTGTTGTAAATTCCAAAAAAATGTTTCCTTGAAACTTCTAATCAGAATTAAGCTTCAGTTGTGGCAACATTAGAAGGATTCTTCTGGTATAGCCGTTCATATTTTTTTATCAAACGAAAAAAAACAAAGTCAGCAACTAATAAAGGACTGTTTGTTCTTTATCTGTAAGTTTTGTGTCAGGAAGAGGTACTTCTCTTTTTGTTCTTTCTTGATTAAATTTTAGGACCAACGTGGTCAGTTTCATGCATGAATAATAATAAAGGCACTTAAAAATGCCTTTGTCGGGTAAAGGATCTATTAAGTTTAGGATGTTTTCCCATGATGTGATTTTTGTATCGTCTTGCATCGAATGTAGAATTTTTTTTAACATTTCTTCTCTACTCGAACCTTGAGAAAAGTTTACATCTTTGACTATGTTATAAATAGTTGTTATCAAAGCATTGCATTTCTCCAACTCTAAGTTGGGATGTTTTCTCAGTACTTCAAAAATACCTCCAGCCAATTCTTTAACTACATTACCTTTGTTCTTAAATGAACCAGTGTCATAATTATGATTAGGATCGTTAATGGCCATGTTGAAAACGTCTTTAAACATTGTCATTGATGTTGCTTAAAGTTCTTCGGTTTGATGCAGATGAAAAAATCGAAAACAGACATTTCTAAGTCTTTGATCAGTAAACCATCAGGAATCTGTATCTCGACATCCTCAAAAGAACTGAATTCTTTTAAACTTTCTTCATCCACAGGATCGTCTTCCTGAAGATAACGTTCATTCTCAAAATATTGGTCTTCTTCAATTCCACAAGTGTCCGCCATGATTACTTTTTACTATGATTTTTATCCATTGGACTTTATCAACCGTGAACATTTCACGAAAACAGCAATAATCTCACGTTTCTTTCCTGTTCATGAAATTTTCTGCCCACGGAAATTTCTGACACAGTAACAGAAATGACATCTTTTTTCAGAAAAACTGTGCAAAATGTTTTTTTTTTGACATTTTGACATGTATATACAATTTTGCTGAAATTGAAAGAGAACTGATTTTTGTTGATTCAGAATTACTCTACATAACCATTCTTTTTGACATTTTGTGTAAACCTTCATTTTATCACCATGTTCAATACAGTAAAAGACCTATTTTTCTTGTTCGAATTTACACTTTACAAACCTTTTTTTTATTTTTTGACATTTTTGAGTAAAATATTGTAGTAAAGGGCACATCCAATAAATTTTTTTATCTGTTCATTTTTCCATTTTGTGTAAACTTCTGTGGGAGAGGATGAAATACCTGATATTAGTTGATTTTTATTTTACAGGTTGCGGTTTTAAAACTTTCGGGTAAAAATTTTGTAGAAGACATTGACACTGATTTTTGTTGTTTTAGATATGACTGGAGCTGTTGACATATCATGTACTTTTGCGAGGGAGGACCATATATAATGTACCAAATGAACTTATTTTTGTAGAATTAGATTTTACACCTTGCAAGCTAATACAATATTACCAAAATTACTGATTTTTGTTGGTTTAGAATTTTCATGCAAACTGTTTTGCTTTGACATTTTTAATTAAAATATTGTTTTAGAGGGCATATATACAATACCGAAATCATTGAATTTTGAAAATGTTGAATTTGTTTACATTTTCATTAAACTTTTGAGAGAGACGACAGTATGCAATAGACCAAAATAAAATCCAATGAAATTTTACACCTTTTAAGCTGTTATTTTTTATATTGTGACAGACTGCCCACTGCTGTGTGCGATTGACATTTTGTGTAAAATTTTAAAGGTAAAGACAACATGGTTAACTGCTTATTTTTTGTATTTTATGTCAACCTTTGACAGGGTGACTACGCAAACCGATTTAGCTATTTATATTTAGCTATCTATATATAGATTTTTTTTGACATGCTGCAAACTGCAGGTTTTGGGGAATTTAGTGATCACCTTTTTTGTGCCAGATCTAATAAAATATGTAAGAATAACGTTTTTAGTGATTTAAATTTTATGGGCGGGATGTATTTTGAAATTTTTGGTGAATTTTATTTTCTGATTTACTTTTCGCATTGTCAGAGCAAGTAATTTTAGTAGATTTAGCTTTTTAATGTCACATATACTAGTTGTTGGACACTTTCACTTTTGTTAAACAGTTGAGTTTTTACTTTTTCAATGTGCATGCTTAGGTTGTAATCACTGAATAAGGCAGATTTTAAAATCGACACTGCTGTGTTGGTTGCTTTTTGATGTAATGTATGTCTGTTGCATTGAAAGAGAAATCAGTGGATTCTTCCGCAGGCATACAGGTAGTTGTTTATTAATTGATAACCCATAAGGTCAGCTAAAATTTTAGAAAATGCCCTCCTAGCTATAATTCAAGAGTTAAGTTCAGTTGGCAAACCATTAGCTACCCAAACGTAAAACTGTGCAATTTTCTAGTAGCTCTGTGTTTAAACAAACGTGGGCAGGTCAGGAAAAAGGTGGCTAGTTAGCTAAAAAAAATAAATTCTTACCTGAAAGTCTGAGTAATTAAATCAAACTACATGATTTTTAGTGCAAAGTTCTTCCAGCCATCACTAGTGCCTTTGACCAAACGTTAGTTTCTTTGTTATAATTAGCCACCACAAACCCCTGTGAAAGTGTGTGAGAGTTCCCTTGAACAAACCAACCCTTGTGCAAACAAGGGGCATAATTGTAAGTAAGGTAAGTAAAAAATGCTCAACCACGCACTACATAAATTTGGCTAATTCTCTTGTCCTCCCTTGTATCTTGAGCATTGTTGAGATGTTTTTTAACAATAAATTAAACAGAAGTATTAAAAATAAAAACCTTTTTTTCTGTTCGTTGGAAAAAAAATAAGAAAAATTAGAGTCTACAGTAATGATATCAGGGTCTCGTGTATCGAGTCTAGCGGAGTATCGGGTATCTGGTCTCACTTTTTTTCATATGCCGCATATTTGAAAGCGACGACAAAAAAAAAAAAAATGTCTATGACTATAAGAGTCTATTTTAATAAATCACTCTTCTTCGGGGCATGCGTTAACAATATCAAGCATTTTATTTTTTTGGAAAAACCATTTCTTGTTCAAACTTTTAAAATATTGATTCAATCCTGAAATACTACAGCTACATTATACATATTATTCGTGTCTGGCTATGGCCATGGTTGTAATAGGTATACTAAAGTCTTTTTCACTATGTTGGTAGAAGCATGACCATTTCGCATGCATGTCAGCATTGTACCTTTCTGAGGAAGTCCTCCTCCCAAAACTAGTGCTCTCTTTATAGGCCCTATGCTAAAACACAAACACAAACATAATCATCATCATAATTTGGAAAGTGTCTATCGCCAGAAGCTTTGAATCTTTATTTCTTTTATTTTGTGTTGTATCAATTGTCTTGTTAACTCATACCTTGTTCCTAGGGATTAAAAATTACCTAGTATCGTTGACCAGATTTTTAAATATGATCACCTTTTACCACAAATATGGTAAATTTGTCTGAAAACCCAAAAAAAATTAAATCCAGTAAAATTCTTATTTTTAAAAAAGAATAGTTTAAACAAAATTACAGTGCATTTTGCATGTTGGATGTTATTAAATGCCATTATACCCTGTCTTTACTAGAATGCAAACTTTTGTAAATATTTGCAAGTCGTCTATACTACTCTGGAGTCTCCAACTGTGCTCGCTCCTGCACTATTGATTTACTAATTCCAACCATTTTAAAAATTCTAAATTTTTTCGAGTCCACCCCCACAATATTAAAATTCAAAAATATGTTCAAGTTGATGCTGAAGTTGTTCGGATCCCCCTGTACTGTTTTGATGGTGTTTTGTTCAGGTGCAGTGTAGCAGACATGACCGCTATAATGCTGGCCCGAGAAAAAGAGGTATTTCGATTAATCTTTTAACTAGCTAAGAATATGCTAGCCTTATGTGTGGTTGTTTATATATTTTAAAAAATGCACTAGCTGCATTAAACATGTGGGTTGGTTTTAATGTATTTACGGAAGAGCAAGAAGGTGGTATTCTCGAGAAATTGCTCGACATGTTTTGTAAAAAAGGAAAAAGCTCGGTAAGTTGATTTTTAATTCACTTTGTTTAAAAACCCTTCAGTATTATCGAATGTACATTAATATTAAGACTATCATACCTTCTTTATAGTACTTTGATTACGTGATGAAAGTTCTGTTTCCAGAAACAATGGCCTTGCTGTGTAGCGCAATCATGAAAATACCATACAAGGAAGTAGTGCAATCATGAAAATACCATACAAGGAAGTATGTCATTTCTATGAACTAAAACTAATATTTCAAACATATACCCTAACTGTTTCCGTTTTTAAAACCAAACATTAAATTTAGGCGGACAATTTGCTTTTACATGGACAAGAAGAAAAAAGTAGTAGTAGTAGCAGTGACACCGACAGCGTTGTAGATGCGGAAAGTAAGGACGCACGTAGAAAAGATTTGGGAACTGAAGTGATCCAAAAAGGTATAATATTTGCCATCGCTTTCTTACCACTTTTCTTTTTTCTTTTTTGTTTGGTTTACAGACAGTAAACGTCTACACGTTTTTTTTATATATAAGAAACATCTATATAAGAAACATGAGGGTGAGATTAGGGCAAAATTAAGAAACAGTTAAGAAACATGGCGAGGCTGAAAGTCTCAAACAAGATTTTTAAAAATGCAAGGAATACTAAGCCATTAATAATATAACGTAAAACAACATAACATTAATTTGAAACTCGAAAACATTAAAAACAAGCACGGCAACATTCGAACTAGCATTCAAACTATATATTACAGAAACAACAAACACTGCAATGACTTCAATATAAATGTTTTCAAATATATTATATATGTATATAATCTTTTAACAACTTCAATAAATAAAAGAATTAGCCTGTTTCTATAGCGAAAGGCTGCCGCTTCACATTTTATATCGTAGTATATACTGTAACCCTGTAAGGAAAAAGAAGAAAAACACGTGTAAGAACTATAAAAATTAAGAAACAGTTTAGAAACATTTGAGTGTTGGAAGAAGTGTTACTTGCAGGATAGGTTCTGCTTGGAAAAAGTTCAGAGAGTTACTTCCTTTGTTGACTAGCAGAGTCTTGTCAATTGAGGTAAAAGGTAGGTTGTATGAGGCCTGTGTAAGAAGTGTTATGTTGTACGGTAGTGAGACATGAGCAGTGAAGCAGGAAGATCTTGACCGTTTAGAAAGGAATGATATGAGAATGGTTAGGTGGATGTGTAACGCCAGTCTGAGAGACAGAAAGAGTTCAGATGAGCTAAGAAGCAGGCTAAGTATCCGTAGAATTAAAGATGTTATCCGGATAAGAAGATTGAATTGGCTGGGGCACTTGGAAAGAATGGAGGAGGATAATTGGGTAAGAAAGTGTAGAGACTTGATAGTTCCTGGGGCAAAGCCCAGAGGCAGACCGAGAAAGACTTGGCAGGAGGTTATAAGGACAGACTTGATACAGAGGAAGTTGAGTTTAGATCTAACACAGTCTAGATCAGATTGGAAGAGGGTCATTAATATAACCCGTCCAACCCATGCTAGCATGGAAAACGGACGTTAAGCCGAGAATGATGATGATGATGATGATGATGATGATGATGAGGCTTAAATCGGGAAAAATTAAGAAACGCCCAGGGTGAAGCCAAGCAGTATATAAATAAAAAAACCGTGTACGTCGAAAACATAAGGAAAAGAAAAAATGTCAAATTAAAGATTGCGCAAGAGAAGTATATGATATGCCTAGTCACGTGTGTCAAGTTCATGATTGGACAATGGAGAGATCAAAATCTGTTAATCTTCTTTGGAGTTCTCGCAAAACGTATGCTTGGAAACAGGCACCTCCTAAACGTGCCCTAAAGGTTACAAGCTCTACAAAAGAGAAAAAAAAACCTGTTTCTGATTATAGCAAAAGGTGTAGATGTCCGATGCTAGATTGTTTGCATAAAATAGATCGTAAGGGCGCAGATTACATGGAGCTTCTTAAAAATGCTACTGTGTTCAGAGATGTAAAAGATTCATTGCGAGACAGAACGCAGGAATCAAAATATTTGAGAAGGCAAGCTATTCGTGAAAATCTTACTGCTGCTAACAACATTCCAGATTTCCGTGAAACAGTGGACCCAGAAGTACCTGTTTATGTTGCAGATTCGAAAACAGAAAGTTGTGTTTACAACCTTAGTGAAAGAGAAGCTCAAGATTGTGAAACAGTCTCCACAGTACCGCATCTAGTACAGTTTCAAAAATTCAAAATATCATGACTTGACAGACCTCCTGGACTGGAACATCTTTAGAAATGAATTTCTTGCCAAGTACTGCGAAAAACAATCGTATGCCCCACTGACAGTGAAGAAGTATTTGTCCTCGTTAATGCACTTTTATGATTTCCTTATTAAAGACGAAATCTCCTTAAAGAATTACACAGCCGACAACATTGTCCTGATGAAGGTATTTTGTCTTGTTTGTACGGAAGAGTAAAACAGTATAATATATGGCTAAAATGAGCCTTGCCTATAAACTTTTCGCATGTCATATTGTCGCATTTTTTTTCGGTTATTTTATTTTAAAACCATGCACTGCCTTTTTCTTTCCTACATATTTTTATTGTGTTATTGCCAGGTTTGAAATTCAAATAGGTTGAAATCTTACAACCAGGCGGCCAAAGAGCATGAGGCGCTTAGATGTGAAGAAGAAATGGAGGTGCTTCTGACTCCGGAACAAATAAAAACATATGAATCATCGGAAAATGCTCGCAATGCCATCAAATTATTTGGTGAATATGGGTCCGCAACATGTCCACAGTTGAGCCAGACGGATTATTGCTGCATGCAGATATGTTTACAGAACACGCAAAGATCTGGCGTTTTTTATAAATTGACTCTGCAAGAGTTTAACAATGGCTGCTGGGAAGGAGACATGTTCCGTACTTGTGTAAAGAAACATAAAACAGCTCGCGTTTATGGAACAGCTAAATTTTATCTTCAGCGCCATATTTACGATTACATGAAGATTTTGGTGGATAGAGTAAGAAGTCAAATTATTGGACAAAGTCTGTACCTTTTTGTATCTTTTAATAGTGGCCAAATGGACTCTGGTCACATTAGTCAGCAAATTAATGCCTCTTGGAAAAAAGAAAGAGTTTACGGCGACGAAAAGCCTGCTCGTAACTTGACATGCATCACCCTCAGGGGTCGAAAGACGTGGCTGATTTGCTCTTGCATTTAGAGAAAACACACAAAAAAAATATTATGGAAATGATCCACTGATGAAATTAAAGAAGTTGAACAGGGTTTGTGTCTTTGAACCTAGTCGTGGAGAAAGAAGGGTATTTTAATTTGTTTTGTGGCATTCTAACTCGTAAAATAAACGATAAAGTTTAAGCATTATGCAAAAAATAACTCTTGATCCCAATCAAACTTTGGGAGATATACCAAAAGAAACCTTGACGGAAAAAATGAAGAGATACGATGATGCTGCGGGTGATGATTTGCCAATGGTTGACGAGGTTCCTGATGATAAAGATTATGACGATGATTTTATTCCGCCCTCTTCTAACGCTACTACGAACAACGAAAAGCTGTTTTAAAAAGGCAATGCGATGGTATTAAAAGGGTGTTGCAATAACATAATTGCCGTTGGTCCAGTCAATCACGTATGAATAAAAGAAACCCTGGAGAAAAGCGAAGATGGCCGGAAACTACTTGTTACTTTTAATATGGACTCCATTTTTAATCGTGTAAAGCATGAAAGAAGATTGTTGAGAAGCCGAAAATAATTTTGGTTTAATATTTTATTCGTGTGATTGTAGCTGATGTTTTTTTTGGCCACCGGATTTGTGTCCTACTAAGCATAAATGTTAATTAAGGCATTGACTTTTAATAGCTAAGCACTTGAACATTTTCCACCTATAAATTTTACGAATGTTTACCTAGTTCATCCTGAATGTTTTTTGATTTCTAAAGCTTTTCAGCAATAACCACGTCAATTTATCAACCTTTTTTCCGAATTTCTTAACATTTCTCGAGTTGACTGTTAATAGTACCTGTAACCTCAGCCTCGTGTATTAGATGCAAAGATTAGAACATGCACGTACGTCTCTTGGTATTAGTTAATTCGCGTTATTTCACATGTATTTTTTATGTAAGAAGAGATTCTGATTATCGTATTTCATGTTTTTTCCATTTTTAAATCTTTATTTTTTACAGTAAACTCACACTAAGAATTAAAAGAAACCAAGCTTTTAAGCGCCCAGCATCTTTCAAGCGCTCCAGCAATTATATATAATCCTTTTTTGTGATTAATCGATTTCAAATCATAACAAGATAACAAATAAGCTGAAGAAAAGGTACAGCAGCCCACCAAATCTATATATTAATACGCCTTGTGTGTGTGTGCGCACGGTGAGGCCATGTCACACAAATCACGGGTCACTTTCTTACGACGTGGCGTTACGCTAAAATTTAAGTTAAAAAAAAAGCAAATCAGGGGGTTACTATTTAAATATTTAATTCTCTTTTCTTATTACTTTAAAAAATAAAACTCTTTTTCTTTATTTTATTAAAGCTAAAAGCCCCGTTGGTCGTTATAGATAGAATAATTTAATTTTACCCCCGGTTTACCATGTGCCCGCCGTATCTCACGGAAACAAAGTTTATTAACTGAAAAATGAAAACCGAAGCGAAGAAGGTTGTCTCTTTTTCAAAGTAATCCTGAAAAAAGTTATTTCAAACAATGTTTATTCATCATGATTAAAGCTTATTTGTTTCTTCTATTTTTGTGTTCTGGGACCGAGGTTGCTTTCTTCTAAAAAACTATCGAATTCGAATGATAATTCGAATCTAAAATGTAAAAAACAAAACTGTTGTTGTAGAGCGACTGTTGTTGTCGAGCGAGAATAAAAAAAGTTTATGTTTTTTGTAAGAATATACTCTAAACAATGGGTCAGAATATCCTAAGAATATGTCTAAGCTTGATTGTTTGTTTTAATATAAAAATTTGGATGATGCACAAATTTAATTAGAAGTTTACTTTTTTATTGCGTACATATCTCACAAACTGAACCTTTTTCTCTCCAAAGCAATGGGCAAGTACACCAGGGAAAGTTAAGAACATGAAGGCTTAAACGAAAAAAAAAACACTATTCTTATAAAATACAGCGCGTATATAGTATAGAAGAATTTATATAAAATGTAAAAAGTAATTTTTCCGTTGTTACTGTTTTTAACGCTAAGAAGTGGTTGATGTCGTTATAATAAACCTTAATGTAAACAAAGTTAAATCAATGTTAACATCTGTTACGTTACCGTTTGAAATATATTCGATTCTTAAATTCGAAAACACTGCATTGTTATCATGCACGCACGTTTGCGCATTGGGATGGTTGTTGTTTGCAATAGACTAAATAGCTAATTTGGTATGATGCATTAGAAACTGTACGTTGTGGAAATTTTGCAATAACCTTTTTTGTGTGACTTAACGATTTTTTCTAATGTATGGTAGCTATACCATTTTCCCTGGTGTACTTCTGGCATGGCAAAGCAAGTATATAGTTTTAGCAGATTTAGCTTTTTACATAACCGTTGTTAGACACCTTCGATTGTGTTAGACCTTTTGCATTTTTATTTTATTTTATTTTTATTTTGTTGTTGGATCTGCTTATATTTTTAAACGTTCTGTATAATGCAGATTGTGAGCCACCTCAATCACAGGGCTTTTTTTCTCTTTTATTTTTATTTTTTTTTATTGCTGCACATGCTTATTTTTTTGGACGTTTTGTTTCAGCGGTTATAGCTATAGAATAATGCAAATTGTGACTTTTAAAAATTCAAATTACTGTGTTCTATGTTTTTATTTGGCATTTTATGGACTCGATGAGAGATTAAGTGGATTCTTCCACGGGACTTCGGCTTATTGTATGAATTACAAACGTTACAAATATCCTTTATTTTAATACGATTGTGTGACTAACTATGAGTCCACGGCACAAAATTCACAGGTCATTTTTTTATTCCGTATGCATTGTTTCTTAAAAAAATCGCAAAACGGGTATTTATTTGGTATCTACAAACTGTGTTGTCGAGTATAAAAGAAGGGTGTTAGAAATATTTTTATAAAGAAAAAAAACGTTAGAAATTGTAGATTAGGAAAATTTTGTAATAACCTTTTTTGTATGACTTAAAGAAATATGTTGGGGTTTTCAATGCTGTTGGTACACCTTTTTCCCTAATGTATTTTTGACATGGGCATGTATAGTTTTACCAGATTTATCTTTTTACCAACGGTCGTCAGGCACCTTCGATTTCTTTTGACATTTTGCGTTTTTATTTTTTGTTGCACATACTTATATTTTTAGACATATTGTTTCAGCGGGTATAAGTGATGCAGAGTATGACTTTCAAAAATGTAAATTTAAATTTTATTGGTGGGGTGCATATGGAAAGTTTTAATGAACTTTTTGTACCCTTTTTTATTTACTTTTTCGCAATGCAGGAGCAAGTAATTTTGATAGATTTGGCTTTAAAATGAAGCATATAATACAGCTGTTGGACACTGTTACTTTTGAACCGTTTGAGTTGTAATTATTTTGATGCACATGCTTAGGATGTGATCATTGAATAATGCAGATTATAAAATTCACACCACTGTGCTGTTTACTTTTTGATTCATAAGTGTGTGTTACACGAATTAAATCGGAAATACAGTGGTTTCTTCCACGGGCATACAGCTAGTCAACAATTATTAGACGTGTCACATGATTTACTATCTTTTATCACCAAACTACCAAAAATTTGAAAATGTGGAAAACGTTTTTAGCCTCTATACACAAAATCGATAGATAAAAACCCCGTATATTTAGTGCAATTTTGTGCGCACTTTACTTTTCGGAATGCTGGCCAAAGTAACCCAGGATTGGATTATCCGTTAAAAGTCGAATTTTGAAATTTTTTTTGGTCTGCGAACATTTAAGAATTAAAAAATATCTGATTCATTCTTTTTGTAGCTGTATATCTATTAGAAATATGAGTTAAAAATTACATCTAATAAAACCAACACTACATTGTAGGCTGTACAAACGTTTTTATGATTTACTCAAAATGAATGAACAGTTTTAGTCGTGTCTTGTATCAACAGCAATGAAAATGTATTAACAAATATCCCTCCTTATATCCCTCCTTCGCCTATGATATTCTGAAGGAACGGCTCGCGACAATTAATCCTAAGGTAAATATTAAAAAATTATGCAACTTTTTACCAACATATTATCCGAACAACATAATAGCGTAGACATTAATACATCTTATAGGTGGTAAAAGTGCCACTTTATAAGAAAGAGAATGTTGGTTTTCATGTGAAAACAATAATTCCAGGTAATAGTTTTATATTTTTAATCATATTAGTCCTAACATTGTGTGTAAGAAAAGTGAAGTAAATTCCTTGTAAAAATATGGGTGTGGTCTGTGATCATGCATTTCTCAAATGTGGCACTTTCGCAACATCTGCAAAAATTGGACCAAGGCCTAAAATCATTCATTTTTGACCTGAAAACATTCTTATCAGAAGTTAATTTTTAGAAGATAGGTTTGGCCACTAAATGGCAAAGTTATAACTATATTTGATTTTTTTTGCGGATTTTATAGCATATTGAGTTAAAAAAAGACGAAAAAAGCTTTGTTTAAAATACGACGTTGAACATGGGGTTAAAAATGTATACTGTAAAAATCATTTTGGGCAAAAACCATAAAGTGGTTATCGGAAGGGTAAAATTAACACCAAGTGGTTCTAAAAGCCCGAGCGAATGGAGCCGTATGGACCAAAAACACTTCTAGAAAATTTTCTTTTGGCTCAGGATTGTAAAATTTTTCGCAATAATAAAACATTATCACTGTTCAGCAGCATTTAGACAATGTCCTTCATAAAATGATTGGACTAGAGACGGTAGCGCAATTATAGATACTTATTATGCGCATGTCAAGTTTGGGTTGCGTAAGTGCTACAAAGCGCATTTCCAGAGAGAGAAAGAAATCTATCCAGAAAGTGTGAATACGGTCGGTCTTAAAAAAAAGATTTAGCAAAATCTAGTTTTTATGTTACAAAAAAATGCATCATTAATAAAAAGTGCATTCAAGCAGGCAAGCGAGAATATTATTTGACTACATGCAACTTACAGTGCTCCAATTTAATCTTTTTGTTTGTTTAGTTTGGGTATATTTCTTTTTTGCAGATAAACCAGGTGGCAACTTTGGACCCATAAATGCCATTCCAGGTGGAGGTGGAGGGCCTCCCGGTGGAGGTGGAGCACCAGGTGGAGGTGGAGCACCAGGCGGAGGAGGAGCACCAGGCAATGGCGGAGGTGGAGGTGGGACACTAAAGCCAGGAGGTGGAGGTGGAGGTGCCCCACCAGGTGTTAGGGATCCAGGAAAAGGGGGTGGAGGAGGGGGCGGTGGTCCTGGAACAGCTGCAGCTATAATAACAAGAAAAATCATTTCCAGTACAAAATTACTAACAGGTAAACAATTTCGGTTTTTAAAAAATATAAAACCTGGGGTAGCTCCACCAGCTTTTAACTGTGCAATGATATCTTCGAGACCTTTCACTTTTGATAGGTGTTCAGTTTCTGCCAGTGAAAACTTTGCTTCAATTTCTGATCGTTTTGTTGTCTCTTCTTTTAACTATTAAAATAAATTCAGTAGGTTATGCTCGTGTTTGATTCTAGTGGCGCTTAGATTGAAATTTACCTGAAAAATAGTTGAATACCTTATCTTCAACAGCTTTTACTTTTTTTGCAAATTCTTCAACTTTTGCACTTTCCACTTGGTTTTCTTAAAAAAATGCAGTTAAAAAAGAGTTTATTTTGCTACTTCAACACAAAAGTACGGAGCAAAATTAATAATCCCAATGCACTTGTTACATACCAATTAAGCTTTCCACGTCAATTTGCAATTTTCTAGCTCCAAAATCTGGATCCACACCACTTTTTTGCAAGACAATCTGTGACACACATTCTTCAATTAACTTAAAATATTGTGGCCGTGCAAATACATCATCGCGTATTAACAGCAAGTGTTGTAATATAGATAAAAAACAAGGTTCTGCAGTGGTGTCTTGTATGACATTTTTTAAAACCGTAAAAATTTCTAGTAGATCATCCATGTGAACCGTGATATCATTAAAGCGGTGTTGAAACTCAACAGCATCATCATCCTTATGCTCATCAAAAATATCTAACTGTACATTTAAATCTTCTTGGTCCATCTCACGCAGACCAGGAAGAGCCTCTGCAAAACCTTCTCGAATAATTTCATTCCGCAAATGGAGACGAAAATCTAAATCATCCGGGGTAGCGACTAGAGCATTTATCATCTGAAGACAAGCTACCTAAAAGGAGAAAATCAATTTCTTCATAGGGTATTTGAGAAGCAAATATTTACCATTTCAACATCAAAACAGAACGGAACAAGCATTACATAATTATTTTGTATAGTCACTATACTTAAATGTACATAGCAAGTAAAAAGCTGGAAAAAACACTTAACACTTAAACAATTCTTTTTATGGCTAAATAAAAAGTTTGCCATGGGAACAGTCCTTTAAAGTGCTATAAACATGCTGTAGGTTGCCAAAACATACATAAAATAAACCTTAGCTTAAAAACACAAGAGTTAAAAACAAAAAACTCACTTTTAAGGTTGCAGGATAATTGTCACCTTTCAATGCCGTAATAACAGCATGAAATCGTGTTTTATTCTCAGCTTCACCTTTCATAGTCATTGCTTCTAAAGCTTTATCATGACTGAAATGAAAAAAATATAAGAAGTTAAAAAATGTACTTTCTTGCATGTAATTAACAAATCACTTTATTAATAACTCACAAAATTAAGGGACACAAAGCTAATGTGGTTCTCATAAAAATACATCTTTGTAGCAGAAAGTGGCTATCCTATTATATTTCCTTTTTTTCTGACATTTCCATGACCGAAATAAAAATTTACCTGATTTCCCCATGTTAATTAAAACGTTTAGGGCACTATTTAAATTAAAACGTTTTGGGCACTATTTAATTTGCAGTCAGAGCATTGACTGCTAACTTTTTGAGGTTTTCTAGGTTTTCCAGGTCGCTTGACATCCATATAAACTAGTTATAATTAGACAAAACTCTATATTCAAAGTTTTGATATTTTTATAGTGTTTTTTACCGTAAGAAAGTCATTTTCTGTTGGAGTTGTAATAATAGTAAAACATAAAAATAAAAGTTTGTTTATATTTCTGTGTTGCAATTTATTGAGCACTTTTTAAAAGGTGTTTTACTAATTAAAAATTTATGTCGTTAACCTGCAGCTGAGATATGCGCATGTATCTTAATGTTTTTCTTTGAACGTAAGGAATATTTGCGTGTTTTTTATTCACAAAACTAATTGCACTTTTTATAAAAATTGTCAATTGAAGTTCTTTAGATAAGGCAGTATCTGAAATTGATTAAACACCCAACAAAGCAAAATCATCAGTTATGTTTACATTTTCAACACACAACTACTTACTCAACCAAACACACAGCAGCCATTATTTTAACAACATCCTGCATCATGCCTGGATTGTCTGCTCGTATACTTTGTGCTAACAAAGTTAGACCTTGAATATTTTTCAACATAAGTGTTAGACCAAACTAAAAGAAGTATTAACAGATTTTACACAATAAGCCCTCTTTTATCTGTTTTCTTTCTGCAAAATACATATGAAAAAATACAGAAAAAATTAAAAAAGAATATATAACAACAAAAGACGTATTTTGATCTTAAATTTTTATTTAAAAGACGAGGCTTCTCGTGTATACACATCAGATTAAAATAAAAAATCTACTTAATATACAACTTTTACATATACAAAATGTATAATAATTAAAAAGTTAAAAATTTAAAATTTAAAAGGCCTCAAGTTACACCATTTTTAAACATTATTAATATTTGGGTGTCAGTTGCTCATTTAGCATGGGTCTAGTTTTATACAAAATGCTTCCATAATTCTCCCTTAAAAATTGTTTATAGGGGCCACACTAACCACCCTCCACATCAAAGGTGTATCCCACTTCTTAACAACATCCATACACTATATACGACACCAGACAGACAACAATATCTGCTTTACGTATAGTAGAAAATGGCAGAGAATTTTAGATTCAGTGAATAGCACATTTATCATGATTTGAAACCAGTGCGCTATAATATGGCCTCTGAGAGCGTACAGAAACGAAAATGTATATCAACGAATCATCCTACTCTATGTGTCTCCAGTTATTGAGTTTAGCTACAGAGAGTACTTAAAGGGAGATCCTGAGGTACTTTTACAAGTTGCACTTACCTGAAAGATGTGCATGGGAAAGATGTACCTGAAAAATGTTTTTTGAGTTTGTTTGTTTTTTGAATTTTTTTTTAAGAAACCTGTTTTGCAAGGCAGGCTTAATGTTTCTTACAAATTCATTCATTTGAGCCTAAAATGTTTCTTAAATTTGTTTTTTCATGCTACATTTCTCTTTTTTTCTTTTAAAAAGCTTTCTATTTTTCTCTTCATTTTGTTTTTACGATAATCTTATTCATTATCATGTTTGATAATCTCTTATGTTATACCTCGCAGTATAATTAGGGCACATGCTTATATAAAAAACAATAGTATTTGTTTTTCACCTTTGCATGAAAACAGAAGATTGGCCACAAAGGAAAACAGTTAACTAATCCTCAATGTATTACTCACAACAAGAACTATGCGTAAATAATGCTTTTTTGCATCAAAAGGTAAAGTGTCACAGATTATAGTTTAGTATTTTGTTATCAGTCATTGTGGAAACTCATATTTTTTTTATTGTGTGCAATTTATATAGTTTAAGTTTTTCTAAGAAACAAGCCTATCTTGCTGCATTGGGCTTTATGAAATCAGTATCACACAGGGGACAGGAGAAATGGCCAAGACAGTGTCTATTATAGAGTATATATTAAAATGCTTACACTACATCAAAAAATTAGGAAGGACTTAGTTCACTTAAAATGTTTCCCACCAGGCTGATAATGTTTCTTAAATCTTTCTTAAGATTTTGGCATTTTGAGCTCATGTTTTTTAAACTTGTGTTTCTTAAAAAAAACGTGTATACCATTTCTGACAATCTGCAAGAAATGCTTTGTTTAGTAGATTTGACGAGAAAAATTATATGAGGCATTATGTGTTGTTTTCAGGAATTTAGGAACATTGAAAATAAAATCTGACATGTAAGGTCTGTTTCAGGTTTTTATTTTACCTTCAGCATGTACCTTCAAAAACAACTTTTGATACTTGCTGCATGCTTAGTTATGTTCTTCAAATAAGTCTTATTTGAAAACAGGAATACCAAAACAAGTTCTTTTAAACATAAGCATAAGATTATCAAAACGTTTTGATATCTTATGTCATTCACAATGTGAGTACTTATGCTTATGCCAATGAAGAAGGGGATTTTTTTATGCTTGTGCTGATGTTTATGGTTATATCACCAGTGGAAACGAGACTTGAAGTTATAAATAAGCAACACTGATAGGAGCTACATGGGAAGAGAGATAATAAACTTATATAAAACAAAAAAATTATCCTACAAAGTCTTGCTCTTATTCTTCCGACCTTTCGTGGGTGTGTAAATGTTGCAAGGAATTCAAAAACTTCCTTGGTAAACTGTCTGTGCAACTCAACACAAAGATTTTTTTACATAATGTTTAAACAAGATGAACAATTTGTTTTAAACTGTTTTCTGCCATAAAGTTATCAATTTTTGCAATTTGTTACTTTAGGCTCTGTGGAGGAGAGCACAAACTATTTTTGCCATTTTACAGTCAGATTATGGTATGGAGAATATATTTGTAATGATTTTTAAACCAGATATATCACACAATCGGAAGTATAGTGATGTTTAATTTGGACATAAAAAATGAAAAATTTGTATGCTGTGTTTGTTTTGTGAATATGTAAGAATGCTTTTATTAGAGAAGAAACATATGTATTTCTTTTTCGTTAGTTTTTCTTTAACTGCACCAAATATTTTGACGGTATAAGCTTACAAAAGACTGCATGGAACATTAACGTCAGCTGTCCTTAATGCTACCACTGTTTGCTTGGCGGGTGTAATACACTGATATTTAAACAAAAGATGGAAGATCATTTGGAACCATGCCAAAAGTCAATTCAACCTTCATTGACAAAGAGCATATTTTAAGAGAAAACACTTCCACAATAATTTAAACTCATTTCCTGTTTTTTCCACAAAGTGTTTTCCACAAAGCAAGTTGCTTAACTGCAATGAGCTATTCTCTCAAAATCTCGAAAGTTAAAAAACAATACACCACACCATAATCTTTTGGTCAAAATATAGCCTAATAATTTAGCATCAAACTTCCATTTTAATTTTCAAAATTAATAACTGCAAAAATTTACTCCTACTAGGTACACAAAACTCTCAAATCCACAGAAGGTTATTACGGCAAAAATCTTTTCCCTTAAATTACGGTGGGAAAAGTGTGCACCCATGTAAGTTATAATATAACTAGGATGTGAGACATGTTAGATGCTCTCAAACTGAATTCAGGGTTTTAGACAAATTTTCTCGTAAATAATTTTTACACCTGTGCTCACCTCTGCATTATTAACAAGGCTTTTTGGCGCATATTTTTTGCAAGGCTTGGCTACACACAACAAGCGTGCATAGATGGTAGCTGCGAGTAGCGATGATGCGAAAAATCTATAATATGTTCTATGTCCTATAGCAAGTGAAAACGGCAGTTTATTTTGGGGCAACCTTGGTTTAAGGCCTGTTAGATCAGATTTACATCCTAAAGAGATAGGACAAGCTTGACATAGCAAGACATTCAGCATATTGCATAATCAACATAGTAGAAGTTGACGTATACCTGATGAGTTTCCTAAATTTACTTTCACCTATTTCGGTCATTTAGGCATACCTCTGTATAATAAACATTTGCACCAAACTCATACAGTACCTTTTAAACAAAAGTTTTGGTTTGATACAGTAGTATTTTGCACTTCATTATCCTCTGTTCCTTTCATTCACGTCCTTTCACTGGTCAAAATCTTTTTTGTGATTGCTTTTATTTTTACTGGTTGGTTCAAACAGATGATCTTTAATTTATGAAAAAAAGGCTTCCAGCCTGTTTTTAATTATTATACAGAATGTTTTTTTAGTGCATGCAATGTGAAAAGCATTTTTTTAGTGTGTAACAGACCAGCCTGTAATAGTACGTCATAAAATGCACAAGTTAAAAAAGGACCTGAGGTACTATTCAAAAACATGTGTTGAAGAAAAATTGTAAATACTTCAGATAAATGTTACTTTGGTCAAAAGAGAATATACAGTAATGCATTTCTCATGCAAAGCTTCCAAGTCAGTCCAACTTGTAAAAGTACCTTGGGATCCCTTTAGCCCTAATCAAGCCAGGGTATAGGTAGGTGGGTGATTTTAGTTATTAGAAATCTATCATTTGGCATATATTTGACAAAATTTGCCTGAAAATATTTAAATTAATTATTTTAATTTTTAAATGTCATTCTATTTAACCATCGCTTGCTTGAAAAGCTTTTTGCTACTTGGAATAAAATAAACAAGGCGCTAAAACCACCAAAAAATGCAAAAAAACGAAAAAATCAAACCAATAGTGGGCGTAAATGGGCATTATTCAAAAAAATAATACCTCCCTGGTGTGTAAATGTGTTAGAAGCATTTGGCATAAACTGCTTGTCTTATTTACAACATTTAAACAACATAAATGTTTGTAAGGTCAAAAACTCTTGAATTTTGGACTAATTTACGCAAATCAGTCAAATTAAGGTCAAAACCGCCATTTGAGAGCTGTAGAAGTCAGCATCGTTGGTACATATAAAAGTGTGTTCAAATTCGAAATTATGTATTTCACAGAGCAAAAACAGATATGAAAATAGACATATTTCGAAAATAGTCTTTTTTGCATTTTTACAGAAAATACTTCCAAATAACAAAGAAGAAGTTTTATCAGATAATGTTAGACATACAACATTGTAAAGTGTTCCTTTCATTTAATTCTACTGGGACATTAACTGCAAAAGTCACAAATACTGCCAAAGATTACAAAATATTAATTACTTACTTTATTGTTCATAAATGCTTTTAAGGATTTGACACACTCATGTTGTATTTTTTGGTCGTATGGTGAAGAACTAAAATCAAGCGCTTCAACAAGGTAAAAGAATGTACCGTAAAAATAATATATTACTGTTCTGTTAAAAAAACATTTGCATACCTGCAAATATAACTTCGAAGATGATTTAATATACATTCTAATCCTTCTGAACCGAATTCACGAATCCAACTAATTATTAAAAAAAAAGTCAGTTCTACAGTAGTGGCTAAATGAATGCAATATACATGTATGTTATATGCATAAATTACATACCTAATTGGTCGACCAGTAAGGTTAACACGCAAAGACTGCAGTAATTGGAGCAATTCCCCATGATCAAAATCATTTTTTGTCAGTTGAGATTTATAATCGCCTGGTGATTCAGGTCCAGATGATACCTAATAATAATAGCTAATAATCACTGTTATTCTTCTGGATAATATAAGGTGACTTTTAGAAAATTGAATTGGACAAAAAAAATTCACCTTAGTATTCTGTCTTCTCATAAACTGTGACAACATATCAACTTTTATAGCCATCTCTCTTGTGCGGATAGGCTTTCGAAGATTTTCTGTCAAATTCATTTCATCCTTAAAAAAAATTCGGTGATAAAAAATGTATACAATATAATACTACCATGTTGCCATGGTGACTATTCGTTAAATGGTTGGTTAGGGAAAAAATTTAAACAATTTGTGTTTTCAAATGAATGAAAATATCCTTATTAACATTTTTAAGTTACGGTTTAGCCTCTTTGTGCCTTTATTAAGCACATTTACATATCCAAGTTGTCTTGTATTTTATTTCAAAGATTATTTCTTCATTGTTTCAGAATCTTTTCATTTTTGGAATATTACCTTTTTTTAATTATTGGAATTTGAAATGCTGATTATAATATTATATAGGATCATGTGCTTTCGACAAAAGGGTTAGGAGATTACTATTAAGATTTCGGATTACATCCAAAATCTTATTAAAACAGGCGGCCTTTTACTTCTTCTTCTTTGAACAATTTATAAAGTGATTTTCTTAACGTCTCGTCAATTTAACATGCTTCAGACGAACAGCCGTTAGTTCACACTCCATATTGAATTGATGATACGCTGACTTAAGCTTTGTTGGATTATATTGTTTTATTGAATTTACAGCTGGCTAGCTCTCTAATGTCTTATAACAGTGGTAAAAATAGCCACACAGTGCAATAAAGCTGAAGACATGAATGCAACTTGTCATACAGTTGCATCTAGCTAGCTACCTAGACATTTATATTTTTTAACCCACTCATCCCGCCTGCAAATTTAAGCTAGCTAGTGGACGGATTTTTGTGTTTACATTTCAATGGTCTGTAGCGAACTCTTTGACAGGCAAAAAATGCTAGAACGTTGAGGCTCACTATTATTGAATGTAGCTAGATTGACACCTGATTCATATAGTCTAGTTTCCATATATAGAGAATTAGTGAGGAGAAAACTATATTCATTTAATAACTTAATTAACAACATTTAAAATAACGGCTGGTCAACAGTCACTGATTGCCGAAATTTGACATTTCATCTTCAAGTTACAAAAAAGAATAGCCACAAGAAGAAGGAAAGTTCTTATAAAAAGTAAGAAATTTCAGCTTTTTACAGATTAGAGGGGGACAAAACTGCATATAAACAAACCCTCTTGCTCAACGACAACAGTTACAACGGTTGTCAAAATAGTCTTTATCTTTTGATCTAGCTACCATCATTTCTTTACTACAGGTGCTATTATGGGTCAAGTTCCAGGAATTCCTCAACAAGTTTATCTTCTACAAGAAGGCCACGTAAATGTTAACACCTGTATCAATTATTGATGATAAGTCTTAGGCGAAACTTGCACAACACGTCGCATCTTTGCGTTGTTCCAAGTTAACAACAGGCATTAGGAAACATTTCGTAATGCTGAATGTAAAAAGCAAGCTGCCAGCAGAATGCTGAAGGCAAGTTGTCCAGCACATAATTATATACAGGCTGCCAATAAGTGTGTGTAAGGCAAGCTTTTGTTTGACAAAGGCAAAATGTTGAGCAGGTTGCAAATAGGAAACGAGCAGATGCACAACAACATGTTGCTGTTGGTCCTTGCAAAAACGTGCCATATTATAATGTTGCACTTCAAAATGTATTAATGTTTATTATTTAGGTGCTATGAACATAAAAAATCAGGGTTCCGTAGAGTCTTATTAAAGTTGGATGAGGAGTTTTTTATCTAGCAAGAAAAGTTTTGGGAAAGTAATGTCAGAAAGGGAATATTAGGACACAAGCTCAACCATGAAAATGCTGATACTACTCATTTGCAGATATCTATTTTGGCTTTCCCACACATATAGTATGCCAAAACTATGTTGTACATCCTAAAAGTACTGTAAGGACAGGAAAACCTTAATATATACATGAAATTTTGTGTGAGTTGTATTTTTCAAGCCAGGCTGGTAATATGTTAAAATGCATGAAATAAACTTTTCATTAAATTTTATGCATGAACAAGTTGTAGGATGGAATCTTTGCATAAAAAATGATGAACACTCCGTTTTTAAAACTGTTCCTAAACTTATTCAAGCATCTAATTACACAAATTACGATGAATTTCTGTTAATTTATTTAAAAGTTAATTTTCCATCTGAACTTAATATTATTTAAATTAACGAGTTTTAAAAATAAAAACGTTTCATGTAAAAGTACCTAGGTGGATTTAATATGCTAATCATGAACTGAAAGCCAAGGTAAAAGTTTTATTTTTTTAAACCATCAGGTAATTTTTTAGCTAATTGTCGCTAGGTAAATATTTACACGATATTTATTTTTTTATCTTTTTAACATGTTTTTTTTAGGTTAAAATGCAAAGCCCTATCACTTGCCCTTCTGTGATGTGCTTCGTCATCTTAATGAGATAATGCATATACTAAAAGTGAGGGCAAGATTACATATAATTGTAGCTAGTCATAATTTTATCTTCGCGTTTCAAGAAGACATGTAAATCAAAACATCAAGTAAACAGACTATCCAGTGCCAAAACAGAAAACGACTTCAAAACATAAATTAGAATCATTGTTGGAAAACTGTGAAACGAAACCATGATGTTGTGAAGCTCGGAATTGTCAAACTGTATCCTGCAGACACCAGAAAAGCTGTTAATGGGGATGAAGCTGTTCATCAAATCTCTTAAACTGAAATAGCCAGTCCACCAGCCTTATTCATACCATGGAAACAGACTGAAGAAGAAATATACATAACAATGAACCAATCTACTACTAAATACACAGAAGACATGATACCATATGCCATCGCTCCATCCATTCCACAATTTGATATAAACAAGGAAAGTACCACGCAGTAGCTGAAGGATGACATTGTTGTTAACAAATACTCACTTGTTGAGTAGCGCCACATACTTAGCGATCTCTGTTACATCAATAGGATTATTATGATTTATTTCTGCCCCACCATTTTTTAAAAATTCTTTTTAGCTATGCTTTATGGCTATGATACTTCATGTCAAACTTTTAGGTCCCATACCTCTTCAAGTCTTAGATATTGGTCATTACTTGTAACTATCCTTTAAATTTCTATGAAACACTTCTCATTGGGAAAATATAATAATTTTTGGTATTCTGAAAATTTAAAATAGACAAAATAACTTTATTTCATCAAGGGAATCATTTTGTAAAGACACGCGATTAATTTCGTTTTTTTGGGTGATTTTTGTCAATTTTTCTAGCTTATTATGTAAAAAACAGAAGATATGTTAAATAACTCTTATTTGGCTATCAGAAACTTTAAACAGAATGTTGAAATTCCTTCTAGAACTAAAGTAATTGAATTTTAAGCAGTAACTAATTTTAAGCTTTTGAAGACTTATCCTGCCATTTGTGATGCTCTCTAGGAAGATCGACCACTTCTCTTTTCGTATTAAAAAATACAAAATACGGAAATTTTGTATTAAAAAATACTGATTTCGTATTTTAAAATACGCGTAGTTTTGAAAATACGAAATACGGATTTTCGTATTTTTAAAAATACGCAATTCTATTTTTAAAAATACGAAATTCGTATTTCGTATATTTGAAAAATAATACGAAATATGAATTTCGTATTTTTTAAAAATAGAAAATACGAAATTCTGTTTAAAAATACGCATTTTTAAAAATAGAATTTCGTATTTTTTAAAATTAGAAATATGGATTAAAAAAAGCGTACTTTCACAGAAAGTAAACATTGAAAAAAAAAGCTTTTAAAAGTACATGGACCAGAAAATAAATGATTGAACCTTTCTATTTTCCGTTGGCTGCTTGAAAAATTACACACAGTTTGTAATAATAAGAATTAAAAAAAAATAGATATTTTAACATATATGGCTAGCATGATTTTAAAACAAAATTATGCTTAGAATCAGGATTATGTTTGACCAAAAGTTAAGAATATTGCTGTGAACTTTTTTCTAAACCAGACGTTACTTTTTTTATGTCTTTGTATTTTAAATCTATAGCGTATTTTTAGAAATAATACACGTATTTTTAAATACGAATATCGTATTTTCAAAAATATGAAATACAGAATTCTATTGTTTTAAAAATACGAATTAAAAATAGAAGCAGTTTTCACATTTTGTCCCTTTTATGACAAACTGTCATAAAAAGTGCCAAGAGAAAACAAGGTCACAATACTAAAGAATTTTTAAGCAGATGTGATACGAAAATCACCAAGGGTAAAACAAATTGAGAGAGTCGCGTTAATTTCCCAAAATGAGCTAAATGTTGAAGAAGTATGTAAGAAGCTGCCTTTTCTGTAACACAGCCAATGAGCCACTGCATCTAAATTTGCAGTGGCTCGTTGGCTGTGTTACAAACCAAAACCAAATTTGCAGCCAGAACACCCATGGTAAATACTTCATGCTAATTTTAAAGGACAAATTGGTTCTATATGATAATCGACCTGATTCAAAGTACCCAGAAGTTGACATTATGAACTCAACCTCTTCAGTAAAGTCAAACCAAATCTTGATTAAATGTTTGTTTCGGAGAGTTTTGTCAAACTTCTTTTCAAAGGAAACCCACAACCAAGGTTTCCTTTGATCCCTTACTATATTGCATCATCAATGTCCAGGGAAACTATGTCATTGCTAGCGATCAAGCCTGCAAAAGCAAGTAAATAGTTCTTAAACCAAGACCAAGGCATCTCATTCCGTCAAGGGAAAAAACAAATGTAAATCCCATACCAACATATAACTGAAAACCTGCAACCAAGGACTCCTTTGATCCCTTACCATCCTGCATAATCAATGTCCAGGGGAACTACCTTAAGTGGATAAATTTTGGCGAGTATTTAATTTGGCGAATGACCAAAATAAAATATTTGGTGGGGATTTAATTTGGCGAATGATAAATTTTATAAAATTTGGAGAGGATTTAATTTGGCGAATACAAAAAAATGTTTATTTTGGCGGGGATTTATTTTGACGAATGACACAAAGAAATGAATTTTAGTTACTAGCCAGGGACCCGGCGTCGCATGTCGGGGTAAGCCACAAGTAAATGTGTTACCCAGCATTTAAAAACCCTGTGGCGCAATTAATAAGAAGCGTAAACTGTGCCACACATTCAGGTGGAGCACTCTAGTACAGGTATACATATGTCGGTCAAAGTTCAAAAATGAATGTTACTCCGGGCAGCGCGCTTAGTACAGGTAAACAATGTCGCGCATTTATGTAGGTCCAATACCTTTTTCCAAAAAAAACTTTATCACAACTTTGGTTTAACATAAACACAGGAAACAGCCCGTCGTTAGCACTGGATTAAGCGCTTAGTACAGTTAACCGTGTTGCACGTATTTATGCTTAATACCCTTTTAGCACAGTTTACAACCCGTTGTTACCCAGTCATAGCAAAAAAAATTATTTTAATATTATTTTATTTTGCAGAATAAGTTGCAGTAAACGTTAACAAATTAATCATGACACAGGATACACTCTGTTGAAATGCAGAGTTAAGCCTCAAGTAACTGTGTTACCCAGCGTTGAACACCATAATGAGTGATTAATAAGAACCGTCAACTGTGCCACACATTCAGGTAAAGCGCTTTAGTACAGGTATATAGCATGTAGTATATTGAGTAAAGTGCACACAATTCATGGTGTTTCCGGTGTAATAATTTTTGCAAAAATACCACATTTTAAGCTGAAATAAAAACACAGATTGCAATTCGTTGTCACCCGTCATAGCATAAACAGCTGGCCAACCTTTTTTATTTTTTGGAGAATGTTCCCGGTGAAAGTTGAAAAGAAATGTTACTCCCAACTGAGTGCTTAGTACAGGTAAACAATGTGACACATCCATATATAGGTGTAATAGCCTAGAAAAAAACGTTATTGCAACGTCGGTTAACAGAACACAGGAACAGCCCTTGTTAACACTGGACTAAGCGCTTAGTACAGGTAAACCGTGTCACACATGAGTATAGGCGTAACACCATTTTTAAAAAAACTTTATCGGGACTTTGGTTAAAAAAAATCCAGGAAACCGCATGTCGTTATCCTGTTCAGTTAAAAAAAATAGTCAGCAATTTTATTTTGCAGCATAAGTTTTCATAACAGTAATAAAAGTGGTAGCTGCCTAACTGCATTTATTTAGCATAAGAATTAAGAATTGTGTTGCAGCCAAACAGTGCATTTGGCTACTTTCACTTTTTATCCAGAGCTAGCTAGATAACACAACTTCAACATAAAAACAAGAAACCTTGACAGTTTGAAACACTCGTCGTTTCTGTATATGTGCATGTTCATGAGTATTCTATTACTTATATTTTGATAGATGGGATTGCTTAAGCCATAACCGCTTCCATCGATACCGGTTACCGTCTGTGTTGCTTCTACTGTTCTAGCCAGTCGCGAAGTTCCAGAAGGGAAGTACGAAAGTTGCTTCAACAAACAACATGCTGGTTCTATGCGAGTCACTTGATAAATGTTCTGTTTCTTCAGGTTCATTCAGGCTTGTAAGAGATACAGGAATTTGACTTTCATCAATCACTATATCTGCATACAGGGGATTGTGCTGTTTCAAATAAAGCAGAGCTGCTTTCACACGCTGTGGATTAACAGGTTCAAAATATACATGCCCACAAAAAGATAATTTCCGTTTCATTTTTATCATTAATATGCCATTGCTATCTGCACCGTGTGGCAATGTAGTAGTAACATTTTGGCAATCAATGGGAACATTACAAATGCTACCTTTCAGTTTAGGAGATTGACCTTTAGGCATAATTGCTATTTTTTTAAATAATATTCTTCTCGCAACAATAGTTCTTTCTAGCCTATTTAAATTTTTTAAATCATCTGGTAAATCATATAGTTCTAATTTGTTCCAGACAGCTTGTGAAGGGGTTTGAGATTTCACTAACCTTTTATGACATGATTTACAAATATAGGACATTCCATCATTACTTAAGACAGTGTGGAGTTGCAGATCAATAGGATACTTTTCGGAAGAGAAAAAAACAACAGATCTTCTGTAATGGCAACGATGACATACAACACAAATAAATACTGGTCCCTCTTTGACAGCACTTTTAAACCTTTCTATTTTCTCAGCCATTGCTTCGTCCTTATACCAGCCACATTTTTTTTTTGATTGAGGTTCATATGAGTCTTTGACAAATAACCTTGTTTTCCTGACATATTTTCGTTTTTGAGCAGTTTTACGGGATTTGGCTATACTAACATTAATTGATTGTGCTACAGTCTCACTCACTACAACTTGTACATACTGCATTTCAAACTGCGTTTCAACAGAATTTTCCATTTTATTCAGATACAAATCCTTAATGTACTTTTGTACGTTTGTAAAATTCCTAAACTTCAAAAGAACAGAAAAGCCATTCTGACAAATCTGACCACTTTCATCCCTGCTATGAGAGTCAAACAGATAAATGTAATTTTTATCCCATATGATAGCAACACTGTAACCACTTGTGGTAAATATTAAACCAGTACCAACTGTTTCTGAATTCATTTGTCCATGAGCTAAGAAGTAATGTTCATCACCCAAAAGAGCTGACGTACTACTCAGGAGACTTATAGCAATTTGAAAACGATCAATATTGATAGATGTTGGTAACTCATAACATGCCATGGGTCTGTTGAAATTTGACTGCTTAAAATTAGCATCGCCATGTTCTAAGATGTTATCTAAATCAAATGATTTCCAAGCAGAAATTCTTTTGAGTTGGGACCAACATAAAGCTAGAAGAGCATTGCACATACACTGAATACCAGCAGTTTCACCAAACTTTTTGTCGCCTTGATTAAATGACCCAATGGTAAGCCGGACCTGGATTAGATTCAATATCCCCGCACAATAATAATAGAAGTTTGTGCAAGAAAGAAGATATCGTAAAAACATGGCAGAAAAACATAATTAGCTAGTTACATGAAATAAAATAATACACTAAGTCAATGGAATGATGAATAATATTCAGCACGACGTACCTTGGTACCTAAAGCAGCTTCCCCAGGTATTGAAAGTCTTCTCGATCTAGCAGTTTTAAATTTCAGTGAGTGAAGGCAGACTTTGCAGAACAACAACACACTAGGCACACTTTGTACAACAACAGTAGGTCAGTAAGTCTAGCAAGATAGCAGATTGCATGAAAGCAAGATAAATATTCCAGCGATACTTCATTTATATTCCGCTACTATTTTTTAAAAGAATTTCGTAGAAATGTGAAAACACAGCTAAGAGTGCTTCGATTCTCAGCGGGCAGAGCGCATGCTTCGACTTCAGCGGTAGCGATGCATAAACGACTGGTCTGTGGTCTGCAAAATACGGGTTAAGACACGCACAACATGATAAAAAGTGGGAAATAGGGTCGCGGAAAAAAAGAAGAATTATGGCGCGGGGGAGCGGGTAAGTTACGATATTCGGTCAGATCGCATGTCACTTTTGGTCGCACAAGCCGAAACCAATACACTCCTCTCCTCCGGGACGAGTGTAATAAATAATATTGGCTAGGATAATAAGCTGTTATACCAAACTGAATAGTAATAACTAAGGAGAGCTAGCTAGATCCTTAAAAATCTTCGTTCCTAGCCAAAAATCCTAAAAATGGTGCGTTTAAGATTTGTTCATGGCTAAAAAACGTGACAATATATTTATCCTAACATGTAAGAACATACAGAAAACAAATATTACAAAATAAAAAGCTGTTAGAAGACAAAAAGGTCAAACAGACCTAGAAACCTATCACTGACCACGATCACTTTCAAAACCAAAATGGCCATCGTCATCAATAGTGTACTATACCACTATACTATACTATACCAGCTTTAATGATGTACAACAGTGGCTCGTTAGAGATAGTTGAGAACTTCTGTTACTTAGGTGATATGCTGGGCAGTGAAGGGGGTGTTGGAAGAAGTGTTACTTGCAGGATAGGTTCTGTTCAGAGAGTTACTTCCTTTGTTGACTAGCAGAGTCTTGTCAATTGAGGTAAAAGGTAGGTTGTATGAGGCCTGTGTAAGAAGTGTTATGTTGTACGGTAGTGAGACATGGGCAGTGAAGCAGGAAGATCTTGACCGTTTAGAAAGGAATGATATGAGAATGGTTAGGTGGATGTGTAACGCCAGTCTGAGAGACAGAAAGAGTTCAGATGAGCTAAGAAGCAGGCTAAGTATCCGTAGAATTAAAGATGTTATCCGGATAAGAAGATTGAATTGGCTGGGGCACTTGGAAAGAATGGAGGAGGATAATTGGGTAAGAAAGTGTAGAGACTTGATAGTTCCTGGGGCAAAGCCCAGAGGCAGACCGAGAAAGACTTGGCAGGAGGTTATAAGGACAGACTTGATACAGAGGAAGTTGAGTTTAGATCTAACACAGTCTAGATCAGTTTGGAAGAGGGTCATTAATATACCCCGTCCAACCCATGCTAGCATGGAAAACGGACGTTAAGCCGAGAATGATGATGATGATGATGAGAATGATACTACGTGCGAGCGGTCAAAACAAAGCAAGTAAAACTGTTAAAAAACTGTCCTATTTGTTTTCTCTGGCTCCTGAGCGAAATCGGCGATTGAGATCACGGGGGTAATTCTTATTAAAAATGGCGTACTTAAATAATGCATTCATTTTAATCACCTAAGGTTGGTAAATTAAAATAATTAAATTATGTAAGGAAATAAATTAATTTCTCAAATATATTATAATCAATAATAAGATTTTCGATTAAACAACCCCCTGGTTTTTAAAAATCGCGGAAAGATCAAAGGAATATTGGTAGCCAGTTTGCGTGACGGGCAGACGTATACGGGTATTATAATATAGATAAAACTTGTTGTGAATATAAAAAAAAGTTCGTTTTTTTGGAAAAAAAACATTTTTCTTTTCTTAATTAAAAAAACACATATTTTTTTTTAAATTTGGCGGAGATTTAATTTGTTGAACGGTAAATTATGTTAAATTTGGCAAGAATTTAATTTGGTGAATAGTCAGTTATCAAAATTTTGGCGGGTATTTCATTTGCCCAATTTCGCCGAAATTCGCCAAATTTAATCCTCACCAAAATTTATCCACTTAAGGTATACTATTGCTAAAAGGCGATCCAGCCTGCAAAAGCATGGTAATAGTTCTTAACTAAGACTCAGGCATCTCACTCCATCAAGGAAAAAGACAAATGTAAATCCCACACCAGCATATAATAACTTGACATATAAGGCGTGATCCTACAAGCTTATCAGAAGAATCATGCTCAAATAGAAGACGCGACCACTGTTTCACCAACAGCGAGAAAAGTGCCTAATCAATGCCAGGGACTATAGGTGTACAGATCACCCAACAATCATCAGAGATCCAGGCAGATCACCTGTTAGACAAATAACTTGTGCCAGATAGCCAGGAAGACCCCTTCTCAGATGAAAAAATCAAACACAGCATCCTGGCAAGCCACAATTGGTGAAAAATCATATTGAATGGCACATTCGCTCCCTTCGCTCTCACTAAGACGACGGTGGTCTACCAACTCAAACTTAAAAGTATGAAGAGGCATTGAAATCATAAAAAAGGGCTGACGCATGATACAGAAGTTTAAAAGAACTAGTAACAATGAGATATCTTTGTTGCTGTTACATATATATACCTTATTTGTGATGATCTCTAGGAAAACCGACCACTTCGTTATTCAATTATCAAAATACCAAAATTTTGTATTTTAAAAAATACAAAATAAAGTCCCTTCAAGGCTTAACAATCCCTTTGTGGCTTAAAAATCGCTGTATTTCGTTCTAAATTAAGGAAAGCACGCTGTACGAAGATGACGTAAAAACGACCGTATGAAGCTTAGACTCTGCCACATTTTGGTACACTAGTACTGGACTCGTACTGAATCAATGATTTTAGGTTGATGTTTTCCAAACTGTGGTTTTTTGACATTTTGTGTAAGATTTTGGCAGAAAGGCAATACACAGGTAAAAGAATTGATTTTTTATTTACTTAGGTTTGCTCCTTGCAAACTATTCTTATTAGACTATTCAGATAAAAATGTATGAATCATGGCGAAGTATTTTCTTGGTAGAAACATTGTAAATGTAATTCAACAATTTGAAAGAAGGCTCAACAATGTATATATTTTTGACAATATATTTAGGAGGTATACTCCATCTTCAGGTCAATATCTAAAAACAAAAAATAAAAACAGTTAAACTGTTTGCTAAAGATATAAATACACAGCTAAAATACCTCCGAAATATATTGTCAAAAATATATACATTGTTGAACCTTTTTTAAAAAAAAAAAAAAAAAACATGGCAAAGTAATTGAATTTTATTTTGTGTCATTAATAGTTAATTTTTTACATTTTGTGTGAAGGTTTCTTGAAGTTGACAAGCTTATTATAGTTCATTTTGAATTTGCAAGTTTAAATTTTTCAGGCAATTGATGTATTCCAAACATTGTTTTTTGACATTTTGTGCAACATTTATGGGTAAAGACAATATATTTACAACATGCCGAATGAACTGATTTTTGTTGATTTGGGTTTACATTTCGTTTTGTTTCTTATAATAATACGGAGCTTCCGCGTGTCTGTGTGTGACCTTTGCAAAGTGGATTATATTCTTTACAATTTTCTTTGATAAAGTCTATAAAACATTACCTACATGATGTTAAAAAATATTGACGTCAAATGAAAGTATATTAAGATACTGAAGCCATTACAATGCACTGAAAACTTTGAGGCAAATAACTTGGAAACAAGGTGGTGACGTCAGTCATTTTTCACCGCGCAGGTAACTAGGGACCACCTGGGACAAAGTTGGACAAGTTTTCCAAACCTGGCTTCCGAATACGTTTCGGATTGAAAAAAAAAATTTGTATATGCAATGCTGACGTCAGCAAAACACCTTAAACAATCTATTTTTGCATTGTCCTTCTGCCTAAGTGGATTTCTCCACGGGCCTTATCAACTATATTACTAAAATAATGATCTTTGTTGATTTAAATCTTAGGAAGCAATCAAGATTTTTCAAAAAATATGCAACTTCCTAGACATCTTTGCAAGCTCTTTCACATAAAATTAAATTTACTCCTTGCTTACAGCACTTTTAAAATTTTTGGTAAAGGACAGTAAGGATCATTTTTATTTTCTGTACTTAACTGGCTAGTTTTTTTGTAAACTTTTGTAGGAGATGACTGTATGCAATATACTTAAATGAATGATATGAATTTGATGTTTTAGAGCAAAAGACAATATGGAAAATGATTTTTTTTTGATTTGTGCATCTCCTTGGAAACTGGCTTTTTTTACCTTTTGGATTAAAATGTTTGGTGCAGGACAGTATGGATTGTACCGAAATAACTAGAATCTTTTGCTGTTATTGTTAACTGGTTGATTTTCGCATTTTGGGTAAACATTTGTGGGAAAGGATGGTGTTCAAAGGAACAAAATCAATCAATTTTAACACCATAGTTGAAAACTGTTCTTTTATTTTCAACAATTGTTCATCCAGGACTCTTGCTGTTCGACTAGTAACAATGAGATATCTTTGTTGCTGTTACATATATATACCTTATTTGTGATGATCTCTAGGAAAACCGACCACTTCGTTATTCAATTATCAAAATACCAAAATTTTGTATTTTAAAAAATACAAAATAAAGTCCCTTCAAGGCTTAACAATCCCTTTGTGGCTTAAAAATCGCTGTATTTCGTTCTAAATTAAGGAAAGCACGCTGTACGAAGATGACGTAAAAACGACCGTATGAAGCTTAGACTCTGCCACATTTTGGTACACTAGTACTGGACTCGTACTGAATCAATGATTTTAGGTTGATGTTTTCCAAACTGTGGTTTTTTGACATTTTGTGTAAGATTTTGGCAGAAAGGCAATACACAGGTAAAAGAATTGATTTTTTATTTACTTAGGTTTGCTCCTTGCAAACTATTCTTATTAGACTATTCAGATAAAAATGTATGAATCATGGCGAAGTATTTTCTTGGTAGAAACATTGTAAATGTAATTCAACAATTTGAAAGAAGGCTCAACAATGTATATATTTTTGACAATATATTTAGGAGGTATACTCCATCTTCAGGTCAATATCTAAAAACAAAAAATAAAAACAGTTAAACTGTTTGCTAAAGATATAAATACACAGCTAAAATACCTCCGAAATATATTGTCAAAAATATATACATTGTTGAGACTTCTTTCAAAAAAAAAAAAAAAAACATGGCAAAGTAATTGAATTTTATTTTGTGTCATTAATAGTTAATTTTTTACATTTTGTGTGAAGGTTTCTTGAAGTTGACAAGCTTATTATAGTTCATTTTGAATTTGCAAGTTTAAATTTTTCAGGCAATTGATGTATTCCAAACATTGTTTTTTGACATTTTGTGCAACATTTATGGGTAAAGACAATATATTTACAACATGCCGAATGAACTGATTTTTGTTGATTTGGGTTTACATTTCGTTTTGTTTCTTATAATAATACGGAGCTTCCGCGTGTCTGTGTGTGACCTTTGCAAAGTGGATTATATTCTTTACAATTTTCTTTGATAAAGTCTATAAAACATTACCTACATGATGTTAAAATAATATTGACGTCAAATGAAAGTATATTAAGATACTGAAGCCATTACAATGCACTGAAAACTTTGAGGCAAATAACTTGGAAACAAGGTGGTGACGTCAGTCATTTTTCACCGCGCAGGTAACTAGGGACCACCTGGGACAAAGTTGGACAAGTTTTCCAAACCTGGCTTCCGAATACGTTTCGGATTGAAAAAAAAAATTTGTATATGCAATGCTGACGTCAGCAAAACACCTTAAACAATCTATTTTTGCATTGTCCTTCTGCCTAAGTGGATTTCTCCACGGGCCTTATCAACTATATTACTAAAATAATGATCTTTGTTGATTTAAATCTTAGGAAGCAATCAAGATTTTTCAAAAAATATGCAACTTCCTAGACATCTTTGCAAGCTCTTTCACATAAAATTAAATTTACTCCTTGCTTACAGCACTTTTAAAATTTTTGGTAAAGGACAGTAAGGATCATTTTTATTTTCTGTACTTAACTGGCTAGTTTTTTTGTAAACTTTTGTAGGAGATGACTGTATGCAATATACTTAAATGAATGATATGAATTTGATGTTTTAGAGTAAAGACAATATGGAAAATGATTTTTTTTTGATTTGTGCATCTCCTTGGAAACTGGCTTTTTTTACCTTTTGGATTAAAATGTTTGGTGCAGGACAGTATGGATTGTACCGAAATAACTAGAATCTTTTGCTGTTATTGTTAACTGGTTGATTTTCGCATTTTGGGTAAACATTTGTGGGAAAGGATGGTGTTCAAAGGAACAAAATCAATCAATTTTAACACCATAGTTGAAAACTGTTCTTTTATTTTCAACAATTGTTCATCCAGGACTCTTGCTGTTCGACTACATTTTGTGCGGGCGGAGAATTTTGCTGGCACCACAAGTCCAACCTCCCGTTTTCGTTTCCCAATGACTTCAACGTAGATGCAATTTCTTGTATCTGCCTTCAAAAACTGATTAAGTTGTTTTGATAGCTCAACTGGTACATGTCCTACAAGACCGAGTCCCGAAATATCTTTCTTGTGTTTAAAAATACCAACAGCATACTTATCATAATCTAAGGCTTCTTTTCGTTCATCAGGCTGTGCTAGCAGAACTTGTCCTATTGAGGATGTCCAAATACTGTTGTAAACATGATGGCCACGAATTATTGTCTTGAAACTTATTTCAAAAGACAGGTCAAAATCTTCCACAATATTTGTACTTGCCATGATTTTTCGTTTTGTAAACACTGGGTGTTTTTCCTTACTAGCACTATTGTTTGCGCATGTTTTAGAATGAAATTGACATTTTTTTGTCACCTGTAATTATAAAATACAAAAAGCACTCTCTTTTTTCTCACATAAATGTGAAAAACTATTGTGTTTTTATAGCAATTAAGCAAAAACTATCTCTGCAATGAAGGGTGTTTTGTGATATAAAATGTTAAAACATATTCTTAACTAAACAAAAGAGTGAATATAAATACGTGTGAGCTCTTCTTCGAATATTTGACATCATGAACGAGGCTGGGAATAATACTTCGCATAAAGGATCAAAAATAAGATCCTATACAATGTCTTTTAAACAAACAGTCGCTAAATTTGCTAAGGAAAATTCAATCAACTCAGCCTCTATGAACTTTAAAGTAGATCGTAAACGGATAAGAGAATGGATGAATAACCTTGAGAAGATATCTACGAAAAAGTCGACACAAAAGCGACTTGATGGAGGTGGACGAAAACCCATGATAGTTGAGATCTATTGGAGTGGATCCATGAGAGGAGAAGTAAAATGCTGCATGTATCCCGAAAGATGATTCGAATCAAAGCAAAAGCAATGTTTAACAAGAAAACTGACGATGCTGCAGTTAAGGAATCATTCGTAGCAAGCAGTGGTTGGATACAAAATTTCATGAAAAGACACCATCTCTCATGCAGGTTAATATCTTATTTAGATACCATAAATAAAATTGTCTTGATTCTTTGAGAGAATGTTGCCCGTCCTATTACAACTATTTTTAAATCCATTGTACTTCACACAATGGCATAGTCTTGTTTGACATTTTTCACGGTAGCAACGTCAGTTGATAACGTGTTTAAAACCAACGTGATTGAAAAGGCGAACCCCACCCTAAAAGGGAATTCCGCCCTAAAGCATGTCTATTTGTCTTACATTCTGAATGTGCTGGTGGATTTGTGAATTATTTCTTCATTCTGTTGCTACCGTGTTGAAGCCGTTCGGCTTCTTGTTAGTTTTAGTTTTAGAAGCTTTAATTTGCGTCACTTCATTGTATAATTGTATAATTGACTCATATCATCAAAATCTGGTCCTTATTTCTCATATTTAGGAGAAGGACAACTACCGCACAGAAAGACCCATCGCATATGATTAGCAAGCTTGTAGGATATATCATGCATGTTCGCAGACTAAACAAACAATTCCAATTTCCTAATAGCTCAATCTTAGCTATGGACGAGACTCCAGTTTGGAACTACATGGTCTCATCAACCACTGTAGATAAGACTGGCTCCAAAGACGTTTCATTAAAGACAACTGGCCATGAAAAAGTTAGGGTGTCAGTATGCCTTGCGGCTAAAGGTGATGGCACTAAGCTCAAACCGTTTGTAGTATTTGCTGGAACAAAACGTGATAGCAAATCTTTGCACGAGGAGTATAAGCGTCGGTGTTCTGTTGCTTCAAATACAAATGGTTGGATGAATGAAGAATTAACCCTACGATGGATAAATGAAATAGTTGGAACGTTTGCATTCAGCAAAAGACTTCTGGCATGGGATTCTTACGAGGCACACATGACGAAAGATGTAAAACTCCGTCTCAAAGATATCAACACCGAAAGCGTGATTGTACCTGGAGGGGCCCCGGACGTAGTTTGGAATAAGCCATTCAAACAAAAGGTTTCAGAGCGGTATGATGAATGGTTAAGTAATGGTGTTCACCAGTTCACAGAAAGTGGCAACATGAAGCCCGTACCACAAAGGTTGGTCCTTGATTGGATTTTAACCGCATGGAAAGCCATCCCTAAGGAAATGATTGAATCTTCTTTTAAGAAATGTGCCTCAACAATTAACGACAATGGCGAGGAAAATGATCAAATCAGCTGTTTTAAACCTGGAAAACCCTGTGCTGAAGGATCTAAAGTGCTCAAGGAACAAATGACCATTTTCAGTGAACAACAAAACACTGTAAACCCATTTGAAATAACTGATTCCGATGTTGAGGATGCTCAGTTTCCTGGTAACATTTTATCTGATGATGAGGAAGATGATATCGATGTTGTATAAAAAGCAAAACTAAAAAACCCTAGAAAGACTAAACTTCATTTTGTTACATCTTTTGTTCAGTTTTATTTTTCAGGAAAAAAAAACAAAATTGAAAATTACCGTTGTCTTTAATTGTACAAAATTAGGAAAAATTTATAAGCGCCCAGCGTTTTTTAAGCGCCCCCCTCGATTAAGCGCCCATGCAAAAAATCCAAAAATTTAATAAGCGCCCAGGGCGCTTGTTCGGATCATTACGGTAACAAAGTTTCGTACAATTTTTTTTTTGGTTATTTAAGAACGAAATAGGGAGATTTTTAAGCTTAAAGGGATGTTTTCTATATATTTTATAACAATATACAGCAAGCTTAGAAGGACGTTTTTTCTTATTTTAGAACGAAATCAGTGATTGATAAGCTTTGAAGGGTTGTTTTTTCGTCATTTTAGAAAGAAATACAGCGATTTATAAGCTTTAAAGGGTCGTTTTCTCGTAATTGTCACAAGGTAGATGAGTACTAACCCGACAAGAGAAAACACAAGATATGAGTTGCCAGTGATTGTGCCTATTACCGACAACATCAACAGTGATGAAATATTATGCTGTAGAAGAAATAGTTGCACCTCAAGTCGATGTTGCCGACATCTTGAGTGATGATTCGTCATCCTCTGACACCGATCAGTCAGATATTTAGTTCATATTATGTACATCTTATAAATGTATTAAACCTTTTTGATTTTGTGTGGTTTATAATATTTAATCTAACTTGATTTGAATGTTCTAGCGCATTTTTAAACTATCTGAAAACTTAATATTTGAGTTGTTTTTTATACAGGAAGTTCCTGGACATCAATTATATAAACAAAAATTGTTGTTTTTCTTTCGTGTTGTGTAAGCATTCTATTCCTGCAGATAACTTGTATTATCAGTCCAACTGACAGGCATATTGCTGTTTACAAAGTAGTAGTAGTGGCGCAGTGTTTGGGGTTCACTGCTTATGGAGCTTGCTTTTTGAATGCCCCCACTGCTTAAAATAGATGTAGCTTATGTAGCTTTGTAGATGTTGCACAAAATACTGAAAGTACCTTGGAGGAAATATCATCAAGATTTTATTTGCAAGTTATTTAATGCTCAGGTAACAAACATTCATGTGATTGCTATTGCTATGGTAAGGCCTGTAGCTACATTTTATCAGACATCAGTACAAACCGATGAAAAAATGATAAAAAAAACCTAATAAATACTGCAAAAAAACTGATTAAAAAAATCTTCTCGTTTAGTACAACATCACAAAAACAAAACAAAAAAATGTCCATAGCATTGCTATGTCTGACAACTTCAATTCCAAGGTAGTTAACTACCTTCTTGCGATTTATTTGCATATGTAGCTTTAAACATTGTTATTAACTTGAGTCTCATTAGAAAAATACGCTAACCATTTAATTTTTTAAGCTAAAAAACATTGAGTTCGATTTTCCCCTCTTCAGAATTAAATTAAAGGGGAAGTAACCTCAAAAATGTGAATTTTTTTTTTTCGACTACGTATTTGTATTTGAACTTATAAAATCCGAAAAATAACACATAAACACAAGAATTTATCTCTAAATACCTATATTCCCTGTTCATATCTCCACAAAAACTTCGTTTTTGAAAAAAGCGCGTCAAAATAAAAAAGACTGGGTTCTAATTTGAATATGACGTTTTATAGTTCAAAACATTGCGCTAGCTAGACGAGGCCCTATGTTGGTGCTTATAATGCAACAGACTTTCGAATAAGAAACTAAAACATGCATCATAGTTTCTTGTCCAGTGATGAAGAAAACACTGTTCCAGACATTTCGGCTCTAAAGTCATTTAGTTTTGAGCCTGAAATGTCGTTGGAAGAGCAAGATAAATTTTTAAGTTTAAACCATGAAGACGAAGTTATACAAAAAGAAGGCAATCGAATTGGAAACAATAATTGGTGTAAATGAGGTGGTCACTGTAGACCAATGAGTTTATTCTCTGAAAGTTTGTGCTGCAAAGATAACAATGAAATTCCTGACGACTGCTTCGAAAGTACAAATAATTTCGCCAAATATAAAGTCTTTCATATTTATAATCATGACTGAAGTGATATCCATTTTATATCTTTAACATCCTTCTGTCTTCAAATAATTGAAATTGTTAAATGGAATCGTGTTAAAAATAAAGAGTCCGATATAAAAGGAAATACATTTTCCATACGCACAACATGATAAAAAGTTTCTCACCAAGCTCTTTACAATAAACTTTTCAACAAAATCTTTTGTGAAAAAAAAAACATCTTGCTCTCCATCCGAAATATTTTATGCAACTGCATCTTTGAAATTCAATGAAGAAGGCCCGGAAAGCAACAATGATGAAGGGATTAAAAAAAATAGAATACCGAAGATGCGTTCTAATAAAGAAATACAATAGTGAGATGTGCTCTGAATGAGTGTACGTGAACAGGGGGTAAATTTTAAATTTCCCATTTTAGGAAAAACATGTATTACAGATTTGATGGGTACATAATCGATTAGAAAAAGATGTTCAAAAAGACATACCATCGTGTGCTTTATGGGCAATCCGCAATAAATACAAGCCGATAGATATTTCCGAATTGTTGTCATTACCCCCGTCTGTCAAGGCATGCATGCGACGAAGAAACCATTTACTTGTTGTGAGGTGCATAATTTTTGAACTTGAAAGTCAAAGTAAGTTTGAAAAAAAATGAATCAACGAGACGAAGTTATTAGTAGGAAATCATTAATGTTAAAAGAAAGAATTATCATTGTGTAAAATATAATTTTTGTTGGCTTGGTATGTAATTGTTGGTTACGAACACGAAGTTTATACCGAGCTTGTATCTTTTTATTTTGATAAACAAATACGAAAGAAGCATGTGTTTGGTTGATACATACAAAATCAAATGATTTACGTAAATCAGGTAATTGCCTGAAGATCTCCTTCAAAGCAGTCTGGCTCAAAGTGCGTGAAACATATATAAAATCCTGAATCCTTAGGCAAGGGACCAGTTCTTCTAATGTTATGTGACCATCTTTTTCGAAGCTCGTTTTTTTTCTCTGCGCTGGGAATTTTGAAAAAAACTACAACATCGTCAACATTTTCTTTTGATTTATTATTACCAGTTCTGTTAGTGTAGTTGATGGCGGCGCAATTTGGCATGTTTTCAAGCAGTTAAACTCGAATGTTTAAGTAAATTAACAACTAATACTACTACCACCGCCAGCACACTACACTTTCTGAACTAAAAAACGTCATAATTTCAACTCGACCCAATCCTTTTAAAATCGCAAAGGGGTCAGAATAACGAAGCGATTTCACGCGTAGTAAACACAACTTTTTACTAAGTTAGTGAAACTTTTATATGAAAAGAAATAGGTATTTCAAGTTTTTTTTGTTGCGGCTACTGTTTTTTTAAATAAAAAATTAGAGGTTACTTCCCCTTTAAGAGTTGAATTGATATAACTTGACTTTGATAACTTCAAGGTGTTGCACAGAAACCTTAGGGATTTTATGAAACAGAGCTTCTTCAAAACATCCTGTGACAAATGCCAGTAAATTCAACTTTCCGCTTTAAATATCCCTGAGAACATAGAACAACCTTTTCACTTTCACTAAACTTTATTATGTTTTTTTTAGCTTATTTCAACAAGTTTTGTTTTCACATCATGTCCTGTACATCTTTTGTCACATTTTCAGAACTGAAATCAGTCCTTATACATCACTGTAATTTTACAAGAAACTTTTTAACCTTAGGTTTAACCTTTAAAAGGCTTTTTACCAATTTTGAACATCATCATAATGTGGTGTATATCCAAAAATTCGAAATTTGTATTTCAAAAAAATACAAAGTTAACTAGGTAAAAATAACTTCAATGATCAGTGATATTTTTAAACTTAAAATCATCAATGCTTAAAGGGAACCCAAGGTATAAAATGATGTTGGACTTTATTATAGACCTTAAAAAGTTGATTAAAAACTCTTTTTAAATTTTTTAAAGCTCTTTTCGTTCTCAAGACATTCACATTTAAAGACTTGTTAACCAACTTTTTAAGCTCTATAATATAAGTTCAACTTCATTTTATACCTCGGGTTCCCTTAAAGGTTTACTAGGGCTTTAGTTTTTAGAAAGAAGTATTTCTGTGCTTTGTATGGCTATTTTACAACCAAATAAGGCGATTTCCAATACAGAAAGTCTAGGCTATACGCGGCCATGCATTCGACATCTAAGAACAAAATGTGACAATGTTTAACTTTCGTACAGCCATGTTTGTCATTCTAGAATGAAATACGGCGATTTTCAAGCTTCATGCTGCCATCTTATCGAAATACAGTGAAGTCTAAGCTGTATACGGCCATGCATTTGTCATCTAACAACACAATGAGTACACGCTTAATTTCATACAGCCTTGTTTTCGTCTTTTTGAAACAAAATATGGTGATTTCTAAGCCTCATACGGCTGTCTTATCGTCATTAACCTTTTGACTGCCAAGGACCTTTTTGGTAAATCGTCCCCACAAACCAGCCACTTTTTACCAAAAATAAAAAATTTCACACCCTGCTACATAAATTTGGATATCTTGAGTTCTACAAGGAGTTAGAAGTTCAATGAGCCCATTTTGGAAAGGCTATGAAATGCTGTAACTTATTAATTAATGAAATATGAGAGATTCTGTTGTGTTATACAAAAGTTTTTATCATGAATATAGTTTTTATTATTTTTATTTAGATTCCGAAAAATAGAGTCAGCACAGTTTACAGAACAATGAACATATCTTTTTTGAACAACATTTAAATGAATTTAATTACACCTTTTTATAGATGTAACCATAAAAACTGTACATAAACATGATAAATCTTTACTCTGGAACAATATTTATACTGTTAAAATAATAATAAAAAAAAAAAAAAAAAAAAAAAAAAGAAGTTTAAAATGTTCTCTCAATGTTGTCTTGAAGTTATTAGGGGCTTTTTCCATGCTTTATTAACCTCCTCATATTGTTTGTGAGTGTGATACAAACTAATGCAAAATGCTACACATAATGCCACCTCACATTGGGCACATTTATAGGATGTTTTGTGGCCAGGCAGTTTACGCTTTCGTTCAGCAGCAGCATCCATCGACCTCTCTGCTAGGACACAAACTTTACAAGAACGACTAATTCGGTTTTTAGCTTCTCCTTCTATTTTTCTTGGAAAATGTCGTCCGGGTAGGCGCTGAAGTTCCAAGCCAGAAGCTGAAGGTCTGTTCTGAGTAGGTGGGGTAATATCTGGGCCAGCAGATTCGATCGTTTGCTTTATAAAACTGCTATTTGAAAATTGGTTTGTGTAAGTTTTTTCTTTCCTTTTGTTGCAATCCATTCTGAGTGCATTATATAGGCATTTACCTTGCCAGATTGAGAATCTTTAAAAGAACCTTTTTCCACCACTTACAGGCTATGTGGAAAAAAGCTGAGTATTTTATCAACTGGTCGTTGGAGTTCACACCACCCATATACTTATTGTACATTTGGATAAGATTTGTTTTTTCTATAGGCTCCTTAGTTTGCCAATGTAGCTTTCCGGTCAAGGTAGGTTTGGCATTGTAAATGGTTGATAAAAGAGTGACATGTTTCCTACAGTACAGTCTGAATGTAATCTACTGCGTACACGCTAAAATCACACCTTTGTGTGGGGGACGGCAGTCGTTTGACTTTTGTTATAATTAAATCCCTTTTGGGTTTTGCAAGTTTATATTTGCGTGTTAAAAAACAATGCTCTTGCGAAGAAATATCAGAGCAATTATATTTCTTGTAATAGGAAGATGCATTATGTAATTGTATTGATAAACTATTCCCTTAAGTATTAGCGCGAAGTAATTAAATTTCTTCTAACTTTTAATTATTTGAAAGAATAATAAAAATCTTTCGTGAAGTACTATAATACATTGCGCGAGAGTCTATTGTTAATTTGATTATTTAAAAAGATTCCAGCGCAATTAATTTAAGAAATATATGAGAAGCATTGTTCACAACTATTAATTGACTTGCGCATTTTATTTATTAAAGAATACAACTACGGTTAATTTTTGTCAAACAAATGGTGTATATTCTGAATAAATACAATATCTACATTTCTTGATATAAAAACATTCCCTTCTAAACAAACCACGTAAAATAATCCTTCTGCATACTTTTTATCGAAACAAATAAAACCTTCAAATCATTCTTTTTTATAGCGTTTTAACAAGTGCCAATTTGAAAATATTGTGAGCAAAACGTTTAATTTAAAATCTTTTTTTATTCCCTTGTAGACAACAAACAAATATATACAAAAATAGTTATGTAGTTACACAAAAAGTTCTGTATCAGTGAGGAAGTTTAATTTTAGGCGAGATGATTTCACTTTGTTCACGATTGAAAAAGTAAATAGTTATTATAAGTTAGTGTCCAGAAGCTCTCCCATCGTGTTGTACAATGATAGATATTTTGCGAAAATGTTTTCACCCCGTCAATTAATTCTTCTTTTTTGGATGGGTTCACGTGTTTTCGAATATAGTTTTTAAGCTCCCCCACATCATCTCAATTGGGTTAATGTCAGGGGATTCCCATGGGGTTGGCCAATAGTTAATACCGTTTTCCTTCATAAAATTGATTCCATACTTCGATTTATGTTTAGGGCCGTTATCTTAAAATAATCGATGTCTGTCTGGAAAGACGGAATAAACGAACGGCAAGAATCCCGTCTTGAGAGTATCGACATAAAACTCCTACGAATAAAAAACAAACACAATTATTATTTTTATAAAATTAGATTGTACATTAAAATGTTAACTTTATTAAAACAACCTTGTTTCCATATCTCTTTACAAATGAAAACTATGAATAATAATAAAGTAGATTTTACCTTTCTCATTATACCAGTAAAGATCATCAACTTTGTTCCTCCTCTTCGCGATATACCTGCCCAAACATGAATTTTGTATGGGTGCTTAATCTTGGGCTTTAACTTAACAAAAGAATGCCTTCGACAGAAACATAATCTGGAATGTCGCTCAATCCAAATGCTACTTTTGTCAGTGAATATCACATTGTCAAAATCTTCTTTTGTCACAATGCATTCCAAGGCGAAGTTAAGTGGCATTTCACAATTGATCGGGCGAATAGCCTGGCAATATCTTGGACCACTTTGGATCCAAGGTAGCTTCTTCCTGTAACGCTTCGGAGACGTTATAGATAATTTTAAGTTGAATTCTTTGAACATTAATTTTTGCAGGTCCACAGCGCTTAATTCATCATTTTTCGAATAGGCTTGATCTCTAGATGTTTTAGGAATATAACAACAACAACAATCAAAATGTTTTTACGTGACATCAAAACATCACTGAATTTTTGTACCATTATTTTGTACGTCAAGCCAAGCTTTTTTTGGAATTGTATCCAGGTTGTCCTTTTGTTTACATATTCATTGTTATTACAGCAATGGAGAAAAGAAACAATGTTCTTAAATTCATTTCTAGACAATAATTGTTCTAGAAAAAGGTGTTGATAAAGTACTATCAATACTCCGATATGAAGCTATCACGTCTTTTTTAATAATACCCATATAGTATGTAAGAGCAAGGAAAGCTATCATTTTGTTGTTGGTTATTCCACTTTCAGGCCATTTTGAAAATCTGGAATGTTTTCCAAGTTTCCCTTTATTTACTTGAAGAAAGTCAAAAGCATACAATATTGGTTTCTAAAGTCAATGAATTAATTATCTCTTCAGACAAAAAAAGTTTTAAGAAATAAAGCTCATCAGCATGCTCTGGGATTTGGACTTAAAACCCAGGTGTGGCAGTAAATTGTACCTCACTTAATTTGTCTGAATCTCAATGATTGCATTTGTTCATTGTTAATCCTTCTGGGACAGACTTGTCAGTGGATCTAGCATGTCGAAGGTAGGCAGGTCTACTTTCACTATCATCATCACTAACATTTTGGTTAGTTTCTGGTAATTAGGTTTCTTCTTCAAAACCTTTGAAATCTGACAAATCATTGTGAGAACCTTGTGAGAAGTTGTTAAATTCGTCCTCTCCAATAATATTTGCGGCCCAACTATCAGTCTTTCAGGTGCCAAAAGTTCAAAAATTACAAATGGTCCATTTTAAAGTTATCGAGGCAAGTCCGTGTAATCGTCCTCTTTAAATGGAATATGGCCATTTCTAAGCTTTATACAACCATGTATTTTAGATTTTAGAACGAACTTCAACGATTTTTAAGCTTTGTAGCCATGTATTGGTTATTTTAGATTGATACATGACAATGTTTAAGCAACAAAATATGGCACTTTGAACCCTCACATGGCCATGTTTTCATCATTTTGAAACAGAATTTCACGATTTCTAAGCTGTATTTTCCTCATTTCAGAACAAAATTAGGCAATTGTTTAACTTTATCCGTTCGTGTTATCTTCATTTTAAAAACACGGTGAGGCTGTATGTTCGTCACTTTTAGGGATCGTCTCCGAGATCGTTTCATTTTTTATACAAATTGAAACGATTTTTATCGTATGGGAATCGTTTCATTATTTTTTTTACATCGTTTCATAATCGTATCATGAAACGAATTAAATGTTTCATATTTTTTTTCTGAAACGATTATATAATTTACTATGAAAAATGAAACGATTTGGAAACGATTTTAAAAAAAAAGTTTGAAACGATTTGACACGATTGTCAAATTATCAAATGTAATACGATGCTAAAGGTGGATGACGTTATTGAAACGAATTTTGAAATGAATTAACTAATTAAAAACCAATTAAACTTGTGAAATATAAACTTGTCTTTTCTTTAAGAAGTTGCCGTATTCATTCTAAAATAACAGGAAAACGTATATATAAAGCTTTAAAGTTGCCGTATTTTAATCTAATGTGACAAGAAAACGTCCCTGCGAAGCTTTAAAGTTGCCGTATTTCATTCTAAAATGACGAGAAAACATCCCTGCGCAGCTTTAAAGTTGCCGTATATCATTCTAAAATGACGAGAAAACGCCCCTGCGAAGCTTTGCAGTTGCCGTATTTCATTCTAAAATGACGAGAAAACGTCCATGCGAAGCTTTAAAGTTGCCGTATTTCATTCTAAAATGACGAGAAAACGTCCCTGCGAAGCTTTAAAGTTGCCGTATTTCATTCTAAAACGACGGGAAAACGTCCCTGCGAAGCTTGAAAGTTGCCGTATTTCATTCTAAAATGACGAGAAAACGTCCCTGCGCAGCTTTAAAGTTGCCGTATATCATTCTAAAATGACAAGAAGACGTCCCTGCGAAGCTCTAAAGTTGCCGTATATCATTCTAAAATGACGAGAAAACGTCCCTTTTTTATCTTTAACTTATATTGTTTTAGTTATTTTTTAACTTATTTCTGCGAAAGACGATTATAAATATATAAAGATTAAATTATAAAATCAAAAAAACGCTACTGAACGGAACATATAGATATTCGCCATAATCCTTTAACAAATGACATAACACACATTTAAAATTTAATCTAAAAAAACTCAATACTTACATGACCTTACTTCACTTAGGTGCTTTATTTTTTTCTCTCTCTAAAACATGATTCTGGAGATCAATTTTTCTTTTGTGTTGAATGTTATTCTAATCTCTTTGCAATCACATTGAGCATATTGAAATGATTTGCTTCTGCTAATGGAGCAGTAGGACAGGTACCATTTTTAGGTGTTATTGGCATGTATTTCAAAACCTAGTGCCCAGGACTAAATTGATAAATGCTGTTAAAATTAGTAAAAATTTTGAAAATTAAGTTTGAATGATATTCTTTTCTTTTTTTTATTTCCTACTTTTAAACAACAGGTGGCCACAAAAATGCAAAAAAATTTAAAAAATACAATTAATAAGACATTGCTGCAATTCATTTTATTATGCACACTGTGATTGCTGAGATATAAATAGATAACAAAATTCTATAAACGTTAGAAATATTATTACATGCGTCGTTGTTACAGACAATCCCTGATAATTATTTTGTTCATTTTTATGTCAAGAAAACTTAGATTTACATAAAAAGAAACATTCTGGATGTCATTGTAGTGTGTTTTGAATAAGTTTTTGAAATAAAAAAGGAGCTACGTATTGAAAAAAACTTTAGTAATAAAATAGATGAATTAAAAAAAAAAGCAAATCTATATATATAAATAATGTTTTTTATATACGCGATTTTTTACGATGTAGAAATTTACCTACGTGACAGCGCGTAGGTTTTATTGAGAGACCATTATTAGATTAATAATTTTTTTTATTCTTTTATGTAAAAATAATGTAAAACAAACACCTTGAAACGATTTTGAAACGATTTTGAAACGATCTAAAATAAATATACTGAAACGATCATAATGATAAATTATGGTATGTGAAATAATTTCAAGTAAATATAATAAAACAATCTTGAAACGATTATGAAACGATTATGAAACGATTTTAGTTTTTAATGAAACGATTTACAAAATAGTGAAACGATTTCCATACGATTTGAAACGATTTCAAAAAATTAAACATTACTTTAAAACCGTTTCAAATTCGTATCACACGCTATGCTAATTAAAAAATGAAACGATATGAAACAATTTTTTTTGAAACGATCTCGGAGATGATCCCTTAGAAAAAATTGAATCCAGTTCCACAACTTTCCGACAATTTACTTTTTTTATCAGATTTTTACGATTCAATAAGAAAACATTTTTTAATTTTGGACAAAAATCATCCTGATATATTCTTAGCAAACAAATGTTTCTCTTCCTATTTATTTACTTGTTATTAAGGGTTAACATCTTTTTGAATACCTTCCATGGCCCAATAATCATTTGCCTAAAGTTTCTCACTTTATCTATGTTTCCTTTTTTATCTAACAGTAAAATTTTGCAAGGCAATGGAAATAAAAATTTGAAATTTAAATGTTACTAAAATGGAAACAAATCACGAAAAAGTGAGCACATGAACTTGTAAATGAAATTCAAATTTCTCTTTTAAAAACTGTGAAATACGAAATTTGCAGGGTTTTTTTTTTTTTTTAAAAATGCGAAATTTCCATATTTTATATTTCGAAAAATACCATGGAATCAACTGGGTCTTTACAAGTCTGTGCTGGACAGGACGCGGGTGCAGAGGCGGCAATTCATGCATGCATGATATTTACGAGAATGAAGAAACAGAAGCGGTGCTACTGATCGATGCTGAGAATGCATTTAATTCTATCAATCGGAAGGCGATGCTACATAATATTGCAGTCCTTTGTCCTCTTATTTCTACTTTCATGGAAAATTGTTACAATGTTCCGGCACGTTTGTTTGTTATTGGGGGTAAAGAACTGTCATCAAAGGAAGGGACTACTCAAGGTGATCCGACCTCTATGGCGGCATACGCAATTGGAGTTTCGCCTCTTCTTAGAATTCTTCTTGATTTTATGAACACTAGTGGTAACAATACGGCAAAACATGTTGCATTTGCGGAATGATTTCACTGTAGCTGGTAAATTGTCAGAGATAAAGAGCTATTGGGAAAAATTGACTTCGATTGGGCCGAAATTTGGTTACTTTCCGAAGGCTGACAAGTCTTATTTGATTGTCAAAGCAAGATATATAGAAAGCGCAAACGAAATTTTTAAAGAGATGCATGTGAAAATAACGTCATCGGGTCAAAGACACCTTGGAGCTGTCATTGGAGATATCAATTACAAAAACCAATATGTGAATAGTAAAATTCAAGATCTTATGAATCAACTCCAGCTACTTTCACAGATTGCTGTTATGGAACCACAGTCTGCATTTACTGCCTTCAACGCTGGTTTCAAATCGAAATTTACGTATTTGATGAGAACTATACCAAATATTTCGAAAAATTTACAACCAATCGAAGATATCATACGTAACGAATTTCTTCCAGCAATTACCGGAGGACATTGCTGCTCAAACGCTGAAAGGGATCTCCTATCCTTACCGATTCGTCTAGGTGGCTTGGGAATCACTAATTTCGTGAATGAAAGCGACTTTGAGTATGACAACTCTCGTTCCATCACTGCTTCACTTTCCAAAGCCATTTACGAGCAAGTGGATAAATCTATCTGCGAGATTGAAAAACGTCATTTGAAGAATCAAATCAAGGACTCTCGCAACAAACGTCATGAGGACAGATTAACAGATGTTAAAAAAAACTTAGACGAAAAACAATTACGATTAAACGACATATGCAGTGAGAAAGGTTGCTCCAACTGGTTGACAGTATTGCCATATGCTGAACACGGATTTTGATCTCAACAAGCAGCAGTTTTGGGATGGAATAAAGCTCCGTTATATCTGGCCTGTTGAAGGATTACCGACGCATTGTGTTTGTGGGTCGACATTTGACATTCAACATTGTTTGAGTTGTAAGAAAGGTGGGTTTGTCACGCTTCGACACAACAACATACGTGACATAACGGCATCCATGTTAGGTGAGGTTTGTAAGGATGTGGCAATTGAGCCTTCGCTAATTGGGTTGACTGGCGAAACTTTTGATTTAGAATCTGTGAAAAAGGGAGATGATGTAAGAACGGATGTACGTGCTCGGGGATTTTGGACGAAGGGTCAACAAGCATTTTTCGACGTAAGGGTTTTTGATCCCAACGCTTCGAGACACCTTCAGCATACTCTCCAACAATGCTATGCAAAGAATGAGGCGGAGAAGAAAAGGCAATACAACACTCGCATCAACAAAGTTGATAACGGGACATTCACGCCACTGGTATTTTCTCTTTACGGAGGAATGGGAAGAGAGTGTGCGACTTTTTACAAGCGTCTCTCAGAAATGATCGCCGAAAAACGTAAAATAAATATTTCTGTTGCATCATATTGGATCAGAACTAAGATTTGTTTTGCTTTAATTCATGCTTGTTTGCTTTGTTTGAGAGGTTCGAGAGGGATTTATAAAAGAATCGAAATGGGGGATGATATTGTTTTGAGTGAGTTGTCAAGTTGTATCAAGTAGTTCGGTTGTACCAAGTTAATGAACTGTTAAATCTATATCTAATTTTTTTTTTTTTTTTGTTTATTATGTTTATTAAATGCTTTTGTATATATTATGTAATCTTAAATAATAAATATGTATTTAAAAAAAAAAAAAAAAAAAAAAAAAAAAAAAAAAAAAATATAACACCCAAACACTGTTATATTTATATTAACATATTGTGTTTTATATTCTAGGCTTATGAAAATAATATATGTTCAGCGGGGTTTTTATCTGTATTGAGCCACTCTGTGTTTTAATAGTTACCCAACTTTTCAAACACTAGGCAACAAACAAAAAATGATTTCCTAGATCAGCCCCCGGCAGTCTTGTAATTCTTGTTATGGTGTTAATCACACACATAAAATCCAATATTGTTTGTGCAAAAAATATTATTCTGCGAACACAAGTCATGAAATTTAGGAGTAACAATCATTCCGTTACCCCATTGTTACCTTAACTTTTAAACAGCATGAACAAATTTTTGGTTAGCCAAGAGCATTATTATTTCATGAATATATTTTTAGGATATACAATTAACAGTCATTTTTTACAGAAAGAATTGAAAATTGGTTGAAACAAGAACTTCACTTGTGCACCAAATTCATAAATCATAAGATATTATCGAGACATTGCGATACGGGTCATACTGATTGGAGGCCAGGGACCATAGCCAGAACTTGGATTCGCATAAAACCTTTAAACTCGTTCCCAGTTCTTTCAGCTTCTATCAATAAAAAATATATGGCACAAACTCAAGACGAGTTTGCCTTTACCTTTACAAGTGTGTATAATGGCAGATTATAGCATTAGAACAGAAAGTGTTTTTTTTTTGTTATCAGTGTATTCCTTAACCGTTACCCTATATTATTAATGTTATCCAACCACAAAAATGGGTTCAATGAAAAATGGTTTAATGTTATCCTTAGGGCAAATTTGTAAATACAATGCTTTGTTTCCCCTTAAACGAGAAAATTTTGTCGGCTGGAACAAAAATAAACTAATGAAATTGCACATAGTGTGATTATAACTAATACGTCTGAAATGGTATATTTTCTTCATCAACAAGCTTTCATACGCAAAATTTTATTTTCGAAAAAACTGCTCCTCAGAAAATCGAAACAGCACTGTAGCAGACCATTGCATACAAGTGCAACATGCAGAACAAATGTGTAAATATTTAACAATTAATATTTACATTTGGATATTAACAGTTACAAAGAAAAATTATTTTATCTGCCACAAAACTTTGTTTTATGTAGCCAAAAAAAGATTCCGCTATTCAGTTTTGTTGTCTGTTTATGTGTGTTGTTTAATTGATAGCTTCAGCGGGACATTGAAAGTGAAGGTAGACAATAAAATTTTAAGCATTGTTAATCCTAAATATCCAGCCCAAACGGCTGGTTGGATAAAGATGAAGTTAAAGCAATACGGAAGATTTTCTTTTCTTTAAAATGTTCTTTACCTTTTTTACATTTTACATAGGTAATATAGTTAATATTTGTTATCCAACTTGTCTCAAATTCTGGGATATCCAGAGCACATAAACCGTCTCCTATACATGTAAACTGCAACCGCAGTTATTAGGAGAGTGGTTATATTTTTGTAGAGGAAGAGCGACAACAAACACATATTGGAAAAATATTATATTAAAAAACTATTGTAATAAATAAGTTGCACGTGTTCTTACTTTCAGCATAACAAAAATGAAATGGAAACACACAGCAACGTACCTGTTGAACTAATATAACTTATTAAAAAAAACATTAGGTACATGTAAACACCTGTAAGGGGAATTTTTTGGCAACTGTGTTATTTCGAAACAAAACTTTAGCATACACGTTTTTTTTAAGTTAATTGGTGAAGGGTCTAGTTCTAAAAGTTTCTTAATTTAATTTCTTAACTAAATTTAAAATCTTTTTAGTTCTGAAGTTTCTTATTCAGTTTCTTATTTTGTAAATGCCCCGCTTTTTTTCTGAAAACCATGGTCCAGATACTTAAACTTTTTCTCTGCAATGTTCAACCTTTTTTGGTTTTTCAAATTTGGAATCCAAATTTGAAAAAAAAAATCAAAATATTTTGTACTTTTTTAAATCATTCCTTTTGTTTTAACTTAAAAATTGAAAACATTTGATTTTTAAATGTGTTCGAAAATAATTTGTCTTAGCAATATGAAAGCTTCATTTAAATAGAAGTTTTCCTTTTAGAAAAATTTCCTCAAATAGGAAGTCAAATAATAGAAAAAACTTTCTCATTTAAAAAATAGTCATAACAATGTAGTTGTAAAAGTTTCTTAATTTTTTGAGATTCTACATGTAGATTTCTTATAAGCTGGTTTCTTATAAAAAAAAATGTGTATTTGATTGGCCGATGAAATAACAATTTTATTCTGCTCGTCAAATTCTTTGTTTCTTTCAGTAGCATGCAAACCATGTGTATCCCTTTGTTCCATTTTTGTCCCATGACAGTTTCTTTATTATTCGAAGGAAAAAGCATTGCTTTAACGTGTTCATATACTTCAAGTATGGCTGCCACAAAAGAAAACTCTTTAGGGCTTTAAACATTTTTTAATTATAATGTAAGCGAGGTGATAGGCCACAAAGTTATAGATAATGATGGAAGTCCTATGGTTAATTCTATTTGGTGTAAGTTGTGCAGTAAGTTTAAAGATAAATTGACTATGAAAGGCTCAGCGAAAACTTTTGCTCTTTTAAAATATCTTTCTGTTGTTAAAGTACTAAGCAAGTGAGAAAAAAATAAAAAAATAATGAACTTTTTGTTTGGTATCTGCCATTAATTTCCTGTTTTAATTCGATGCAAGATTGAGCCATAAGCAAAACAAAAGTCAATTTAACAGGGTCTTTAAACATGAGTTGTTGGGAGTGGTTAGAGTTGTTTCTTTCAACCACATAACCTTCCTTGTGATCGCAGTGTTGAATAGAATACCACTATCAGTCTCTGTTGTAACTGTTTCACCATAAAAGTCTTAATATACAACCAATATGAACAAACAAGATAACAACAATCAATATCAACAGAAGCTGTCTTCCACAGCAATAGTCTTACGAGTCAATGCAAACAAGGGCTGTCTCCAACAGCATATAACATTAAGAATCTTGACTGTGATATCAACAATCACTCAACCAAACTATATCAGCAATAACGGCGATTCTACACTCTATTGTTTATCTCACCTATAACGATAGTAACAATCTCCTTTCTCTTTCTTTCATTGATTAAACGGTTTTCGGTGTTCCGTTTTGTTGTTGGTTTATACAGGAAAGCTCTTTGGTATTTACATATGTACAGGTGATAAAAAAATCAAAAGCTTGATGTCTTGAATGTCTCCAGGAGTTTGGTTGGATCAGCTCCTTGTTTCGTCAGTACATCAGCAAGTTGAAATTTTGTCTCAATCCATTTCAGAACAAACTCTTTTCTTGAAATACTTTGTCTGATACACTCTTAATCTTTTTTCTTCAACAGATGTAGTCGAGTGGGCAGCCTCATATAAAGACTGATTATCAGTAAAGATCTCTGTCGTTTCGAGTGGATCATCCAATAATTCATTGATGATGTGAGATAACCAAAAACAAGTTTCTGATACTTCTAAGAGTGTCATGGTTTCTGCTGTGAGCGTACTTCTGCATAATCTTCAGGGTTCGAATTATCATATAAAAAATGCTTCGCACACGTTATATTTGTATTAGTTCAGTGTCTACCGAGTGAGGCCTCATGGTGGCTGCACGAGGGGAAATTTGTGATTTCAGGAGTTCAGAGTGGCGGAAAATGCCTTTCCAGCATATTTAAACACTGTAATGGTATGACATATTTGTATGATTTTATAGTTTATTTTCCAGTTTTCTTCTCACTAGCGATGGATTTATAGAACAAAGTTCCTGTACCTGCAATCAGCGCACACATATTGCTCAGCGATCATGATGTCTGGACATTTTATTTTTGTTTTTAGTTCTTATCGCGCATGCTCACTGTTTTACGGTGGACGAGTTACGAATAACTTCTTTCCCAGCTCCTCTGTTTCATCATCATCATCATCATTCTCGGCTTAACGTCCGTTTTCCATGCTAGCATGGGTTGGACGGGGTATATTAATGACCCTCTTCCAAACTGATCTAGACTGTGTTAGATCTAAACTCAACTTCCTCTGTATCAAGTCTGTCCTTATAACCTCCTGCCAAGTCTTTCTCGGTCTGCCTCTGGGCTTTGCCCCAGGAACTATCAAGTCTCTACACTTTCTTACCCAATTATCCTCCTCCATTCTTTCCAAGTGCCCCAGCCAATTCAATCTTCTTATCTGGATAACATCTTTAATTCTACGGATACTTAGCCTGCTTCTCAGCTCATCTGAACTCTTTCTGTCTCTCAGACTGGCGTTACACATCCACCTAACCATTCTCATATCATTCCTTTCTAAACGGTCAAGATCTTCCTGCTTCACTGCCCATGTCTCACTACCGTACAACATAACACTTCTTACACAGGCCTCATACAACCTACCTTTTACCTCAATTGACAAGACTCTGCTAGTCAACAAAGGAAGTAACTCTCTGAACTTTTTCCAAGCAGAACCTATCCTGCAAGTAACACTTCTTCCAACACCCCCTTCACTGCCCAACATATCACCTAAGTAACAGAAGTTCTCAACTATCTCTAACGAGCCACTGTTGTACATCATTAAAGCTGGAAATACTTCATTCTCTATAATCTCACCTTTGCAACGCTTGCATACAAACTGAATGTCAGCTCTTAACCTTCCACCAATACTACTGCACTTCTTATGTACCCAATGCTTGCAAGTCTGACAAAAAATTGAGTTACTACCAACCCCTTTCCTGCAAACTCCACAAGGCCACTTTCCAACTACAAGGTCACACTTGGCTGCAATGCTACTAATCATGACTTTAGACTTTGCTGTGTTCACCCTTAGCCCTTTCTCTTCTAGTCCTTTCTTCCACTTCTCAAACTTTTCAACTAATTCTTCCATTGACTCTGCTATGAGAACCAAATCATCTGCATACAATAACTCCCATGGACAACCTGTTCTGAACTCCATCGACAGCGCTTCTAAGACTAGAACAAACAACAAAGGAGTAAGTACAGAACCCTGATGTACACCAACATTTACACTAAATTCATCACTAAGAGAATCGTTAATCCTGACACGACTTCTAGCATTGCTGTACATAGACTGTACCATCGTAACTAGCCACTCATCCACACCTAATTTTCTCATAGCCCACCAAATAACTTTACGTGGCACTCTATCAAAAGCTTTCTCTAAATCTACAAAGGCAAAATAGAGATTCTTTCTCTTTCCTAAATACTTTTCCTGAAGCTGTCTGAGTAAAAATATTGCATCTGTAGTGCCACGCCCTGGAACAAAACCAAATTGCATCTTATCTATATCAATTCTTTCTCTAAGTAACTTATCAATCACTCTTTCAACGAAAAAAAGAAGAAGAAGAAAAGTGGCAATAAGTTGTGAGGAACTAAATGTCGGGGGAAGTGAACCAAAAAGTCATCGAATAATTTCCTTTTTAGAAAACTTCCAACTTAAAAAAAATAATTATTTATTAAATAATAAATAACAAAGTGTTGTATCTTTAATGAAAAACAACCTTAGGTTGTTACAAACTCAATGCACCATTCTCCCACATAGACTCGGGGTAAGGGGAAAGGGGACGCAACGAGTGCATTTAAAAATGGTAACCTCGCTGAAAGATAATCGACGAGCGTTCAACAAGATGTTAGTCCCACAAATAATATGGCTATAAATCATGGTTGTTTCTTACGCAGACCTAAAAGTTTTCGATACTAATTCATGGCTTGATGTAATGCTTCGCATAAATGTAAGAAGATGCTAGAAATCGCACCGCATTTTTGCCCCACTTTTCAAAATCACTTCGCATTTTGCGAGGTGCAAAGCGCTAATTCGAACCCTGCTCTTCTGATTTTTCGAGATGCCCAGCTGAGAGGTGCGACCTTTCCATTCTTCCCCTTTAAAAAGACGATGATACCACCTTGTGATGATCCGTCTTCTTCGCAAACTTGGTAGATCCACCATACAAGAAATCGTCAACATGAATGACAATTATTCCTTCACATGGTTCCTTCTTGTTCGGTTTGTAATAGAACATCGTCATAGTCAGATTTGGTCAATCTGATAGTGATAAACTCTTCATGCACACGATTGTACCAGTAACGTGATGCTTCGTTCAAACCATAGACACATTTATTAAGCTTCCAAATATTCATGGTTTTGGCTTCTTTCGGTGGCTTTACAAATATCTCTCTGTCCAGAGAATTTGCTTGGAGAAAAGCTCGTTTGATATCCATTGATTTACAGGTCCACCTTGAAGATGCGATAAGAGCAAGGGTTATTCGTAATGATTCTTTTGCGCAGGTAGGCGAGTCCTTTCTTGTTTGTTGCTTCTTCATCCTCAAATCCTCATGCAACGAGCCTGGCTTTGGTTACATCAAGACGATCGACCTTCTTTGTTGCTATCACCCAACGACAACTGATTGTGTATTGATCATTGTCTTCCACTTCACAGTATATATTGTTGTCCTTCCAGTTCCTGAGCTCCTTTTCTTTGGCTGCCTCTATGGAATCTTGATTCTTGTTGGATGCAATCATTACTTCTTCTGTGACGGGATGCCATTCTACAACATCTGATGAAAAATCTAACACATATATCTGATTGTCTTTTGGCGATTGGATATTTAGATATCTGTATTCACCGGTCGCTTTGCCAGCTCTACTATTAACAACGCCTTCTTTCAGATCTTCAGAGCTTCTTAGTTTATATGCGATTCTTGATTTAACAGGAGGTAAATGCACACCAGGTTGAATTGTATTTTTGGCTTCGGCGTTGGGAACTTTATTCACTTGGTTCTGCTCTGTGTGCTCTTTTCCTTCATGTGATATTTCATTTTCAGGGTGAATTTCATCTCCTCTAGATGCATCATCGTTATACAGAGTGGGGTCTTGATTTTGCTTCTCTCCATCGTCGTCATCATCTTCTGAAGGATGTAAATCCTCTTGAGCAGTTCCATTGTTTTCTTCTTCAACAGAGATTGCGTGATGCACTTCTCCCGGAGGGGTAGGCACAGCTTTGTGGACATGAATCGAGCTTGCTGGATGTACCCTGATGAGTTCACCACCATGCTTCACCAGGATGTTCTTGTTTTTTTTACCAATTACACAACCCGGTCCTTTCCATTTTGGGTTGTTGGTACGCTTGTAATAAACCTTGTCACTATTCTCAATAACCACATCATTGCAGCTCCTGACTTTGTGTTTCACAGCACGCTTGATCTTCTCGGATGATTCTGACTCAATGAAAGCTCTTCGGGCATTATTCATTGCATTCAGATTCTTTTCGACAGTAACACTTGAAACTCTGGTCTCCAAGGCAGGTACTTCATTGTTCAGTACATTTGGAAAGTTTGTATTTTTCCCAAACACAAACATATTTGTATCCTTGATGTCCACTCAAGGAGTTCTTTGCACTTACTGCCCAAACAACTGCCGTTTCCAAACTACAATTTGAGTCTTCCATCGTTTACTGCTTCTTTGACGACAGCGTTGTGGCGTTCACATATCCCATTTGACCAAGGGCTTTCAGCTGCGGTTTTTGCTTCTTCAATATTAAACATCTCGCACATTTCCCGATAATCTTCATTCAAAAATCCTCCACTATTGTCAGCTAAAAACTTTCTTGGTTGGCCAAAGTAGCTTATCCACATTTTCATAATCGCATCAATCATTACATCTTGTTTCTTGGATGCCACAGAATACCTGGAGAACAAATCGATCAAATGTAAAATTCAGATGCCTTGCTCATAGGTGATCAAATCCATGGCAACAATTTGATTGAATTCAGAAGCCAAAGGTATGCTGACTATCAGTCTGAGTTTTCGCCTCTTGTATCTTTTGCAAACATAACAATTTCCGGACACTTCCTTGACTATCTTCGATACCTGGTATGTATTCCTCCAAATCTTTGAAGAATCGATTAACCTTATTAACCTGCTTTCATGACAGTGACCAAATTGACGATAAAGCTTTATTATGTCCTTCTCTGATGGGATGGCAGTGTTTAAACAGGAGAAAACTGTTTTTGCTTCTTCTTTAGCGCTGTCTTCAATCAATTTCCTTTTCTTTGTGAGGGGTAACGCATAATGTCCTGAGGTAGTCTTTATTAACTTTTGTTCTTCTCCAATAATAACTGCTGTGTCCTTGTCAAAATCAATGAGAGTTGATGATTTCTTCATTGCACTTTTTGAAAGCAATAAGGGTATGTCAGTATCAACAACGTCTGCTTCCAAATCAATTTCATGCTTTCCAATTGTGACTGGAAGTGAGACTTTCTTCATGGATTGGACCGGTCCGCCATTGCCAAACTTAAAGGTGGAGTTGGACGATCTTTCTGTAATTTGTCCATCATCATCCAAACTCTCTTGAAAGCACTTTAACCAATTCTGCCCACAAACTGTTTGAGAGCATCCTGAATCAAGAACTGCACAGTTAAGAGTTTCTCCAACAAATAGTTTAGTTTCCTCATTCTCGATGTTCTTTGCTTGAAACAAAGTGATTTTATCTGGACCTTTCCACTTTACTGAACAATCGTTTTGCCAATGATATTTGCTATCACAAATTCTGCATCTTGTTACATTTCCATCTCTATCCAAAGGGTTCAAAATTCCTTTGTCATCACTTCCTCCTTTCTTCTGTTGTGAATTGTGGCTCCCTCTTCTTCTGCCCCCGAAATTGGTATTGAGGAAATCCTCAATACCAATTTCGTCACCTGGAATCGTCGTAATACACAGAATTAGCATCGTTGCCGTCATTAAAGAATACAGGCTCTTCTTTAGATTGGGAAGACATGGACTAAGCACCAACTGGAGCTGAGGTGATTGCATCCGCAGATAATCTTTTCAGCTGTTTAACCATTTCATCATATGTCAGAGCAATCATGGCTGCTTGACAAAGAGTCATCTGTTCACTTGATAGGTTAGCTGAGTTCAATACACGATATGCCAAAACACCGTCTGGTAACTCCATTTTATGATCTTTGATCTTTGTGTACAGCTGCTCAAATTTCACTAGGTAGTCCTTCATTTTCATATTCTCTGGTCTTTTAAATGTTTCACAGTTCTGATAGGCCAAGTACGCATTTTGACTTGTATCTTCTAAGTATAATTCATCTAGTCTTTTCAGTATCAAGGTAACACCATTTTCACCTTTGATGTTGTCTATGTCTAGTTCCAGAGCTGCCTCTCTTGCTTTACCTTTAAGTGACAGATATAAACAGGGTCCTTGTTTTTCTGCATCTAACGTTGTCAAAGCTTGCCATATCTTAATTTCTTTCTTGTAGTCTGTCCAGCTCATGGATTCGATAAACTTTCTTGCTTTACCTTTAAGTGACAGATAAAAACAGGGTCCTTGTTTTTCTGCATCCAACGTTGTCAAAGCTTGCCATATCTTAATTTCTTTCTTGTAGTCTGTCCAGCTCATGGATTCGATAAACTCCGGGGGTGGTATCGGTTTCGACATTTTCCTTTGCTACCATTGTTGAATAGAATACCACTATCAGTCTCTGTTGTAACTGTTTCACCATAAAAGTCTTAATATACAACCAATATGAACAAACAAGATAACAATAATCAATATCAACGGAAGCTGTCTTCCACAGCAATAGTCTCACAAGTCAATACAAACGAGGGCTGTCTCCACCAGCATATAACATTAAGAATCTTGACTGTGATATCAACAATCACTCAACCAAACTCATCATCATTCATCATTCTCGGCTTAACGTCCGTTTTCCATGCTAGCATGGGTTGGACGGGGTATATTAATGACCCTCTTCCAATCTATATCAGCAATAACGGCGATTCCACACTCTATTGTTTATCTCACCTATAACGATAGTAACACGCACGGCTTTGCACGCCTTGATAATTTGGACTTGCAGTAAATCACACGCCTTGCATTTGTAAATTGATGCTTAGGCGTGCGAGTCACCACTCACCTCCTTTATTTATATGATAAGGACTGCTCATGTTAAACAATAAAAACACTTATTGTATTATTTATCAATAAAAACACTATTTTTATAAATATTATGTTGTAAACCTATGGAAGTGGTTTCACACAAAGCTTGCGTAATTATTTCTAACAAGACCGTATATGAAGCTAACACATCGCCATATTTCAGCATACAAATAGCGGTATTTGGTTCTAAAATAATGAGAAAATGTCCTTCAAAGATAAATAATCGCCGTATTTCGATCTAATATAACAAAAAACGTCCCTTCGAATCTTAAAAATCGCTGTATTTGGTTCTAAAATAACAAAAATAAACATTCCTTCGAAATTTAAAAATCACCGTATTTCGTTATACCAAATTCTATTGTTTTAAAAATAGGAATTGATACGCTTTTGAAATAGAAGTGGACATTTTCCTAGAGAGCATCACATATTGTCCTCCATCACAAAAGTTCATGAAATGTCAACAGTTTCAGTCATAACATTTAAAACAACAAAAATCATGTTTCATGTCATTGTCTTCTACAAAAATTTTACCCGAAAGTTTTAAAACCGCAACCTGTAAAATAAAAATGAACTAAAATCAGGTATTTCATCCTCTCCCACAACAGAATACACAAAATGGAAAAATGAGCAAATAAAAAGAGATTTGCAAAATTCTATCATTTCATTATTATATTCATTGCATGCCCTTTACCAATATTTTAATCCAAAATGTCAAAAAACATAAAAAGGCAGGGTGAATTGAAACAAGAAAAATAGGTCTTTTAGTGTTTTGAACATGGTAATAAAATGAAGGTTTACACAAAATGTCAAAAAGAATGGTTGTGTAAAGTAATTCTGAATCAACAAAAATCAGTTCTTTTAGTTTCAGCAAAATTTTACATGAAATGTAAAAAAAACACAGTTTGGAAATTGTTTTGGGAATTATGTCATTTCTGTCACTTTATTGTCAAAAATTTTTGTGGGAAGAAAATTTCATGAACAGGAAAGGAATGTGAGATTTTTGCAGTTTTGTGAAATGTTTGCACTTGATAAAGTTTAATGGATTTTGTGAGAATTCGACTTTAGAATTTCTTATTTTAAAAATTTTAAGATCAGGTTTCGAAGAAATAAATTTCGGATCCATGAAAAAAATCTAAGAATATTGAAGAATTTGTTTTGGCAGATTTTACATTTTAAGATTTTGCAGCTCAAGGCTTTCATAAGTTTTATTTTTGTGGTTTACACACACAAAACCCTCATACTTTGTGGCATTTTGATTTTGTAAACTTTCGAAAAAACCTGCAAAACCGTGAAATTTTCTTTCCACAAATACTTCTGAAAATAAAGTATACCACGTACAATTCTCCCCCACAAAAGTTTACACAAAATTAAAAAAAAAACAGTTTGCAACAGTGTGCGCGTGTGATGGCACGCTTCTAGCGAAATGGTCTGACCTTTGTCAATTTTGCCTGTCTTAAACTAGGGCTTCACCCAAAAGGTTGTTTGAGGCTCTCCACAAAATTTGAAAAAGTAAGTTTGACAAGTCTATTATTTTTCACCTTACTTTAGCTTGATGCGGATCCAGGGGCAGATCCAGTGTAGGTCAGCGCCGTCACGCGACTGACATAAATTTTGCTAGAGGGTTAAAAAACATTAGGGTACCGTGGTCCCTCGGCCCTTCGACAGTTAAACTTTACTTTTGGACCTTTTTTTTCTGTGACTGAGTTGATGGATATGGCAAAAAGCGACTGCCTTGCGATCGATTTCCAAGCAAGTTAATTGGCTGGTTGGTTAAAATAATGTATCCTGGTTGGTTTACAAAACACTGACGACTTCATCCCATATTTATGGTATTCGAAGAGTGGCACAGCATGTATTTCCCAAATATCATTAAATTTTTTTGCAACTGATACCGTGTAATTTGCATTTGGGACCACACAAAATCAATTAGTTTTTTTTTCAGACCAAACAAAAGCAATCAATGGGTTTTCGGACCAAATGAAAGCAATTAAGGGCTTTTTGGACCAAATGAAAGCATGCAAGACTTTAATAACTAACTGGGCATATTTTTTCTCTTTTTGAGAAGCTATGTTGACTCACGACATGTGTGCTGCAATAAGATAAAATATTTTTTTAAATGTGCATGAAATATAGGTAAGTTATTACATTAAATCAAGTCTTTGTGTCAAAAAGATATTTACAGTTGCTTACAGATAATGGAACAATACGTATCTAGCTAGCTAGCTACGCAAGGGGTTATTTTTCAAAGCCGTTGTTGTTGACGAAAGACTTAGGGAGTTCTGCAATCGCTTTGTGGTAAGATAATGCTTCATTATTTTTTTGTTATCTTAAACACTTATAGGTAATAGCTAATAAAAGCACCCCTTAACTTTCATAAGAAAAATCCTTTTTGTACTTAAGTTATTACATTTTTAATTTTCACAAAATAGGGTCAGAGCACGTAGAGTGATAATAACTTCCTGAATATGCTAAATAGCTTACCACTAGGATATATCATCTTGGAGCTTTTGATATTAGTAAAGTCTGTAAACTTATAAAAAAGTTACAAAATAATTCCAAACTGATTAAAAAAGCGTACTTTTCACTAATGGTAAAAGACCTATAACTTGTGCAAAAATTAAAACGATAGCTTAAAACTTGATACGGCATTGTTTTAGACCTGTTTGATAAAAAGGAGCACAATATGTATTGACCTATTATCATAGTTCTTAAGTTTAAGCATTTTCTGGGACACGTAATAAGTCACTTTTTGCAGCATATCTGTTTTCACTAAGATGCAAGTGCAAAAACCATTAAAAGCTATTTTCATGATTGTAATAAGTCAGATAGGGAATTAATAAACTTGGTTTAAGCCCAAATTTTTATCCAGTCCGAAGAAATTGCACAGCACCGAAATGTTCGGCTAGATGTCCCAGCTGCATGTTGTCAACAATACACTGGTTTACGTGCCACAACATTTTCTATCATTAGGGCTTTTCCTTTACCCTGAAGAATATAAGCATCCTGTTTTAGTTTTTTGCTATAAAAACATCAAGGTTAGTTAAATAAGTTTCATTTTTTTATTATTCTATCTTACATATGAGAATGCCTTTTTTACAATTAAACTGGTGTAACACCAATAGAATTTGTGGGGAATAAAGCTGTTTTTACTTGTACTAACCAGACTTGGTTTAGTTTGTTTTTGTAGACTAGTTGTGGTAGTACTGTCAGGTTTCTGAACACAGAAGATTTTTGCCACCTTAGCTATTTTGATTTCCCAGTGGTGAGAAAAATTATGCTGTGTTTCCGGACTATGTGTACATTTGCATCAAAAACCAAAAAACAAATTTCCTATATTTTTTACTGTGGTGCAAAGGGCAAAGTTAAACCTGTGTTTACATCTTTAAATGCTAAAGATACTTATGCTGAGGCTCATATTCTGTTTTGTCTGCAAGGTGTTGATGAAGGATGTGATGAGACTTTTAAAGCCAACCATTTCTGTAATTTTGGATAAAATAATCCAAAAAAGTAAAAGCAAATCACCTTAAAGCTTACTGTGCATAAATGTATTTTTTCTTTTTGTATATTAATTTATTTTCTTTAATCCTTTACTTTCTGAATTCAGCTTGATCCAGCTGATAGTACTCCGTTTTTATTATCCTTAAAGACTTCTACAACCCTTCACATGGTTTTTTGATTCCTGTCGATTTACAATAATTTTTGCAGAAAAAATGTGCCTAATCAAGCTAACAATTTGGACATTTTTTAAGCTGTTTATAGTGCGTAAAAAGGCTTAATATAGCCATGGGGGGCTTACAGCTTCCCTCACCCCCATGACCCATAGCTGTTTTGGGCTTTGCAAAAATGTGACTGACTTTCAAAAATCCTGGATCTGCCCCTGGTACAGTTTTTAGTTATTTATGACATATTTGAAATTATTTTTGGTGTTTCAGCCAAAAAGCTGATTTTTGAAGTGTGCAGATATTTTTTTAATTTTTATTTGCAAGATGAAATGTTAGTAAAAAAGGAGAGACATTTGATATGGATTGGTTTACTATTCTGATCTTTACAAGGTTTTTAAGAGACCGTCTCAAATGTTTGTACGTAATTCGTATAATTACTATCAAATACTTTGTATTAATTCATTAAATAATTTCATTTTATTTTTTAATAGGATCTTTTTCATACCATCAAAATTATAAAGTTCGTATAAATTTTGTACAATTTAAAATAAAGTTTTATGTAATTCATATGAAAAATAATAAAGTTTATATTAATTGCACTATTATCACATATCTTTATTTAAAAATAAAGTCAACTCTCTTTAAAATCTGAAGGGAATAAAAAAATCAAATTAGAGAGAGATTTGAATAATACAAAGTCTCTCTAAAAAAAAGACAAAAATTTGAATTAGAGAGAGGTCTTTGCTGCCATGGATATCGGCAATAATTTCTTCATCACCTAAGCTTGGTTCTCACTATGGGCTAACGATGAGCTAACCATAGTGCGCATAATATGTTAGCCGATTCCAATTTTTGAGTTGCGGGTACCTGATGTATTCGTTTCACGTTCACAATACGGCGCATCGTTAGCTCTTTTGTAGCCCAATCTAATGTCAGAAAGGATGAAAAAGAAAGATATAAAGAAAGTCTTGTTGTTATTACTACTTTGAAGAAGACGACATAGCCTGGAAAGAAAGGAATTAAAAAAATTACGAAAAAGGAAACGACTTTGGTTTATAAAGGCAGGAAAAATCTTTCACCCTCAACGCCAACTCTTCTCCTTCTTCTTCAAAGGTCATTTTTTTAATTTTGTCAGCCATATTAGTTTTAAAATGACCTTTCACAACGAAACATACTACTATTTTTTAAAACATAAATCGCTTTGAGCACGATTTATGTCGGCTTCCTTTGAAAATTGCTGAAAGTGAGCTTATCTCACTGTTAGCGCACTATGGTTAGCTCATCGTTAGCCCATTGTGAGAACCAAGCTTTAAGGTGCCAGCAACCAAGACCTCAAAATCAACATCTACTATTTTGTCAGCTGTCATTTCGGTACTAACATTTTTATTGTTTAAATACCATTATTTAACTCTTTCATCACATTCTTTCAAAATCCAAATTGGTGAAAGGGTTGTCCGTACCATTCAAAACGCTTTCAAGCGATTCATCTGAAATTTCCGACGTTTTAAAAGTTTGTGAATGTTTTGGCAGTAAGGGAATACTAAGCTTTTTTGAGCATGGTCATAGTATAGTTAAAATTATATATTTAGGCAATTAGCTTCCCTTTTTTAAGGCATTGATCTGCTTTATAACAGCAAGGAACAATATTGGAACAAAATGACTCCTTAACCCACAGGCTGTGTGATGGAAGTGGTATTTGGAGGCTGATTCTGTAAACAATTTAGAAGACATGAACAGGCTTTCACACCTTTGAAGCATGTCAGATTTTTAGATTTGCCAATGACAAACATTGGTAACCGTTCTCCACTTGCGTTCCCTGCTATGCTTGCCCCCAGTGCAATTTTCCATTAATGAAATGTTAGGTCTTGTTAGATATGCATTGGTAAAAGAGGCTGAATTCATCAGCCTTGAAAATATCTTACAGCTGGAAAGAATGGTTGGCAATGTGGTCTCAAGCCAACGAGTCGTCATTTCTTCAGTAACTGACTTTGCCTCTCCTGTAATAGTCTCAAACGATATGCCATACCTGTGAAAGGACTGTTACAATACGTACTGACCTAAAAATGGTCAATATTATATGATAATGGAGTGCTACAGAATTCTGTTCATTTTTTATGATTTATGGCCAAGAAATGTAAAAATTTGAATAGTATTTTGAATTGATTTTCGAATGTTATGATGCACCTTGCTTTACTTTTTACATTCTAGAACTTATTTTGAAAAAAGTAGCCACTGTAAAACCAACCGTTAAAATCATCATAAATCAAAAAGAGATTGTATGAGATTGAGGCTTTTGTAATGGGTCACCGTGTATACAAGGACACATGGGAGGTTCCCATGTGTCCTTGGAGAGAAATTAATCGCAATGTGGCAACCAAACAATATCAAGGACAAGTATGCTGTCACAGTATTTCAAAAAGGAAAAGAAAAGGGAAAGAGAAAGAGAAGGGAAAGAAAAGGTTATTGGTCACCTTTTCCTCAGAAAATCAGGAAAATTTGAAAAGTGTTTTTTTATTTTTTAAAAACATCAAAAGAAAACAGATGCCAAATAATCCTTCATGGCAAAGTTGTCAACAAACATGATGGATTGGGCATGAAAGTACCATGTAGATTTGTATTTTCAGCTGAACAAAGATTTATTGATTTTTAAGAGAAAAACTTCCTGTATTATTACAGTTAGAATGTGAAAGATAAAATAACATAAAACAACACCTAACCGTTTCTTCCACTAATCCAACCAATCATCGGAAGCTTGAAATGTTGTGACATCAAACTCCTTTGCAAGAAGTTAATGCTTTTCTTTAACCAACAAGCCACTGAATGGGACATTTACAAACAGCTTTGTTGACAGAATCATATGTGTCATTGTTCAATCTTTTCTTTGCAGAAATGCCTTTTCCAAAAAGTTGTTGTTTATTATTTTTCCAAGTCAAAAATGTGGTTGTAGAAACAACAAACAGTTTGGCAACACTTGATTTGCTTTTCTCCAGTTTAATCAAAGCTTAATATTTAGTCTGTAAGTTTTGTCTGTTGTATAATATATTTTTTGTCATCTTTCCCAAACATCAAAGAGACACATCCATTCATAACCTATACAGTATTTTTAGAAAAAGTTGGAAATTTCGAACAAATTTGTTGGATTGGTGATAATGGCTATTTACACTTGAAAAATTCGAATTACAGAGAGAAAATTACAGTGGGGACCAGAAAAGTTTGTTTGAATTTAGAGATTTTTGAATTACAGAAATTCAAATTAGAGAAATGAAATTATAAGAGTTTCTTAAAGAAAATTCACAGTTCCTTCAAGTTTTTTCAAATTATACAGAGTTCGTTTATGGTAATTGCAATATTATCATATCTTTATTCAAAAATAATAAAAACTATATTTCATTATACAAAGTTCGTTTATATTAATTGCGCTATTATCGCATTTCTTAATTTAAAAATAATGAATGAAAAAGTCTTTTGCCACATAAAAAGTGACCTTATGGAGCTTAAATAACGCTGCATTTTGTTTTAAAAGCATCGAAGCGCGATCGTAGACATTGATTGTATAACGTCAAAAGCATCAAAATGTGACGAAATAAATTTAAAGGAGAATTGGGGTCAAAATTGACTTTTTTGATTTTTTGTTATAATTTCATTCATACCATAAAAATAAAAATGTTCCCAAAAAATTATACAATTTTATCAAGTTTTGAGGGAGATATGAGGTTATAAAGTCATTCGCTGATGACGTCACAAGTGTGAGAGCGGCTAAAGCACACAAAACACAAAGTCGAATGTTTATATTGAAAGAGTGCAGCACGACAGAAGGATGTCTGAAACGCAGAAATATTGTTTATACTTAGTGTGTTTGCTTAGATTTTGGATTTTTTCTTACTAACTCGAGCGAATAAACTAAGAAAGAATAAATATCTGTCCTATGCCACTTGTTTGGATAAGAGAAAACAAGGCCGATATTAATCACCGATATGACCCGTGGCATTTTGGGAAAACGTCAAGAGTAAACTTAGGCCCTTGTCCAAAAGAAAAGGCTGTGCTATTCTAGGCGATTGGATAAAATCCGTTGGTAACCATCTATTTTTTTGTGCGCAAAATTGTGACAGAGATGCTGAGAAACTTGAAGAAATGTGGAAATATTTATTCCATCACATTTCGAATAGGCATATTTTCGACAAAGGGTATAGCAAATATTCCAAGTGCAGTCATCAGAGTTATTCCAAAGAAGAATCACGAAAGAAAAAGTGGATACCGAAAGATTCATTAGCTTACGCGCAGTTGTGGAAAGTCATTCTCGACAAAAGAAATCTGGCTGACATGCCGATGCTTGTTAATTCCCATCATACTGGGAGCATTGAATTTTTTTATTCCGTTGTGAATATGTATGCTAACAAGCGCACATAATTTTACCTCAATGTGATGGATGCAAAAATAAAATTGGCAACCATTGATTACAATAGCAACGTTGACAGGAAGCTAGCTGTTATTGTCAATCCAAGGCGAGGCAGTGCTATGCTAGGTGAAAAAAAATGGAGTTTCAAGTTGCGAAGCAATCTAAAGAGTGGGTCGCGAAAAAAGTGAAAGAGAAAAAGTCGTACTCATTTGTCGAGGCTATACGCCAGGTTATAAATTTGAAGACTTCGGTTGTTCTGGTTGCAAGAAAGGCAAGTGATACTGATTTTGGTTTGAAAAGTCCAAAGAATATTGCTGCTAGTGAAAGACCAGAAACTTCTAAAATAGTTACAAAGAAACAAATGTTTAGTAGATTTGTAACAGGCACTTAGTAAAGTTATTTCTTTTCTTATATACATATTTACATACATCTTTACACGTTTTTATGATAAGAAACCGAACTGTTACAATTCTTCATCCATAAATTCTTTGAAACCTGTATAACTATCTGGCGGTGATGGCAATTCTCCGCGGATTCTACTAATGACGCACAAAGGAATGACAATCCTTTTCCCACGTCAAGTCTTTTATAATGATGGACTCAGGCAGAATATTGGCTATAGGCAATGAATCTAAAATTCCTAAATAAAAGGCGTAGCACGGTTGACAGTAATAAAATACTTTCAAACAGTTGATGAGAACCAGGTCTTCTATTTCTATATTTGAAGAATTGTGCATGGTTCGCTGATGTTTTTGTTTTTATATTCGAAAACGATAAAAACATGCATGTACATTATTTCTTAAAAAAGCGTTATGAATAAAATTACCTTGCATTCATTTTTTTTACTTCCGTGAATTTGTTTTTATATCGACGGTGTCTGTTGAAAGAAGTTTTCAGAACGGATATATTGAGGCATAATGTGTCAAAGTCGCAATGTTTTGTGATGCATCCAGAATCAAGTTTATCACCAAGTAAAGTTTCATATTCTGTGCAGCATTTACATTCTTTAAATGTCGGCATAATCGTACAAAACGTACATTTGCACCAATGCATATTTTCTGTCCTACTTGAGTTGAACTCGTCTTCATCGTCGCTATCGTCACTGCTAGAAGAAAACTTTCTTTTCTTCAGTTCTTCTTTGCTAATATTCGGGCTCTCCAACAAATAATCTTTATTACTAGCAACAGAACTATCAGAGCTATCTTTGCAAATATCATCAAAAAAGCATAAAGAAACTATGTCGCTGTCTGAGGACGCCATCGCTGAATGAATGTTTAAACCTGCAGCTTGAAACTGTCTCGCACTAGTGACGTCACATTTTTAATCACGTGACCTTGAAAAACTGCTAATTTACGGCTATATATAAACATTTAAGAATTTTTATGTGCACCAATACATTCAGGAAGATAAAACGCTCATTTTAAGCTAAGGTTGTTTTTTGACCTCAATTCTCCTTTAAACAACAAAATATTTTTTTTGTAAAAGCATCAAATGCAATCGTATCAAGTTAAAACAACGCCATATTTTGTTACGAGACCGTATGAAGTTTAAATAATGCTGTATTTTGATATAAATACATCAAATGTGATTGTGTGAAGTTTAAATAACGATGTATTTTATTCCCAAAGCACTTGGGCCTGGGAATAGAGAAGAAAAGAGCCCAGAAGTAAAAAGGTTTAAGACAAAATTTTTTCTGATGTGAAAGAACTGAAAGAAGGTCTGTGGTATTTTTATTTCAGCCCTAGAGATTCATCAAAACAAATCAATATGGTAGATGTGACATATGTGTATGTTGGTAAATGTTTAGGATCTTTGGATAATTTCACCCTCAAAATATCCATTTCAACCAGAACTATTGCACGTGTGTGGGAAGCTATTGCACATGTTCAAAAAGTTGCTTCGCATGTGTACAAGATTATGGCAAATGTGCAGTAACACAAACACGATATAAAAAAACTCCATGTAAATGCAATAATATTTCATAGATGTTTGAGATCTCATGTCAAGTAAGCTCATGTCAGGTCCATGTAAAGGCTGCCTATGACGCAGGTTACTGATCGTTCAACATTCCACACATTTGTGCATGATTTTTATTTCATAAGGATTAATTTTCAAGGCAAGATGTGAAATTTATAAACGGTTGACATGTCACACTGCACTGCATACATACTTTGTCATATGGGTATGAAAAACAAAAAATCAATAACTCATCATAAATTACCTAGAGATAAGTCCTGTCTCTTTTTTTAGAAACATTAAAGGGGAAGTAACCTCTAATTTTTTATTTAAAAAAACAGTAGCCGCAACAAAAAAAACTTGAAATACCTATTTCTTTTCATATAAAAGTTTCACTAACTTAGTAAAAAGTTGTGTTTACTACGCGTGAAATCGCTTCGTTATTCTGACCCCTTTGCGATTTTAAAAGGATTGGGTCGAGTTGAAATTATGACGTTTTTTAGTTCAGAAAGTGTAGTGTGCTGGCGGTGGTAGTAGTATTAGTTGTTAATTTACTTAAACATTCCAGTTTAACTGCTTGAAAACATGCCAAATTGCGCCGCCATCAACTGCACTAACAGAACTGGTAATAATAAATCAAAAGAAAATGTTGACGATGTTGTAGTTTTTTTCAAAATTCCCAGCGCAGAGAAAAAAAACGAGCTTCGAAAAAGATGGTCACATAACATTAGAAGAACTGGTCCCTTGCCTAAGGATTCAGGATTTTATATATGTTTCACGCACTTTGAGCCAGACTGCTTTGAAGGAGATCTTCAGGCAATTACCTGATTTACGTAAATCATTTGATTTTGTATGTATCAACCAAACACATGCTTCTTTCGTATTTGTTTATCAAAATAAAAAGATACAAACTCGGTATAAACTTTGTGTTCGTAACCAACAATTACATACCAAGCCAACAAAAATTATATTTTACACAATGATAATTCTTTCTTTTAACATTAATGATTTCCTACTAATAACTTCGTCTCGTTGATTCATTTTTTTTCAAACTTACTTTGACTTTTAAGTTCAAAAATTATGCACCTCACAACAAGTAAATGGTTTCTTCGTCGCATGCATGCCTTGACAGACGGGGGTAATGACAACAATTCGGAAATATCTATCGGCTTGTATTTATTGCGGATTGCCCATAAAGCACACGATGGTATGTCTTTCTGAACATCTTTTTCTAATCGATTATGTACCCATCAAATCTGTAATACATGTTTTTCCTAAAATGGGAAATTTAAAATTTACCCCCTGTTCATGTACACTCATTCAGAGCACATCTCACTATTGTATTTCTTTATTAGAACGCATCTTCGGTATTCCATTTTTTTTAATCCCTTCATCATTGTTGCTATCCGGGCCTTCTTCATTGAATTTCAAAGATGCAGTTGCATAAAATATTTCGGATGGAGAGCAAGATGTTTTTTTTCACAAAAGATTGTGTTGAAAAGTTTATTGTAAAGAGCTTGGTGAGAAACTTTTTATCATGTTGTGCGTATGGAAAATGTACTTCCTTTTTTATTGGACTTTTTATTTTTAACACGATTCAATTTAACAATTTCAATTAATTAAGACAGAAGGATGTTAAAGATATAAAATGGATATCACTTCAGTCATGATTATAAATATGAAAGACTTTATATTTGGCGAAATTATTTGTACTTTCGAAGCAGTCGTCAGGAATTTCATTATTATCTTTGCAGCACAAACTTTCAGAGAATGAACTCATAGGTCTACAGTGACCACCTCATGTACACCAATTATTGTTTCCAATTCGATTGCCTTCTTTTTGTATAACTTCGTCTTCATGGTTTGAACTTAAAAATTTATCTTGCTCTTCCAACGACATTTCAGGCTCAAAACTAAATGACTTTAGAGCCGAAATGTCTGGAACAGTGTTTTCTTCGTCATTGGACAAGAAACTATGATGCATTTTTTAGTTTCTTATTTGAAAGTCTGTTGCATTATAAGCACCAACATAGGGCCTCGTCTAGCTAGCGCAATGTTTTGAACTATAAAACGTCATATTCAAATTAGAACCCAGTCTTTTTTATTTTGACGCGCTTTTTTCAAAAACGAAGTTTTTGCGGAGATATGAACAGGGAATATAGGTATTTAGAGATAAATTCTTGTGTTTATGTGTTATTTTTCGGATTTTATAACTTCAAATACAAATACGTAGTCGAAAAAAAAAAATTCACATTTTTGAGGTTACTTCCCCTTTAACGCTTACAAATGAGTGCAAAACAGCCTAGAACTGAGGCCGTCTCAAAATAAACTGTTTTGACTTAATACAGAACACTAGTTGCCAGCCAGTAAAAAAATCCATGAGAATTTTCCCATCATTGCTACTTACAGCTACCATCCAGCTACCAGCTACCATCGGTTTCAGAATATTTAATCTGTCCCATGTCCTGGTTATATAACTTACATGTGTACCACACACTTCTCCCAATACTTTACTTTTGCAGAAAGAAAGCTTTGTGGGAAGAAACTTTTGTGGGAAACAAATTTGGCGGAGAAAAACTTTGTGGGAAGAAACTTTCGCCACCTTAAAACAACCGCAAAGTCTCACTGGGTAACTGAGGAGACTTGTCCCCAAGAATTTTAAGTTTTTTTTATATATATATATATAAATAATAACCTCTGGGAGGGAGGTTGATGAAGATACGGACTTATTTCTATCATACTCATTTGAGTAATCATACCCTGCTTAGTATATAACCAGTTTCTCCAAATAAATCTTTTTCAATTCAAAACAAAAAAAAATCATGCACACAACTGCTGCTAATATATTAAGTTTTCGTTTTATTGCGTAGCTGTGTGAGTTATCATGTTGAATTGCTTTTAAACAAAAATCATTCATGCAGATCTCGATGTTGAATTTTTTTTTTAAAAAAATTTGTATATATATACAGAACCTTTTTTAATTTTTCAGTGAAGGAATACTAATTCTTTTTACCTATGAAAATCATTAATTTAAGCGAAGTCCTATGTAAATCGTGTGTAATAGGGTCACATGCCACAATTTCGCTGATACGAACGTATGAGCCAAAGTGTGGTCACACAATATTAAATTCAATTTATTCCATGTAAAAAAGAACAACTCTGATGGTGTGCTCTTCTCCTTTCTATTTTTATTTTTCGCTGAATAAAACATCTGTCCCTCCAGCCTGATGCTCAGATGCACCATGTACGAACTAACTTTTTATTTCTTTGCAACCATTCTGCTGCTAAAGAGCAGGTCACATCTATGTAACATAAAATAATTACTCAGGAGATCTTGAACATTCAGTCATGAAGTTATCAATCATTTTCATCAGGCTTTTTTCTCTTTCTAACAATCTTGAAACTATTTCTTCTCATTGTCAGAGATTTTCAAAAAGAGAAAAAAGGTTAAATTTTTTATTTATTTTCTATTTTTGTGATACATTTGTCTCCACAACTCTAGTGCTGCTTATTTCTATTTTCAACAAAGATATTTTTGCAAAACAACATATTTGGGAAGTCTTGCTACAAAAATATATGATAAACAGGTGCAGTTTTAAACACAAGAGGTGTGTGTCAAAAACTCAGATCATTTGTTGCATAGCCCCTATTAATTCCTACCTTCAGCAATCCTTTTCCGCGCATTTTTATCTTTTTTAAAATTGATGTTTTCACATCGATTTTGTTCAATGCGTTTTCAGGCAATCTAGAGGTGCTAATTTTAACCGAGCTTGTGGCAAAGGGTACCATGTATGTTCCAGTGAAAAAATTGCAACTGTGCAATTTAAATGTTTTGTTATGTCATCTTTTCTGTGTGTTTGTTATCTTTTCACAACGTCCACATTCCCATACATCAATTTTGTAAATGTTTATTTAGCTCGTATATCTCCATGTTAGACACTGTAAAATTATATATATCGTTGTAAAAAAAACATCCATGAAAAAAAAATTAATCATTAACGTCATCATTTTATCTATGAATTATCAACAAAAAACAAATATATACAGAAAAAACTAGAAGGAATGGAAGGAACAATACAGAAACAGTCCTCTGAATTAACAAAAACGTTTGCTGGCAAAATTTTGCCACTGTCAAGGTCAGCTTCGCCGGCAAAACAAAAATCACGACGGCAAATTGGGAGTATCACACGTTAAAAAAGAAGCCACAAACAACGAAAAAAGAATTGTTTTTCTCTGGAGCGTAGTTCAGTTACCTCCTATGACATGCATGTCAGAACATTAAAAGCTCTTAGCGAAAAATAAAATAACATATTTTTACGCTTCAACTACTTTATATACACCATTAAAAACAGTTTATAACCACTTGTGGTTAAATTTAATCATTACAGAAAATGCTAAAATTTACTTATTAAATTCTGTGTTTCTATACTGTAGCGCCGAACTTTAATACTTTTAAACATTTTTTCTTCTTTTATACTTTTACATTTAAGTGCTTTAAAAAGTTCACCACCACTAGGGTGCGTGATCATAACGTTTGTTAGGAAAGTATGATCTCTAGGATTTACAAAATAACGATCCTAAGATCGTCAGGTACAAAAAGATTATTTTAAGCGCTGGTATGGTTGTCTTTTGGAGAAAAATAAATTAACTGAAAGTAATTTTTTTTTGACAATAACAGAATATTATTATAAGTAATGATTTTACGTTGTCATCATAAGCCGCCATTCAGCTTTCCGTAATTTAATTTACATTTTTTTGTTCCACAAGTAGTTACAAAGTTTGATTAATGACTCCACTTACAACATTATCATAATAGGTTGAAATTTCTGGCCGTGAACATAACTGGAACTTTTATATACTATTTTTGTTCCCAATGCCAAAACAGGAACCTCTGCGCGGTATACAGGGGAAAAGGAATTCTGTTGGTTTACTTTTTCGAAATTTTTTCTTAATTTCTATATTTGTCGCTCATGCATTTAAAATTATCAAAGCTTGGAGTGCACACGGGTGCTTTTTTGTTGTTTAACAAAATCAGAAAAAGTTAGTATGTATATTTTTGTGTGATCTAAAAACCACTAGGGCAAAATTTTGCACATGAACGTCAGGATTTCTCATGCAAATCTTTTAGATAAGTGTAACTGATCTCTTTAATCCACTGTACCATGCCAGGCATTTCTTGCGCACTGGGCAAGGTTTTTAAAAAATGTCAATTAGACGTTTCTTGTAAGTTGGAGGTGCCTTCCATACTTGTGTTGCCACTCATAAACACCGTTTGGACGTTTGTGGGGTGGGGGTTTAATGTATTATTTCCAACAAGGCAATGGGTCCAATTATTTTATTTTGGCTGAGAGTGAAGAATATGTAAATGGAAAACATTGTGACGGCTTCAAATTACCACATTACATTATAGTGATTGATGACCTTGGAATAAAAAATTTGACATTTGCCAAGACAAAACGACGTCCAAACGACGTCCAAACAACGTTATGCGTGGCAATGTGGCGTATGGAATGGAATGGAAGGTACCCGAAATGCTGTTTCTTCACAAAAGAATACTTACCAAACTGGAACCTTTATCCTTCTCTCTGTCCCCCATTTTTAACTAATTCAATAACAGAACTGTTAGAAAGACATTAGCGGTCGATTTAAAATATACTTTATGTTTATTCGTTTCACTTCACCCAAGTAAGTTAGCTAAAGTAGTACGCCTTTCTGCTGCCATATTAGATATATATATATTAAAGATCTTAATCAAAGCGCATGCGTAAACCTGAGCGATCCGATATGGAAATGTAAACAAATTAAATCGATTGCGGGGGGAGCGAAAGGGTCTTGCGCCGTTATTAGAGGCAAAATTCCCCTTTGCCCTTAAGGATACTGTAATAGTTCAGACACATAATTAGTATATTCATTATTTCGAAGGCGTGTTTAGGGGTGGTGCACAATTTTTTCATCATATTTCCCCTGGATATAATTTTGAGTCAATAGAGTAACATGGTGTGCTTTCGCAGTGGTATCTGCACTGCGTTTTACTATTGCTATTGCAAAGAATTAAACATCGACGGAGGGGCAAGAAAGCCGTCTAAAAATGCGAACATGGTTGCTATGGGCGTTGCTATGCACTTATATTTGCGGTTGGTTGGAAAAAGTGCCAAAATGCGCAATAAAAACCTAAATTTGTCATAAGCACTACTTGCCACGGTATTCTAAGATGAATTTGCTCTCAGAAAACAGGTAAAAAAAGACAATTCTTGAAATTTAAACATTCTTCTAGGGGAACCGCCTTAAAGTTGTCACGATTTTCGGCTAAAATCAATCTCCCCGCTAAAAAATTACAAAGGGACCATTGCCAAAGTTTTTCCCCTTGATTTGTAAGAGAGTTGATATCCTGGATTGTTCTAATTGTATGGGAAAATTCTTAGTCGGGTAATTCTTAGTTTTAAAATTAATTATTTGAGCCTTACGCTGTTCTTATTTTGTTCTTTTTTGTCAAAATCTGAGGCTCGTGTTCTTATTAAACAAAAACGCGTGGACACAAAAACCGTGAAATTAACATTATAGCAAATATGTCCATTAATGGTTTTGTCTGCTTCTGAAAAAAAGCGTATCTGCAGCCATGTTCGCAGACATCATATTTTGTTGTGAGGCAGGGTACGATGCGCGATGCACTAGGAATATTTCGGCATAGTTGCGACTGTATCATCTCGATGAGCGTTTTGTAGTGACCTGCAAAAAAATCACTATTTTGTGGTGTTGGACACGTGCCTCCAAATTCTTTTATCATATCTAAAAACTGGTTCCTCCGAAGTGGCAAGGATGAGCAGTGGTCACAATCTGTTCTAGTACAACGAACAAACTCAATTTGATACGCTTTCCTCGTACAATCCACGAAAAAGCGGTATTTTTGTTGGAGCTCTGTAAATTCAACAGATGATATTATGGATTTTCTAGATGCAACACAACATCTTTTGATAGCATCGTGCGCGCACTTGATATCCTTCAGCAACGGATTTGTAGATAGGAAGGTTTCTACTTTTATTGGAACACCATCGTTTATTGCAAAACTTTGAGCAAATCGTTGCGGCATTGTCGAGGACGTTTAACCATTTTTCGGAATCATTTGGATTAGGTGTTTCTCCATCCACCTTAACGGGAAGCGTTACTCCTACCAGCTTCTGGGTGAGGAAAGACCAACATCTTTCTATAGGATTAAAACGGGAGTGCCCCGGAGCGTAACATTGAACGATTAAACAATCCAGACGTAAATTTAACCACAAATAACCCAACGACATCAGGTTAACTTCTGCTTTTGTTGACCAGTCGGGGCCTCCATCTGTCAAAGTGAGAGAATCTATATACTTTAAATTTGTAAGTTTTTATTTCCTAGTTACGCCTGTGTATGTTAAGGGGGGAGGGGAGGTGGTACGACCTTTAAAAATGATGTCTAGGGTTGTATAGGTTGTATAATTATAAATGAGGCTGCGTCAATTTTTCCATTTTGAAAAAATATGACACAGATTATTTTGATTTGTTCAACTGCGTCATGAATAAGGCTGTATTGATTTTTCTATTTTTGAGGAAATAGGGCACACATTCTATTTTTTGTGTTGAAACCTTACAGAGTAATTTCAATGTGCAACTGGCTCTAGAAAAAGAATGCACCATTTTTCTATTTTGCAGAAACGGGGCACACAATTTATTTTTTGTGTTGAAACGTTCCAGATTAATTTTAATGTGCAATTGGATTTAGAATAAGTATATATACACCATTTTTCTACTTTGTACAAATGGGGCACATAATTTATTTTTTGACTTGAAACATTACAGGTTATTTTGATTTGTGCAAATGTGTTATAAATAAGGCAGTATCAATTTTTCTGTTTTTACAGAAATGGGGCACACATTCTATTTTTTGCGTTGAATCGTTATATTTCAATGTGCAACTGGATTTAGAATAAGAATGTTTCATTTTTCTATTATGTAAAAATGGGCAACACAATTTATTTTTTGACTTGTAACGTTACTGGTTATTTTGAGTTGTTCAACTGCGTTATGAATAAGGCTGTATCAATCTTTTTATATTTTCAGAAATGGGGAACACATTCTATTTTTTGTGCTGAAACGTTACAGATTAATTTCAATGTGCACTATTACTTAAGGTGGTTCACCACCAAATAATGTCTAAATTTCGAGAATTGTCTTTTACCTGTTTTCTGACAGCAAATTCACCTTAGAATACCGTGGCAAGTAGTTCTTGTGACAAATTTCGGTTTTTATTGCGCAATCTGGCACTTTCTCCAACCAACCGCAAATATAAGTGCATAGCAACGCCCATAGCAACCATTTTCGCATTTTTAGACAGCTTTCTTGCCCCTCCGTCGATGTTTAACGCTTTGCAAAAGCTGGATGATACTTTAGGGCCTCCTAAGAGATTATATGACAGTTATGAATATTAAATGTGGTGTTCCACACGCAATCAGAAAGCTGTCTTAACGATCCACCCTCCGAAGTGAACTTGTCAGAGTTTACTCGTCATCAATTAGACTTAAGAAGGTCTTAGGTATTTGGTGCTTTTCAGGTCGAAATAGTGCTGCCGTACACCTTTTGTCGATCCACAAGTCTAGAATGTCCATAAAATAATCTTTAAACACGTTTTTTGCCGTTCAAGTTCGGAATCCACGCGAAACAAGAATTCTCAAGATCGAAGCACACATGCTTTACAATTTCTTCTGTGGATGCAGACATTAATATTACCTAGGGCTTAACCGAAACCGATTTTCAAATCGAAGTTTTGTCTTTCAGTTATCTTGTCCAGTTTCGCCCTGTTTTAGCCTTTTTTCCGTCCAAGAAATACCGCATCAGTTACAAAAATGCGTTTCGGTCAATCCCTACACATGACCCTTGAGAAACATACGCGGCCAAAAAGGTGCTTCAAATAGCGCATGTTATTCAGTTATTTGGTTTAGCGTCGAGCAGCAAAATGTCATATTTTGCTCCTATTTTACCTAGCAACGGGTAACCATGGCAACCAATCAACTAAATTTTAGACTTAATTTTGTCGTACTGTCGCCTACTATGATATCCTCATCAATTAACTTTAGAAAAGACAATCCTCTGCGATATAGGTTATTTGGTGGTGTACCACCTTAATAGTTCAATGTAAACTATTACAAAAAAAATACAAATGGATAAACTTTTTTCCTTTACCCTTCAATTACGTCAATTCAATACACGATTTTTTTTATAAGAACTTCGTTTTTAAGAGCGTTGAGGCTGAGATTTTGCCAAAAATTAAGAACAATTCCTTCACAGATTATAAGAACAAAATAATATATTCCAGTATTTTTTTTTTGTTTCCTTGAATTTTTTATATTTTCGGCTGGACTTAAACATATTATCTCATGTATATAAATACATAAATTTCAGAAACTTTGGGAAAAATATATCAATAAGAACAAAGAGGCTAAATTCTGAAGTCGTGTTCTTACTATTAAGAACAAAATAAGAATAAAACAGACTGAACGTCTCAAAAGTAAGAATAGTCAGCCTCAAGTCAGATTTTACTAAATAAACATTAATAAACTTGTTTAGTAATCACTCGCGTCATTATTTGGATTTATAGAATAGTCTTTTTCTTATTTCGGCTTCAAAAAAACGAGGCAGACCAGCGCTACACGAGAAACATACGGGCTTGGTTCCACGTATAACATCCTACAAGTCAGAACTCGGCCGACGCCCATTTGAGGCGCAGAGACAGTGTCATGTACACAAATGGTGTGAGCTTAAAAGATATAGTCTCTCATGTAAAAAGTACACTCGGCTTAAATGTGAGTAAGAGCGCAGTGCATTACCTCATGAGACCGAGGAGAAAAAAACCCACTTCAAGCAAGCGTCACAAATCGTTGGTTGATGCACGTGTTCCACCCAAGCGCAACACGGGGAAAAAAAGATCCATGAAGATTTTCATTTTACTTGCTCCCAAGTTAACTTGGTTAATGAGTTAGCGAAATTATGCAATGAAAACACAATCTCCTTGTCAGTTGACAACAAAAAAAAGGTGGATGTTGGCATTCCAGCTACGAGTAGACGGGCGCAAATCCGACGTTATCACATCGAAAATGAGGCCCCCATTTACAATGACCACGAATTCGCCTATCCGAATAGTAAATTAACCCCAGCAGGCTACCAACAATTAAAGGGGAGAATAACAAGATCACGCTCATGATCTCCAACCCGCCAGTCTTTAAAAGTAAAGAGAAAAAGATCTTTGTCTGAAGGAAGCAGTTTTCTGGTCCTAAAATCACAATTAACTAAGGACAAAGTTGGCAGAAGCAAAATCAAATGGTCTCGTAAAGGTCCGCTTTTCATAAATCTCTATCCTTCACGTTTAGTAGAAGCCACCAACATCATGCATGTAAACTATCTTCTTCATCTTTTGCAACAAGAAAAAAAAATTAAAAATGTTTATAACGTCGTTGCCATTGCAGATGGAGGCCCAGACTGGTCAACAAAAGCAGTAGTTAACCTGATGTCGTTGGGTTATTTGTGGTTAAATTTACGTTTGGATTGTTTAATCGTTCAATGTTACGCTCCGGGGCACTCCCGTTTTAATCCTATAGAAAGATTTTGGTCTTTCCTCATCCAGCAGCTGGTAGGAGTAACGCTTCCCACACCTAATCCAAATGATTCCGAAAAACGGTTAAACGTCGTCGACAATGCCGCAACGATTTGCTCAAAGTTTTGGAACAATAAAATATACGATGGTTTTCCAATAAAAGTAGAAACCTTCCTATCTACAAATCCGTTGCTGAAGGATATCAAGTGCGCGCACGATGCTATCAAAAGATTTTGTGTTGCATCTAGAAAATCCATAAAATCATATGTTGAATTTACAGAGCTCCAACAAAAATACCGCTTTTTCGTGGAGCATTGTACGAGGAAAGCGTATCAAATTGAGTTTGTTTGTTGTACTAGAACAGATTGTGACCACTGCTCATCCTTGCTACTTCGGAGGAACCAGTTTTTAGATATGATAAAAGAATTTGGAGGCACGTGTCCAACACCACAAAATAGTGATTTTTTTGCAGGTCACTACAAAACGCTCATCGAGATGATACAGTCGCAACTATGCCGAAATATTCCTAGTGCATCGCGCATCGTACCCTGCCTCACAACAAAATATGATGTCTGCGAACATGGCTGCAGATACGCTTTTTTTCAGAAGCAGACAAAACCCGACACATGAGGTTAATGGACCATTAATGGACATATTTGCTATATGTTAATTTCACGGTTTTTGTGTCCACGCGTTTTTGTTTAATAAGAATACGAGCCTCAGATTTTGACAAAAAAGAACAAAATAAGAACAGCGTAAGGCTCAAATAATTAATTTTAAAACTAAGAATTACCCGACTAAGAATTTTTCCATACAATAAGAACAATCCAGGATATCAACTCTCTTACAAATCAAGGGGAAAAACTTTGGCAATGGTCCCTTTGTAATTTTTTAGCGGGGAGTAACTTTTGCGATTGATTTTAGCCGAAAATCGTGACAACTTTTTAAGTAGTATCCAGATCGGCGCGTATTCATGAACACATTGTAAAGCTAAATCAGCAACAAAACAGTCAATTTTCTCATATAAAAAACAAATTTCTTAAAACTTTGAAGGAGGCACTATTTTAACTATAGTTCTTTTAAAAAAACCGTGTGCATTTTTAAAGTCCGCAGTCGCCAAGCCTTAGATCCCGAAACAAGAAACTATCCAACATTAATTAATTCTCTAGAGCCAACGATGAACCCTGGGTGTATAAGAAAACTTATCTTAATGTTGCTTTTATACTTAGCTGTCAAATCTAGTGTCAAGTGGACTCCGGAATTAAATAAAGTGTTTCTCGAAAAATTTGGTTGTTACGTGCGTCGCACCAAAGATTGACCATTTCCAGGTATCAAATAATTTAGCTTTTGTTCGATTGTTTTTGAAGTATAAGGTAATAGATTGTTTTGAACAATCACTTGCAAATGAGGTATAGTTGCTTAAAGCAACTATTTTGTGTCTTTTGTGCGAGTATACTCAATCATTCTTGCATTATTCTGCCTTCGCTGTGCGAACAAAAATAAACAACGAGCGGAAGAAATTCGATGACATAAATAATAAAAGGTTGAAAGAAATTGGACTAACTAGTTAATCATGCAGTTATTTTTGCTTTACTAATTTTTTGTTTGGATATACTGACTTTAGTTAACTTGTGAAGTTGTCGCTTTGAATTACCTAATTTCTAGTCATTTTGGTGTGTATTTACATTCCTGCGTTCTGTACAGGTATTACGCACAAATGAATTAGTGTGGATTTTTTTCCTTCTTTTTTAAAGGTATGAATCGATCCATTTGCAATTTATTTGTGATTTTATGTTCAGAAAAAAAAATTAGTCCACATTTTGCTTCTTTTATTTCTCCTTGGTTCAAACCTGTAAACTGACTATGTGTCATCCTATAGGACATGTTTTGCGCCAATACACTAATAATTACCGTCGGGTAGACCTTTTCTACCTTCTCACGATCACGCTACACGCAAGTGATTTTGCTGTATCACCAATCTTCGGAGTAAAAGGTTAATCGAGGCAGGTGTCTCAAGTGTAAATCCCACTTCCGAACAGACTGGACAGAAATTAATAAATTGATTAAACGTAGATTGGTCAACTTTTACATTCTTTGCTCAAAAATATGAAGTGAAAATACATAACAGTTTTAGAAACAGCGAAAAGCTTACATTTAAAGCGACTGCTTCAAGAATATTTTTTTCCGACATGAACGGAACAGGTAATTAATTAACGCATGATTGGTTATAAATTATAAGTCATTCTTTTCGTTTACCGAAATTTTATGATCCTGCAAGTGGAAAATTGTCTTAGAGTAAAGAGTTGTTTTAATGTCTTCTTCCGTTTCTTGAGATCGATCAAAGAAGGGTAAATTTCGTTAGTTCGCACAAATATTGACATCAGGTTAGAGTAAACGAACAAAAAACCAATCAAAAATATTTGCCTCGCCGGTCGTTATACCAAAAATAAGGCACTTCTTATTCATCATTTGATTAGAGAAGTACTATATCAGAATTTTTTCTTAACATCTTCAAAAATGACTTGCTAGTTAGCATTTCTAGTCAGTTTATCTTCAGTTCTTTTCAGTTTTAAGAAGATGAAATATAATTTGTATTGTAGCTTAGAAACCAAATTACAGAAAAATAATTTACCAAAGTCAAGGTGAAAACCCTGCTTTTTTCCTTATCTCAGCCAGAAATGTTATGAATTCATTCTTTTAATTTCATCAGATTCTAAGATTACGGAGTTTAATACCGCGCAGGTCTGGCCACTAGGAAAGCGCTTGTAGGAAAAAATTTTAAAACCCCGCCAGAGCGTAAGGCATAAGGAAAACATGAATTAGTGACCTTTTCCTTTGTATTTTTACTTTTTAAAATACTGCGATAAATTGATTTTTTAATTATTTAAAATACTCAGTACTCACATAAGAGCTTGTCAAGAAGAAACAAGGTTCAAGACCGAAACATGCTAAAATTGCTTCAAGCTGTAGCTGCACCAATGTTACAAATGAAAAAAACTTTATTTATGGCAGCTAGTTACATCACAAGTTTTCAATATTGTCTTAAAAATACCGCAATGCGAAAAAAGGGAAAGTAACAACAATTGTCAAGTCTTACATAGCTATCTTGCTATAATGTGTTAGGAGATGAGACGCAATAATAACAAACAAGTTGGATAATTTTTTATTGTCATAGCTAGCACGAGAGATTTATTTAGCACTTTGCACTTCAAAAGTAATGTACACAAAATTGTTCAAAAAGAATTTATTAGAAATTCAATGCTGAAGCTTAAAAAATATATATATATTTGTAAATTATGTCTGTAACGGAGAATAAAGGTACTTAAAACATGTTATAGTGTTCCCTAATTCCCGAATGTGTATAAATTAACTTTTTAAGATTTCGGATTACATCCGAGATCTTATTAAAACGGGCGGTCTTTTTCTTCTTCTTCGACCGATTTTTTAACCGATTGCCGTAACGTCACGACTATTAAAGTCGGACCTGACCCCGCGACCTAGCGCTACCCCGGCTTTGTGTGTATCTTGATATTCGTAAAGATTGAAGACTGCGAATTTGATCACAAATATTGTTGTCGACTGTTATTTTAATATTATTTGATGAGCTATGCTAGATACTCCTTCAAATTTTCGTTTCCAGATGTTTTTAACGAGGCGGATTTTGTTCAAATAAACGGAGCTCTAGGGGTTAAGGTACGAGTCGTTCCTTTCGAGGGACCGAGTTCAAGCAAAGCAAAGTTTTTTGAAACGAAGAGAAATATTTGGTTGGGTTTTAGTATAATTAGGGTTCGATTCCTCTTGACGGCGATTCAACATGGGCAACTCAAATGAGCAGCTCATTTTGAGCAACGCAGACCTAATTAGTAGGGCCCACGCTCTACTAGACAACTCCCGGCAACATCCAACGGCCCACACAGTGTACCATCTCCCCAATTTCCCTCACATGGCTTGGGTTAACCCGGGGCTATGGTAACATTCACTCGCCCATGTTGAATCGCCGTCAAGAGGAATCGAACCCGGGTCTCCCGCACAGAGTACGAAAGCTATAACCACTAATCTACGGCGCCACATAAAACATAGACACAGAAAACATAGACACAATAAAGAGAATATCTTAAACGTTGATAGAACTGAAATTTAGGCAGTTAAATAATTATACTAAAACCCAACCAAATATTTCTCTTCGTTTCAAAAAACTTTGCTTTGCTTGAACTCGGTCCCTCGAAAGGAACGACTCGTACCTTAACCCCTAGAGCTCCGTTTATTTGAACAAAATCCGCCTCGTTAAAAACATCTGGAAACGAAAATTTGAAGGAGTATCTAGCATAGCTCATCAAATAATATTAAAATAACAGTCGACAACAATATTTGTGATCAAATTCGCAGTCTTCAATCTTTACGAATATCAAGATACACACAAAGCCGGGGTAGCGCTAGGTCGCGGGGTCAGGTCCGACTTTAAAAGTCGTGACGTTACGGCAATCGGTTAAAAAATCGGTCGAAGAAGAAGAAAAAGACCGCCCGTTTTAATAAGATCTCGGATGTAATCCGAAATCTTAAAAAGTTAATTTATACACATTCGGGAATTAGGGAACACTATAACATGTTTTAAGTACCTTTATTCTCCGTTACAGACATAATTTACAAATATATATATATTTTTTAAGCTTCAGCATTGAATTTCTAATAAATTCTTTTTGAACAATTTTGTGTACATTACTTTTGAAGTGCAAAGTGCTAAATAAATCTCTCGTGCTAGCTATGACAATAAAAAATTATCCAACTTGTTTGTTATTATTGCGTCTCATCTCCTAACACATTATAGCAAGATAGCTATGTAAGACTTGACAATTGTTGTTACTTTCCCTTTTTTCGCATTGCGGTATTTTTAAGACAATATTGAAAACTTGTGATGTAACTAGCTGCCATAAATAAAGTTTTTTTCATTTGTAACATTGGTGCAGCTACAGCTTGAAGCAATTTTAGCATGTTTCGGTCTTGAACCTTGTTTCTTCTTGACAAGCTCTTATGTGAGTACTGAGTATTTTAAATAATTAAAAAATCAATTTATCGCAGTATTTTAAAAAGTAAAAATACAAAGGAAAAGGTCACTAATTCATGTTTTCCTTATGCCTTACGCTCTGGCGGGGTTTTAAAATTTTTTCCTACAAGCGCTTTCCTAGTGGCCAGACCTGCGCGGTATTAAACTCCGTAATCTTAGAATCTGATGAAATTAAAAGAATGAATTCATAACATTTCTGGCTGAGATAAGGAAAAAAGCAGGGTTTTCACCTTGACTTTGGTAAATTATTTTTCTGTAATTTGGTTTCTAAGCTACAATACAAATTATATTTCATCTTCTTAAAACTGAAAAGAACTGAAGATAAACTGACTAGAAATGCTAACTAGCAAGTCATTTTTGAAGATGTTAAGAAAAAATTCTGATATAGTACTTCTCTAATCAAATGATGAATAAGAAGTGCCTTATTTTTGGTATAACGACCGGCGAGGCAAATATTTTTGATTGGTTTTTTGTTCGTTTACTCTAACCTGATGTCAATATTTGTGCGAACTAACGAAATTTACCCTTCTTTGATCGATCTCAAGAAACGGAAGAAGACATTAAAACAACTCTTTACTCTAAGACAATTTTCCACTTGCAGGATCATAAAATTTCGGTAAACGAAAAGAATGACTTATAATTTATAACCAATCATGCGTTAATTAATTACCTGTTCCGTTCATGTCGGAAAAAAATATTCTTGAAGCAGTCGCTTTAAATGTAAGCTTTTCGCTGTTTCTAAAACTGTTATGTATTTTCACTTCATATTTTTGAGCAAAGAATGTAAAAGTTGACCAATCTACGTTTAATCAATTTATTAATTTCTGTCCAGTCTGTTCGGAAGTGGGATTTACACTTGAGACACCTGCCTCGATTAACCTTTTACTCCGAAGATTGGTGATACAGCAAAATCACTTGCGTGTAGCGTGATCGTGAGAAGGTAGAAAAGGTCTACCCGACGGTAATTATTAGTGTATTGGCGCAAAACATGTCCTATAGGATGACACATAGTCAGTTTACAGGTTTGAACCAAGGAGAAATAAAAGAAGCAAAATGTGGACTAACTTTTTTTTCTGAACATAAAATCACAAATAAATTGCAAATGGATCGATTCATACCTTTAAAAAAGAAGGAAAAAAATCCACACTAATTCATTTGTGCGTAATACCTGTACAGAACGCAGGAATGTAAATACACACCAAAATGACTAGAAATTAGGTAATTCAAAGCGACAACTTCACAAGTTAACTAAAGTCAGTATATCCAAACAAAAAATTAGTAAAGCAAAAATAACTGCATGATTAACTAGTTAGTCCAATTTCTTTCAACCTTTTATTATTTATGTCATCGAATTTCTTCCGCTCGTTGTTTATTTTTGTTCGCACAGCGAAGGCAGAATAATGCAAGAATGATTGAGTATACTCGCACAAAAGACACAAAATAGTTGCTTTAAGCAACTATACCTCATTTGCAAGTGATTGTTCAAAACAATCTATTACCTTATACTTCAAAAACAATCGAACAAAAGCTAAATTATTTGATACCTGGAAATGGTCAATCTTTGGTGCGACGCACGTAACAACCAAATTTTTCGAGAAACACTTTATTTAATTCCGGAGTCCACTTGACACTAGATTTGACAGCTAAGTATAAAAGCAACATTAAGATAAGTTTTCTTATACACCCAGGGTTCATCGTTGGCTCTAGAGAATTAATTAATGTTGGATAGTTTCTTGTTTCGGGATCTAAGGCTTGGCGACTGCGGACTTTAAAAATGCACACGGTTTTTTTAAAAGAACTATAGTTAAAATAGTGCCTCCTTCAAAGTTTTAAGAAATTTGTTTTTTATATGAGAAAATTGACTGTTTTGTTGCTGATTTAGCTTTACAATGTGTTCATGAATACGCGCCGATCTGGATACTACTTAAAAAGTTGTCACGATTTTCGGCTAAAATCAATCGCAAAAGTTACTCCCCGCTAAAAAATTACAAAGGGACCATTGCCAAAGTTTTTCCCCTTGATTTGTAAGAGAGTTGATATCCTGGATTGTTCTTATTGTATGGAAAAATTCTTAGTCGGGTAATTCTTAGTTTTAAAATTAATTATTTGAGCCTTACGCTGTTCTTATTTTGTTCTTTTTTGTCAAAATCTGAGGCTCGTATTCTTATTAAACAAAAACGCGTGGACACAAAAACCGTGAAATTAACATATAGCAAATATGTCCATTAATGGTCCATTAACCTCATGTGTCGGGTTTTGTCTGCTTCTGAAAAAAAGCGTATCTGCAGCCATGTTCGCAGACATCATATTTTGTTGTGAGGCAGGGTACGATGCGCGATGCACTAGGAATATTTCGGCATAGTTGCGACTGTATCATCTCGATGAGCGTTTTGTAGTGACCTGCAAAAAAATCACTATTTTGTGGTGTTGGACACGTGCCTCCAAATTCTTTTATCATATCTAAAAACTGGTTCCTCCGAAGTAGCAAGGATGAGCAGTGGTCACAATCTGTTCTAGTACAACAAACAAACTCAATTTGATACGCTTTCCTCGTACAATGCTCCACGAAAAAGCGGTATTTTTGTTGGAGCTCTGTAAATTCAACATATGATTTTATGGATTTTCTAGATGCAACACAAAATCTTTTGATAGCATCGTGCGCGCACTTGATATCCTTCAGCAACGGATTTGTAGATAGGAAGGTTTCTACTTTTATTGGAAAACCATCGTATATTTTATTGTTCCAAAACTTTGAGCAAATCGTTGCGGCATTGTCGACGACGTTTAACCGTTTTTCGGAATCATTTGGATTAGGTGTGGGAAGCGTTACTCCTACCAGCTGCTGGATGAGGAAAGACCAAAATCTTTCTATAGGATTAAAACGGGAGTGCCCCGGAGCGTAACATTGAACGATTAAACAATCCAAACGTAAATTTAACCACAAATAACCCAACGACATCAGGTTAACTACTGCTTTTGTTGACCAGTCTGGGCCTCCATCTGCAATGGCAACGACGTTATAAACATTTTTAATTTTTTTTTCTTGTTGCAAAAGATGAAGAAGATAGTTTACATGCATGATGTTGGTGGCTTCTACTAAACGTGAAGGATAGAGATTTATGAAAAGCGGACCTTTACGAGACCATTTGATTTTGCGTCTGCCAACTTTGTCCTTAGTTAATTGTGATTTTAGGACCAGAAAACTGCTTCCTTCAGACAAAGATCTTTTTCTCTTTACTTTTAAAGACTGGCGGGTTGGAGATCATGAGCGTGATCTTGTTATTCTCCCCTTTAATTGTTGGTAGCCTGCTGGGGTTAATTTACTATTCGGATAGGCGAATTCGTGGTCATTGTAAATGGGGGCCTCATTTTCGATGTGATAACGTCGGATTTGCGCCCGTCTACTCGTAGCTGGAATGCCAACATCCACCTTTTTTTTGTTGTCAACTGACAAGGAGATTGTGTTTTCATTGCATAATTTCGCTAACTCATTAACCAAGTTAACTTGGGAGCAAGTAAAATGAAAATCTTCATGGATCTTTTTTTCCCCGTGTTGCGCTTGGGTGGAACACGTGCATCAACCAACGATTTGTGACGCTTGCTTGAAGTGGGTTTTTTTCTCCTCGGTCTCATGAGGTAATGCACTGCGCTCTTACTCACATTTAAGCCGAGTGTACTTTTTACATGAGAGACTATATCTTTTAAGCTCACACCATTTGTGTACATGACACTGTCTCTGCGCCTCAAATGGGCGTCGGCCGAGTTCTGACTTGTAGGATGTTATACGTGGAACCAAGCCCGTATGTTTCTCGTGTAGCGCTGGTCTGCCTCGTTTTTTTGAAGCCGAAATAAGAAAAAGACTATTCTATAAATCCAAATAATGACGCGAGTGATTACTAAACAAGTTTATTAATGTTTATTTAGTAAAATCTGACTTGAGGCTGACTATTCTTACTTTTGAGACGTTCAGTCTGTTTTATTCTTATTTTGTTCTTAATAGTAAGAACACGACTTCAGAATTTAGCCTCTTTGTTCTTATTGATATATTTTCCCAAAGTTTCTGAAATTTATGTATTTATATACATGAGATAATATGTTTAAGTCCAGCCGAAAATATAAAAAATTCAAGGAAACAAAAAAAAAATACTGGAATATATTATTTTGTTCTTATAATCTGTGAAGGAATTGTTCTTAATTTTTGGCAAAATCTCAGCCTCAACGCTCTTAAAAACGAAGTTCTTATAAAAAAATCGTGTATTGAATTGACGTAATTGAAGGGTAAAGGAAAAAAGTTTATCCATTTGTATCTTTTTTGTAATAGTTTACATTGAACTATTAAGGTGGTACACCACCAAATAACCTATATCGCAGAGGATTGTCTTTTCTAAAGTTAATTGATGAGGATATCATAGTAGGCGACAGTACGACAAAATTAAGTCTAAAATTTAGTTGATTGGTTGCCATGGTTACCCGTTGCTAGGTAAAATAGGAGCAAAATATGACATTTTGCTGCTCGACGCTAAACCAAATAACTGAATAACATGCGCTATTTGAAGCACCTTTTTGGCCGCGTATGTTTCTCAAGGGTCATGTGTAGGGATTGACCGAAACGCATTTTTGTAACTGATGCGGTATTTCTTGGACGGAAAAAAGGCTAAAACAGGGCGAAACTGGACAAGATAACTGAAAGACAAAACTTCGATTTGAAAATCGGTTTCGGTTAAGCCCTAGGTAATATTAATGTCTGCATCCACAGAAGAAATTGTAAAGCATGTGTGCTTCGATCTTGAGAATTCTTGTTTCGCGTGGATTCCGAACTTGAACGGCAAAAAACGTGTTTAAAGATTATTTTATGGACATTCTAGACTTGTGGATCGACAAAAGGTGTACGGCAGCACTATTTCGACCTGAAAAGCACCAAATACCTAAGACCTTCTTAAGTCTAATTGATGACGAGTAAACTCTGACAAGTTCACTTCGGAGGGTGGATCGTTAAGACAGCTTTCTGATTGCGTGTGGAACACCACATTTAATATTCATAACTGTCATATAATCTCTTAGGAGGCCCTAAAGTATCATCCAGCTTTTGCAAAGCGTTAAACATCGACGGAGGGGCAAGAAAGCTGTCTAAAAATGCGAAAATGGTTGCTATGGGCGTTGCTATGCACTTATATTTGCGGTTGGTTGGAGAAAGTGCCAGATTGCGCAATAAAAACCGAAATTTGTCACAAGAACTACTTGCCACGGTATTCTAAGGTGAATTTGCTGTCAGAAAACAGGTAAAAGACAATTCTCGAAATTTAGACATTATTTGGTGGTGAACCACCTTAAGTAATAGTGCACATTGAAATTAATCTGTAACGTTTCAGCACAAAAAATAGAATGTGTTCCCCATTTCTGAAAATATAAAAAGATTGATACAGCCTTATTCATAACGCAGTTGAACAACTCAAAATAACCAGTAACGTTACAAGTCAAAAAATAAATTGTGTTGCCCATTTTTACATAATAGAAAAATGAAACATTCTTATTCTAAATCCAGTTGCACATTGAAATATAACGATTCAACGCAAAAAATAGAATGTGTGCCCCATTTCTGTAAAAACAGAAAAATTGATACTGCCTTATTTATAACACATTTGCACAAATCAAAATAACCTGTAATGTTTCAAGTCAAAAAATAAATTATGTGCCCCATTTGTACAAAGTAGAAAAATGGTGTATATATACTTATTCTAAATCCAATTGCACATTAAAATTAATCTGGAACGTTTCAACACAAAAAATAAATTGTGTGCCCCGTTTCTGCAAAATAGAAAAATGGTGCATTCTTTTCTAGAGCCAGTTGCACATTGAAATTACTCTGTAAGGTTTCAACACAAAAAATAGAATGTGTGCCCTATTTCCTCAAAATAGAAAAATCAATACAGCCTTATTCATGACGCAGTTGAACAAATCAAAATAATCTGTGTCATATTTTTTCAAAATGGAAAAATTGACGCAGCCTCATTTATAATTATACAACCTATACAACCCTAGACATCATTTTTAAAGGTCGTACCACCTCCCCTCCCCCCTTAACATACACAGGCGTAACTAGGAAATAAAAACTTACAAATTTAAAGTATATAGATTCTCTCACTTTGACAGATGGAGGCCCCGACTGGTCAACAAAAGCAGAAGTTAACCTGATGTCGTTGGGTTATTTGTGGTTAAATTTACGTCTGGATTGTTTAATCGTTCAATGTTACGCTCCGGGGCACTCCCGTTTTAATCCTATAGAAAGATGTTGGTCTTTCCTCACCCAGAAGCTGGTAGGAGTAACGCTTCCCGTTAAGGTGGATGGAGAAACACCTAATCCAAATGATTCCGAAAAATGGTTAAACGTCCTCGACAATGCCGCAACGATTTGCTCAAAGTTTTGCAATAAACGATGGTGTTCCAATAAAAGTAGAAACCTTCCTATCTACAAATCCGTTGCTGAAGGATATCAAGTGCGCGCACGATGCTATCAAAAGATGTTGTGTTGCATCTAGAAAATCCATAATATCATCTGTTGAATTTACAGAGCTCCAACAAAAATACCGCTTTTTCGTGGATTGTACGAGGAAAGCGTATCAAATTGAGTTTGTTCGTTGTACTAGAACAGATTGTGACCACTGCTCATCCTTGCCACTTCGGAGGAACCAGTTTTTAGATATGATAAAAGAATTTGGAGGCACGTGTCCAACACCACAAAATAGTGATTTTTTTGCAGGTCACTACAAAACGCTCATCGAGATGATACAGTCGCAACTATGCCGAAATATTCCTAGTGCATCGCGCATCGTACCCTGCCTCACAACAAAATATGATGTCTGCGAACATGGCTGCAGATACGCTTTTTTTCAGAAGCAGACAAAACCATTAATGGACATATTTGCTATAATGTTAATTTCACGGTTTTTGTGTCCACGCGTTTTTGTTTAATAAGAACACGAGCCTCAGATTTTGACAAAAAAGAACAAAATAAGAACAGCGTAAGGCTCAAATAATTAATTTTAAAACTAAGAATTACCCGACTAAGAATTTTCCCATACAATTAGAACAATCCAGGATATCAACTCTCTTACAAATCAAGGGGAAAAACTTTGGCAATGGTCCCTTTGTAATTTTTTAGCGGGGAGATTGATTTTAGCCGAAACTCGTGACAACTTTAAGGCGGTTCCCCTAGAAGAATGTTTAAATTTCAAGAATTGTCATTCTTCGCGGCCTCAGCATGCCGACGAAGGTCCCATGCTTAACTTACAAGGTCATTTTTGGTTTAGCAGTGATGTTGTGAGGTTTGTAGGTCTCCTTTTGATCCTTTCCTCTCTAAATACTTTGTACCTATGGGAATAATAATTTTCTGTGTGTTTTCACATGTTAAGGTTAATATTTCATAACGTTTTCTAGCCATGTATAAATCTTAAACAAACCAATTTTAAGTGTTTAGCTAGCTAGCTAAAAACGTAGATTTTAAAACAACATGATTAAGGCAGCTAGCTTTATTTATTCCTATACTTTTAAAGTTTTTATTCAGTTTGGTATATTATTATTTATTTTTATGTTGAAGTTGGGTCTACCTAGCTAGCTCCTCTTTTAGCTACACCCTGCTAAAAAGTGAAAGTAGCCAAATGCTGTTTGACTGCAACACAATTCTTATGTTCAGCAGTTAGGCAGCTACCAATTTCATAGCCTAGTTAACTAAGCTTTCTTCTTCGAGTAGATAAAATGAGTTTCTCTCAAACTAAAGCTTAGACGCGAACGAATGACTCAGCGTAAACCCCGAGTTTAAATTGGACAATGTGACTAATCGCTTCGGAGGCCGTTTTAATTTATCTGTGAGTTGTTTACCAAGCTTGGCCACATCTTACTGTGGTAAAAACTTTATAGTTTACTAATGTTTGTTAGGGTGAGTGAAACCACTCGCTGGAATATTCGGATGAAAAGGGCTTTCCCCGACATGGACCACGTGAGTAAAGAACAATAGAATTAGCAAATCAAAAAGCGCGGCCAGATTTTGGCCGCAGAAAAATCGTTTAAGACCCAGCGTAATTTTTCCCACCTTAACTACTCCGATTTCCCGGTGGTAAGAAAAATTACGCTGGGTCTCCTGGCTACCAATTTCATTACTGCTATGAAAACTTGTGCTACAAAATAAAATTGCCAAGAATTTTTTTAACTGAAAATATGATAACGACAGGCGGTTTCCTGAATTTTTTTTAACCAAAGTTGCGATAAGTTTTTACAAAAATTGTGTTACACCTATATACCCATGTGCAACACGGTTTACCTGAGTGTCACGATTAATTTGTTACTGTTTACTGAAACTTATTCTGCAAAATAAAATAATATTGACTAATTGCTTTTGCTATGACGGGGTAACAACGGTACCAATTTTTATTACTGCTATGAAAACATGTGCTGCAAAATAAAATTGACACAGATTTTTTTAACTGAACATGATAACGACAGGCGGTTTCCTGAATTTTTTTTAACCAAAGTTGCGATAAGTTTTTATAAAAATTGTGTTACAGCTATACTCATGTGCAACACGGTTTACCTGTACTAAGCGCTAAGTCCACCGTCACGATTAATTTGTTACTGTTTACTGAAACTTTTCCGCAAAATAAAATAATATTGACTAATTGTTTTTGCTATTACGGGGGTAACAACATGGGTTGTAAACTGTGCTTTTATTTTGGCTAAAGTTGCAGTAAAGTTATATTTCCAAATATTATTACAACCGAAACACTATAATATTATGTGCGCTTTACTCGATTCACAACATATATACTGCATACCTAAAGCGCTCCACCTAAATGTGTGACACTGTTTGCCTTTTTTATTATGCACTCCACTTGGCCTTCACCGCTAGGCCGCACAGTTTCACGACATACTATATACCCGTACTAAAGCGCTTCACATGACCGTGTTAGCGGTTCATATTAAGCGCTTCAGGGCGTTCAACAACAGTTACTTGTGGCTTACCCCGGCGTTTCGAAGCCGGGTTTCGCGGCTAGTCTCTATTATAATAGCCGTATTCCGTCTGTCTGTTTGTGCGCCACATGGCGTCGTAAAGGCCGGTTTCCATACAGCTGCATTTTGCGCCCAGTCGTAAAATGCGCCGCGACTTTTATCACATATACCGAACCATTTCCATTTAGCGATTTTTGCTCACGTGTTCTTTGGAAAACATGGCTGATGTAAACAGACGATATTTGTTGCTGCAAAATTTGAGAGTAGTCCTAGCAATATTTTTATGGCGTAGAAATAAACAACGTTGTAAAATACGTTAGAAAAACATGTGGATGAGACGACTTTCCATAGAAAGAAGAATCAAAGGACTATACAACGTTTTGCTTAAGGATTTAATGTTGTCAGATCACGAGTAGTCTTTTGAAGTTTGTTTACAACGTTGTTTCTTTGTGCCTCCACAGACTCATTAATGTTATTTTGTTTTTCATCTACTTCACTTGATTGATATATATTCTGATTCTCTACATTCATTTGGCTTTGACAAAAATTTAACACAGAAACGAGAAGTTTCTAGCCATCTTGAAATGATCTAATTAAAAATTCTTTCGTAATTCATGTAGATTTCTACCTTTTGATTGGCTGTTAAGCTGAAGCGCAGAATGTAGCTCGCAAAAAGTAGAGCCTGTTCAACTTTTTTTAAATCGCCCCCGCATGCAAAAGCGCGAGGTCAGCGGCATTATTCTGATAATGCGCATGCGTAGATCAAAAGTCACGGCGCTTTTTACGACTGGGCGCAAAATGCAGTTGTATGGAAACCGGCCTTAAGTAGCGAGGCGGACGGAAAATCCCCGCGGTCCTGCTGCTTTATTAGGGACTTTACGAAATGACGACGAAAACCGGAACGGCAACGGGAGCACAAGTTTTTTCGACCGTTGCCGTCGCCGGTCTCGACTTCCGTAAAACTTACATTACGTTTTTTCTTGGCGGGAACCAGACTGTTTGTTTACTTTATCGAAATATGCCAAAACTCAAGACAGTTCGAGAAGTAATTCTCTTAGCCCATGCTAACCGTTTGATAGATGATGACGAATGTTTACTCCTCTATGACCTAAACAGATCTTCGAATCTTGACCTTCGCTATAACAACTACGAAAAATTTGATTTGGATTTACTGAATGAAGATGACTGTAAAAGTGAATTCAGATTTTGTAAAGGGGACATATACCGCCTTTGTGACGTTTTTGAACTGCCTGACAAAGTCAGATGCTACAATGGAGTGGTTGTGCAAAAAGAAGAAGCTCTTTGCATATTTCTGAAGAGATTTGCATACCCTTGTAGGTACCAAGATGTTATGTTTAGGTTTGGAAGGCCAGTCCCTCAAATATGCATGATATCAAATCATATTATGAATGTCATTTATGAGAATTGGGGCTTTTTGCTTTCGAATATGCAGCAAAATTGGCTCTCTCGACAGAACCTGGAGTTATTTGCAAACATTGTCCATGAAAAAGGAGCTCCACTTGATAACTGCTGGGGATTCGTAGATGGGACTACAAGACCTGTAAGTCGCCCTGGGCAACACCAAAGAGTGCTGTATAATGGTCACAAAAGATACCATTGCATTAAATTCCAGTCCGTAGTTGCACCAAATGGTCTCGTAGCAAACCTTTATGGTCCTGTTGAGGGGAGGAGGCACGACAGTGGTATGTTAGCAGATTCTGGCTTATTTAATCAACTTCGTCAACATTCATTCGATAGAAATAACCAGCCTCTATGTATTTATGGTGATCCAGCATATCCCCTGAGAGTTCACCTGCAATCAGGTTCAAAGGTGCTAATATTACTCAGGACCAAAAATTGTGGAACACAAGAATGAGCTCAGTTAGAGTGTCGGTTGAGTGGGTGTTTGGAGACATAATTAATTTTTTCAAATTCATGGACTTCAAAAAAAATCTGAAGATTGGGATGAGCCCTGTGGCTAAAATGTATATTGTGTGTGCATTGTTACACAATGCAAGATGCTGTTTCTATGGGTCAATTACTTCGAATTTCTTTGATTGTGAACCACCTATCATTGAGGAATACTTCACACATTAAGCAAATATACCCTTTTAATTAAAAGCAGATTGTAACATTTGTATACATGATGTAAACAATATCAACAGAATAAAAAATGTATAAATAAAACAGTATTTCAACAGAAAGAAAAAAATGTATATAATAAATATATCAACAGAATATAAAATGTTTATCAACAGAAAACAATGTTTATATATCAACAGCTAATAGAAAATGTTTATGAAGATGTAACACGTGTTTATAGGGAAATGTCAATCTTTTTTTTCCAGCAATTTTAACAATAATGATTGTTGAGCCTGCATCATGGCAATGGATTGCTCCTTTTGCTGTTTCATAGTTTCGCTGAATTGCTGCAGCATTTGAGTCTGCGTTTGGAGTCATCTTTGTTCCACACTCACCATCATCACTATTTTCCAAACGGTCGTTAGTTTCCTTGAAGGTTTCAAGTGACCTTTTTCTCATTTCAGAGGCCTTTTCAACTTCTTCATCAATTTTAGCTTTTTTAGAAGCAGACAAGTTCTTATGGTCTTCATCAGCCACTTTAAATCGCTCTATTACATCATGTAGCGCTTGATCAAGTTCAGTGTAATCTGGGGTGATTCCAGAAGCAGACTCTTCTTCTCTGATACGTCGCTTGAAATTATCAGAAATTGTTTTGAAACGGTCTCGTACTGATCGTTGAGAAACTTTAAAGTATAAGTCCTCCATGTAGTTCAAAGTTTGGGACATAATATCCCATACCTGGCCACGTTCAGGTGATCCATGCTTGTATTTATATGGTTCTTGTAACAACATTTCTTTTAACAATGTCAAATCGTGTTCTGCAGTCCATCTCATTGCACTAAATTGCAAAATATATATATACAATTTAAAGAATATTTGAATTTCTCATACATTTGTTTTTACATGTAATAGCATGCATGCTGACAAATGAACGATGTCATTGATGATAATAAAACAACATTTTTAGAGACATAGTAGAAAGCTAAATTTCTTACTATATATATATAAAGTTTTTCCTAAACAAGCTAACATTGTAACAAAATTACTAACCTTGCTTTTTTATCAACATTTTTTTCACCCATCCCTAGCTAGCTACACTTTATTATTCTACTAAATCGAAGAAATAAATAATTTTCATAAAGGAAGTAAGGCTTTAGTATATACATGTAGCGTAGCCAGCTAGCTAGCTAGCTCAACAACTGACCAAATATTTTTGATAACAAACCTTTAAAAAATCCAAACACACACACAAGCATAGAGATTAATGACTTTCGACCTGATATTCAAAATAATGCTAAAATATCCAACTCTTCTGTATCATTCACCTGAGAAAAGGTGATGATTCTGCATGTTTATCAAGTATAAACACACTCTGCCAGCCATTTTCTTCTCACGTTTTCCCAGAACGCCAAAATATCATTTTTCACGTCGGTCCCGCTACACGAAAACGTAAAAAAAGGGGAATCACCCTGTTTGCGCATGCGCATAAGCTCCTTTTGCACTTTAGAAGTCGCGGTTGCCGTTCTCGTCGTCATTTCGTAAAGTCCCTATTTTGGAGCCCCGGCAGACCCCGTTTTTTACGGCTTGGTTTTTACCGCCCACCCGTTTTAACCAATCACGAGGCTCGATTGTCACTAATAACCAATCCAAGTTCTTCGCGGCCTCAGCATGCCGACGAAGGACCCATGCTTGACTTACGAAGGTCATTTTTGGTTTAACAGTGATGTTGTGAGGTTTGTAGGTCTCCTTTTGATCCTTTTCTCTCTAACTACTTTGTGCCTATAGGAATATTTAGTTTCTGTATGTTTTCACATTTTAAGGTGAATATTTCATCACGTTTTCTAGCTACGTATAAATCTTAAACAAACCAATTTTAAGTTTTTGGCTAGCTACAAAACGTAAATTTTGAGGCAGCTAGCTATAGCTATCTTTATTTATTCCTATTCTTTTAAAGTTTTTATTCAGTTTGGTATATTGTTATTTATTTTTATGTTGGAGTTGGGTCTATACCTAGCTGGCTCCTTTTAGCTACCTCTGGCTAAAAAGTGAAAGTAGCCAAATGCAGTTTGGCTGCAACACAATTCTTTATTCTTATGCTAAATGCAGTTAGCAGCGACCACTTTTATTACTGTTTTAAAAATTTATTCTGCAAAATAAAATTGCTGAGTAATTTCTTTAACTGAACCAGGTTATCGCCAGGCTGTTCACTGATTTCTTTTAAAACCGAAACGATAAGGATTTTTGGAAAATGGTATTGCCCCTATGCTCATGTATGACACGATTCACCTGTTAAGCGCCCAGTCTGGTGTTAACGACGGGCTGTTTCCTCTGTTTTTATTGAAAACGTTGTGATCAAATATCTTTGGAAAATTTTATTACGCCTATTACTCATGTATGACACGATTTACCTGTTAAGTGCTCAGCCTGGTGTTAATGACGGGCTGTTTCCTGTGTTTTTATTTCATCCGTTGTGATAAAATTTTTTTTACCTGCAATAAACGTTCAACCTGGTGTTCACAACAGGGTGTTTTTAGTGTTTTTTATTTAAATTGAAGTTGCAATAAGTTTTTTTTGTAAAAGGCTATTATGGCTATAATGCATGTGTGACAACATTTACCTGTACTAAGTGCTCAGTCTGGTGTCATGATTAATTTGTTAAGATTTACTGAAACTTTATTCCGCAAAATAAAATAATATTGACTAATTTTTTTTGTTATGACGGGGTAACAACAGGTTGTAAACTGTGTTTTTATTTCGGCTAAAATTGTAGTAAAGTTATATATATATATTTTAAAAAATACATTACAACCGAAACACTATAATGTTGTGTGAGCTTTACTTGATTCACGACATATTCTGCATACCTGTGCTGGAGCGCTCCAATTATGCAGTTTTTTTAGCTGGATGGGGTAACGACAGGATTTTTCCTGTGTTTTAACTTAAACCGAAGTTGCAATAAAGTTTTTTTTGAAAAGGCTATTTATGCGCTCTTGGCCCGCTGCCATGATTAAGTTTGGAACTTTCACGAAAACTTATTCCGCAAAACAAAATAATATTGCCTAGGATTGTTTTTGCTATGACGGAGTAACAATGGTTTGTAAACTCTGTTTTTATTTTAGCTTTTTTTGCGGGAAATTTATTTTAAAAAAAATATGTTACAGTCGGAACACCATAATGGTGTATGCGCTTTACTTGATTTACGACATACTGTATACCTGTACTAAAGCGTTCCACCTGATCGTGTGACACAGTTTAGGCTCTTATTAAGCGCTCCTCAGAGTATTCAACACCGGATCACACCTTGACGTTTGGCTTACCCCGGCGTTTCGACGCCGGGTAATGTTATTACGCCTAATACTCATGTATGACATGATTTAACCTGTTAAGTGCTCAGCCTGGTGCTAATGACGGGCTGTTTCCTGTGTTTTTATTTAAGCCGTTGTGATAAAGTTTTTTTTGGGAAAAGGGTATTATGCCTATATGCCCGTTCAACTCTGTTTAACTGTACTAACCGCTCAGTCATGTGTTAACAATGGACTGTTTCTTGTGTTTTTATTTAAACAGAGGCTGCAATGAAGTGTTTTTCAAAAGGGTATTATCCATACCCGCATGTGCGACTCCGTTTAACTGTACTTAGCGCTAAGTGAGGTGTCACAATTAATTTTTTAACTTTCACAGTTATTCAGCAAAATAAAATAATAGTGACCGGTTGATTTTGCTATGACGGGGTAACAACGGTTTGTAAACTCTGTTTTTATTTCAGCTATCATTGCAGGAAAGTTCAGGCCTATCAATAAGGGGAGAGCAATTGCTCTTGCTCACGCAAAGGCTCGCCTAATTCTGACAAGTGAGAAACTAGCTGAGCCATTAATTGCTCCCCCAATTCCAAAAAATGTTTTTCTGGCTGAGCAATATCAATTCATCTCACATGAAAATCAATGTTATCTTTCTTATTATTTGCAGTTAAAAATAACCAAAATATATAAAAAAGATAAGTTAAAATAGATAAAAAAGATTGTGATAAAATATGCATTTATAAATCTATTCTATTTATTCAGATTGCTCGCCCAGTTTAAATTATTGTAACCTTGGGGGAGCAATTTATTGCTCTGGTGTTATTTTCTTATTGATAGGCCTGAAAGTTGTTTTTTGAAAAATATGTTACAGTCGCAACACTACAATGGTGTATGCGCTTCACTTGATTTACGACATATAGTATACCCGTACTAATAGCGCTCCACCTGATTGTGTGACACAGTTTACGGCTCTTATTAAGCCTTAGGGCGTTCAACAACAGTTACTTGTGGCTTAACCCGTCGTTTCGACGCCGGGTCTCCCGGCTAGTCTCTTTAATAATAGCCGTATTCCGTCTGTCCGTCACGCAAACTGGCTACCAATATTCCTTTGATCTTTGCGCGACTTTTAAAAACCAGGGGGTTGTTTAATCGAAAATCTTATTATTGATTAAAATATATTCAAGAAATTAATTTATTTCTTTAAATAATTTAATTATTTTAATTTACTAACCTTAATTTAAAAAATCAATTAAGTGATTAAAATGAATGCATTATTTAAATACGCCATCTTATATAATAATTACCCCCGTGATCTCAATCGCTAATTTCCCTCGGGAGCCACAGAAAACAAATAGGACATTTTTACTGACAGTTTCATTACTTTGTTTTGACCGCTTGCACGTAGTATACCAATCAAAACGCCTGATTCTTTGAAAAACCAATCCAAGATTTTCGCGGCCTAGCGATGCCAACGAAGGAACATGATATGACGAAGGCCATTTTGGTTTTGAATGTTGTCGTGGTCAGTGAAAGTTCTAGGTCTGCTTGACCTTTTTATTTCTTCTAAAACCTTTATATTTTGTATTATTTGTTTTCTATATGTTTTTACATGTTAAGATAAATATATTGTCACGTTTTTTAGCCATGTACAAGTCTTAAACGCACCATTTTTAGGATTTTTGGCTAGGAACGAAGATTTTTAAGGATCATTCTACAGAGCCAGCTAGCTAGCTACCCTTAGTTATTACTATTCAGTTTGGTATAATAGCTTTTTATCCTAGCCAATATTTTTATGTTCAAGTTAGCTCCTTTAGCTACCTCCTAGCTAGCTCCTTAGCTACCTCTGGATATAAAAAGTGAAAGTAGCCAAATGCACTGTGTGTGTTTGACTGCAACACAATTCTTAATTCTTATGCTAAATAAATGCAGTTAGGCAGCCACCACTTTTATTACTGTTATGAAAACTTATGCTGCAAAATAAAATTGCTCACTAGGACAGGCGGTTTCCTGGATTTTTTTTAACCGAAGTCGCAATAAAGATATTTAAAAGTTGTGTTATGCCTATACTCATCTCTGCGACACTGTTTACCTGTACTAAATGCTCAGTCCAGTGTTAGCAATGAGCTGTTTCCTGTTTTTCTATTTAACCGAAGTTGCAATAACAGTTTTTTTGGAAAAGGCTATTACACCTAGCTATATGGATGTGTCACATTGTTTACCTGTACTAAGCACTCAGCTGGGAGTAACATTTCTTTTGAACTTTCACCGGGAACATTCTCCGAAAAATAAAAAAGGTTGGCCAGCTGTTTATGCTATGACGGGGTGACAACGAATTGCAATCTGTGTTTTTATTTCAGGTTAAAATGTGGAATGTTTGAAAAAATTATTACACCAGAAACACCATGAATTGTGTGCACTTTACTCAATTTACTACATACTATATACCTGTACTAAAGCGCTTTACCTGAATGTGTGGCACAGTTGACGGTTCTTATTAATCACTCATTCTGGTTTTCAATGTGGGGTAACACAGTTACTTGTGGCTTGACCCGGCGTTTCAACAGAGTGTATCCTGTGTCATGATTAATTTGTTAACGTTTACTGCAACTTATTCTGCAAAATAAAATAATATTGACTTTTTTTTGCTATGATGGGGTAACTACAGGTTATAAACTGTGCTAAAAGGGTATTAAGCATAAACACGTGCAACTAAGCGCTTAGTCCAGTGTTAACGACAGTCTGTTTTCTGTGTTTATGTTACACCAAAGTTGTGATAAAGTTTTTTTTGGAAAAAGGTATTGTACCTACATGAACGCGCGACATTGTTTACCTGTACTAAGCGCGCTGCCCGGAGTAACATTCACTTTTGAACTTTGACCGACATATGTATACCTGTACTAGAGTGCTCCACCTGAATGTGTCGCACAGTTTACGGTTCTTATTAATTGCGCCACAGGATTTTAAAATGCTGGATAACATATTTACTTGTGGCTTACCCCGGCGTGCGACGCCAGGTCCTCGGCTAGTTACGATAATTAATGCTTATCACGCTCTTTCTTTTTTTATTTAGGTTATTTTAGCAACAAGACGGCTTTGAGACGACGACGGCATATTTCTCGGGGAAAACCCCAAAAAGGGGTCTTGATTCGTGCCGTTCTGTGCACGACTTCAAAATAGACAATTTCCCGTCCCAATGAAAACGGCCATGATGTCTGAAGAAATAACTCCAAAGAAGTAAGTTTTATTGCTCTATTCTAGTACAAATCATAACATTTTATGCTTTTTGAAACCCAAAGGCTGTGTAAGTTAAGAAAATATAAAATCTAGTAAGAAATTGCGGATCAAAGAAGATTTTGAGCTCGGTCACCAGCAAAACAAAGCAAGCAAAGCAAAGCATTTTTCAGGTAGTTTATGCTTGCTAACAGCACCATCCTAGGCATTTTTCTACCCTTTGAATCTTAGTTAAAATGTAGAAAATTTTACTATAAATATAATTATATTTATATTTAACTTTCTCTAAAAATGAGGGAGAAGTAGAAAAAGCGAAGGATATAAGACAAACGGCTATGGAACGGATGGGTGAAACACGGAAACGAAATTCATCTGTCGATGATCATGACGATTACGAGTCAACAAAGACACCAAAGCACAGTCGTAGAACCAGAAATAAAGAAAGAGGAAAGAGAGAGGCAAAGTAGAAATCAAGATGAGTTCAAAACCATTATTGTTGTTCAAATGATATGCTAGTATCATTTCAACAACAAATGCGACAACAAAATCAGCAACAACAGATGATGGCGTTGTTAGCGATGATGCACCAAAAGCAGAATAATTGACCATTTACATTACATACATTTCTTTGTTTATATTCTATTTGCAATTAGTTTTGCATTTTCTGTGTTTTTCCAAAATTGTGTAGCGGTCCCTGATTTAGGCCTGTTGTTCAAGTTTGCATAACTTCTGTTAGATTAAAGATAAGATTTTAAAACTTTTAATGTCTATATTTCTGATAGTGAAGATCAAAAAGCCAAATTTCTGCTTGGAAAAAATTAAAGTTCATCCTGCTATGCTCATATTGATAATTTTGAAAAGGTCTTTGTTGTAATTTTGTTAATTTTTTCATGATTTTATCTTCCCATTAAGATGAAACAGACATATACAAAAACAACAAGGTATGGGATAGAGTGTATACTTAACTTGCTTTAATAATTTGATTGAAACATAATTTGAAAAGTAAGTTCACCTAGAGCAAAACAAGAGTAGAATCTGTTTTTTCAATATTTTATTTAAGTTGATCATGAAGACAATTGTAATTTGTTACTTTTAAAAACACTAAAAACGACATGTGTAAACCTTTTTACTTGTATATATTTTATCACTTTTATCCAAGATACATATAAAGTTTTACTGAAAATAATCTTCTCAACTTTATCCAAGATATTATATATAAAAAGTTTTACTGAAAATAATCTTCCAGTGATGGTGGTTGCATATCAAAATATTCTGATACGACATTGCTATACAAGCAAGTATGTGCATTTTGTAAAAGTCCACACACCAAAAACTGCTTTCCAACCGCACTTAATCCAATTTTTAACATTTTGGAGAAATCAATGAACTTAAAATAGTTTTTGATATTGCCAAATAACCACTCAACTGATATTCGAACCTCGCTCATGGCTTTGTTGTATTCTTTTTTATCTTGTGTTAAGTTTGCATTTTGGTAAGGAGCTTATAGGTGAACACTAAGGGGGTAAGCAGGATCACCATAAATACATAAGGGATGTCCGTTAAACACTGCATGCCTTTGTATATCTGCTAGTAGTCCTGTTTGATAAAGCGTACTGTCATGCCTTCCCTATCAGTCCATTTGGTAAGGCAAGGCTCTGAAACTTTAACCCATGAACTCTCTTGTGACCATTATAAACAACCCGTTGATTTACGGTTGGCCTGTAAATTTTACAAACTGTACCATCTATAAACCCGAAACAGTTGTCCAATGGTGCCCCTCGTTGATGAATTACATCTGCATAATTCTGGAGACATGCTGGTTGTAAGAAGAAAGGTTGATTCCAAGATTCGACACGGTGGTGGTGGTCGCTATAAATCATATCTAGAATTGTGTTGAATATAAGGCAAACTTCGGATTGGTTCCTATCAAAACAGGAAAGGATATCTGTATATCGACATGGGAAAGCCAATCTTTTAAGCAGAATACATGTTGCCTCCAGACCAGTGCATATAGTTCTTTGAGAACAAACAATTTTTTCAGGTATTTGCAAACTTTCAGTAAGTCTAATCACATCATTTTTAGCAAATCTAAACTCCGTTTTGCATTGTACATCATTCAATTCATCTAAGTCAAAACGTTGAAATTTCCAATATGGATACACTTCTCTTGATATGTTTGCATCGTAAAGTAAAACAAACTCCTCATCATCAATCAAATTATCGGCGTACGAAATAAGGATAGCATCTCGTACAGCTCTCGGTCCTCTAGTGGCCATGTTTGTTTTGAATAAATGTATACTTTTAAATTTCCGTTCTGTTTTGGCGCTAAATCAGAAAATTTGACGACGGCAACGGCAACTATATTTTACGGCGTCGACTATGCCGTCGCCGTCTTGTTGCTAAAACAACCTAATAAATGTTGGAATCTGTCTCCACTCATTCTTAAGTATCGATAATTATACTCCCTATCATCTTTTTATTAAAAACAGCGTGTGTCTGGCGTTGTTGATAGATTTTCCTCACCCAAAATCTTCTTTTTTTATTTTTCAATTTATATTTACTTTGATGTTTATATCGGTGGTAAAAATATAAAAATAAATCTTTGATTTCTTCCAATTCCAATTCACTATTATTCATGATGCAACTATCTTTTTCTTCTCTTCTCTTTGCTTTTTCTGATTAAAAATATGATGTCCCACTGTAAACGCACTTAAACGCAAATCATACGCACTAAGATATATGCACTTATACGCATTTAATCGCTCAGTGGGTACCAAGCTTTAGTTAGTCAAGAGTTGGAAACCAATACTATCCTCGCAGTCGAGATAGTAACAACAAAGCTCGACAATGAAACATAAGAACAACCATTTTTTTTCCCGCCGCTCCTCTTTATCGAGATTCTTCAGGTTTAATAGATATTTTCATCGATAGCGACACCATTTTGAATTTCCCGCTTTCGCAATGCATCTCCGGACGACCGGGGTATCTGGAGTTAGTGTCAACAGAAGAATTTGTTGGATTACGTTGGATTGTATTTGTTTTAATCATGGTTTTTACTGAAAAAGAATTAATAAAATGGAATGTAGAGGCACTTAAGAAATATTTGTCTTCCCGAGGCATATGTTTATCTGGGGGAGGGAGTAGAAAAGCTCATTTAATTAAGAAAGTCCTAGCTGCTCAGTTACTTGAACTTCCAGTTCCAGAGAAAAGCAGAGAGATACAGGATCGAAGAGCTGCAAAATTATGTGTTGATTGTATCAAAATTCCTTTTCCTGAGGAGTTAAAATTAGGCTGGATGAATTCCTTCTTATACTTTCCAGACATCACCACAAACTCTCATGGACTATGCAAAAAAAGGTATTTGAGAAAAAGGTTGTAAAGAAGGCCACAATCTGATGTTTGCAGGTCATGTTAGGAATGTTGAATTTAACAATATTTCAAGTTGTTTAAAGTATTGTTTCATTCGAGGTAATGTAGTGCCACAAACAAGAGTTAGTGAAACACCCTATAATGTTTGGGTGTGCATAAACTATGACAGTCGTGAAATTGTGACTGGAGAGTGTGGTTGTGCTGCAGAATACAGTGAGTCGTGCAATCATATTTTCGCACTGTTACATTTTGGGACTTAACAAAACCTGCACTTCTAAAAAACAAAAGTGGCAAGAAACTGTTACCAAAAAGGGTAAAGTTCATCAGCCTGTACCCTTAAACTTAGTTAACTTCAAAAGACCTCATCCAGAAAACAACGATCTTCCTATAAAATGTCCGAGAAATATGTTTGATCCTCGTCCACGTCAAGAGCGACATTCAACTATTAACTGGAACGAACTTGTATCAGCATCAAAAGGTAAAGCTTCTGTTCTGTGCTTCAAAGACAGTAATATTTTTTGTTAGCACAGCTATAATGAAGTAACACCAGTGGCAAGCAAACCATTAAATATGAAGGAACTGGTGGTGGGTCAATCGGCATCTGATGATTTCTACAAATTATTGAAGGAAAACCGTACTGAAGTACAGATATTAGAAATTTCAACTAGAGGACAAAGTTCGAAAAAATCATGGTTTGATTATCGCTACGATGTTATCACAGCTTCATTGGTAGCACATGCTGTTCTCGCTAAATATAACCGTTTAAACCCTAACACTTTTGCAATAAATAATTTGGTTGCTAAGATATTGGGCTATACACCAGTTGCAAAGTCTGAATCACTTTCATGGGGTATTGAACACGAAGTTTATGCTAGGAAGAGATATACACGACAACAAAAGAGTTTGCATAAAGGTTTTTCTTGAAAAGATGCTGGCCTGAGAATACATCATGAAAAATTTATGCTTGGGGCTAGTGCTGATGGTCTTATTTCCTGCACTTGCTGATGGTTTTGGAGTTATGGGAATCAAATGTCCTTATAGTGCTCGAGATAAAAATATGCGTGATTATGCTACATCGCATAACTCTTGCATTAATGCCATATCTGCTACATCTGGAGTTGTCTATACCTTAAAACCTAGCCATCCTTATTTCACACAAATTCAGCATCAAATGTATGTAACTGGAGCAACTTATGCTGACTTTGTTGTTTATTTACCACAAGAATCATGCACAATTACAGTGGAAAAAAACAGTGTTTACTCGAATAAATCAGTGCCTCGATTGATTTTTCTGCAGCCATTAAAAAGACATCGAATACCTAAAAAATATTCGACAGAGCAATTTGCTTACGGGTGAATTTATCAGTTAAAGATTTAACTTTAATGAGCATATTGGATTTATATTAAAGTACATTGCAAATTTTTGAACAACAATACACCTTTCCCGAATTTCATAAATTATAATAATTATGACGTCATCCAAAATTTTATAATGGTTCTGTGCTCTTCAAATAAGGATATTCAGATAATAGAATATTAAATTATCATGACAAAAAATGAAGTTTTTAGAGCAATATAATATTCTGGTTGGATTTTATTTAGATTTGAAGAAAATAATTATTTTGAAAACGAGGCTATTCTTAGGAAGCTTGTCTATATGAAGGGTTTGACCGTAACTTTCAGCTCGGAATTGAAGCACTTAACGAAAAGAAATATTTACGAAATTAGGTAATTTGTTCTACCTTTTGCTAAGGAACCTAGGGATAAGAATCATTTTTAGTATCGACGTCTTTAATTGAGTTTGACATAATTAGGAAATTCGGGAAAGGTCTATTGATCCTGTAAAAATGCTACCTCTCTCCATGTTTGTTGTATGTTTATCAGAGAAAATTAGCAAAAAATGTAAATCTTGTATTGTTCTTATAAAGTTGTTCTGTGAAAAATACAATTTTAAAAAGTTTGGTATGATGTAAAATTATAGCTTAGTTACCATAATAATTGAGATTTGAATTTTGTGGAAAAATTTTACTATTTAATGATATTGTTTCCCCCATATTCCCGGGTCTACTTCAAGTTTTAGGACTTTCCAGGTTATTGGAAACCCTGGGTTGCTAATGACGGAAATCTTCAAGCCGCAGGGCTTCTTGATTTGTTTTAAAGACTGCTAAAACATGGGAAAAGTGTACAATAGAAAAGCATCGTTGTTTCTTTTTTCATTTGTATTGGTCTACTTTAACTCAATTAAAGTTTAGGTTGTGTAATATATATTGTTTCCTACGTACTTATCGCGAAAATATTATTTAGTCTATACATATGTGCTGAGTCAGCAAATGATGCAATTATACTTTAACACGACAAACGTAAAGCTTAAATAATTTAGCAACATAAACAAAGTAGAACCAGCGATAAAAAAGAAGATAATGAAACCATTTCTAGGGACTCAAGAAGCGACAATTTGCAAATAACTTGGTGCCATTTCGATGCCTGCTTTCTTGCGTAGGTAGTGAACATGTTGCTTAATACTATCGCATTAATTAGAGTTTCACTGAAAAATAGTTACTTAAATGACCGATAAGGCGCATAGGTCTAACATTTAAAAAGCATAACACATACAAGGAAAAGAAATGTACCAGATAAGAAATTACGAATGAAATATGGCCGTTTTTACATGAATTTTTTCATACGAGGTTGTACAAACCACAGACGTTATACACATTTTTTATAACAAATTTTCAAAGTTTTTACCCTCCTACTGCACTTCCAAAAGTTTTTATTCTTTGCCGTAGTTTTAAACGTTTTTACCCTTTGCTGTAATTTTAAAAGTTTTAATCCTCTGCTGTAATTTTAGCTTCGAATATTTCCTAAAAAAAACAATTCTTTAGTCGCAAATATGTCTGACTAAATAGACATGTTTCGATATGAAGATTAACACTGTGTTAAATTACTGTTCTTTAATACATTACGAAATTAGCGGTTAGTCATTACAAAAAATTTATCCGCAAACTTTACACTAAAATTATAGTGTTTTACCCTCTGATTGGGTTGGTTTTCAGTCATTTGATTATAAATCTATCTCTTACTAATAATACAATAAATAAGTGAATAACGTCTAGCTTTGTACACACGTGCAAAAGTTTTTTTTTTGTAAATCCACTTTCCAATTTTCGTTGAAAAGAAACTACAAATATACAAACAACATACATAAAATCTATTTCATTAGGGTTCTCTTTCAACCAAGCAAGCTGGAATAAACGTCTAGATTACAGACAAGAAATGCAAATACCAAACCGAACGCTTTACCAGTCATTTCCGTTAAATAAAAATACTACACCGGAACACACGACACGAACAGTTAAACTCCTTTGCAGCAATCGTGCAGTGAAGATCAATAAGAACAATAATAAAAGTAATTGTCGAAATGTGCAAAATTTCCTCAAACCTCTACATCATCAATAAACGTGCAAGTGAAATCACTCTAATCAAAAACAATTGTTACATAAGATAAATTCCAGGTGGTACATACGACTCGCATACTCGTTAGTTAAAGTGATTTTTAAACCCACGGTCAAAAAAAGAAGTACTGGTACAATCGTGGACTTTGTGGTAGAAAATCTCATCCAAAAAAAAGGGAAAGAAAAAACCCATCTCTATATTTCAATTGAAGCGAGCCTAAAATAATGTTATAAACAAACTACAATTCGGCACATACTTCACAACCAAATATTAAAATCATCGTTCCTATTAAATACCCACACTACAGCTTATATTTCTCCTGCAGTCTCTTTACAATAAAGGCAAGGAGTGAGCTCGTGTGCAAAGGAACTTACACATAAAATCGACACACATATACAACAGACACACTCAAATAAGTTAGTGAAGACATTTACATGTAAACATATAAGCAACAATATTAAAAAAAATCCCTCCAGCTTTCACCGTTACCTTTTGTGTAATTTGACGAAAATTGGATTGCCTAAAAAAGATGATTTACATCGAATTATGTACAATAAAATATAGCAAAGCCATATTTAAAAATAAGATAAAAAATAAGAAGTGTGGTATAAACAAGACTACACGCTTTTTTAGGAAAAATACAGTTGATAGGAACAATTAGTCGCATCTCCTGAAAATTAGAGTACGCTTAACTATCTAGATGAGAATTTTAGAAAAAACGATATCTCTGGAGTTTTTAAATTAAATGTTGTTAGGGACACAAGTTTTAGTCGAAGAAAGGATTTATGTCGCTTTTTTAAGAAAGCAAGGTAAAGAAAATAGTAAAAAAATCTTCAAAAATTCAGCACAATCTCGGTTCAGTTCAGCTCAGCATACTAAAAATCAGAGGCGTACAGAGCCAGACAAAATTAAGCCCCCATCAAACTTCCAAGATGGTAACTGTTTTAAGAACAATGTTTCGATAAATAAGCATTTTATCACGTTATGTGCACACTTCAGCGAGACGCAGCTCGGCATTTGGTTTTATACAGTCAAGCCAAACTGTTTTAAGGCACGGCCAAGTGAGCTGCATGGCACGGCTCAATTTAGCACGGTCAGATATTGATTTTATAAGCTGTGCCGAGCCGAACTAATTAAAATTTTGAGAATTTGTCTCGAAAATGGTTCGGCACAACTTATAATAATGGGCCTAAACAGGTATGTTATGGTTTTGTGAAAATATTATTTACGAATGTCTCATTACAAATTAAGAAACTTTAAATCAATGCCTTCAATTCAAGATATCTGAAGAAAATTTTATTACTGAAATTGTCGAAGTTTTAAGAATGTTGCAGCACTGTCCTATTAACTTTTCGGCTGGAATTTATTAAAAAAATATATAAGCCCGTTCAGCCTCATCAACAATTTATCAAATATGGGGAGAAAAAAACAGAAAAATAGAGTTAAAGACAAAGCATCGAGATCTAAAGGGACTTACAAACGTCGAGGAGGAGAAATTTATATGCAAGGTCAGAACTACCAATTAAACGTGTAATTGTATAGGAATATCACAAAAAATGGTGTTTGTGTAGTGAGTTAATTTTCAAATTATTGACAATGATTATATGTTAAAATCAAATTACTGAGTATGATGGTTAGTTGCTGTTAATTGCTACCTTCTGTGGGTATTTTTTGAACTAACTTTTAACAATCGGTCTCCTTGCTTCAATGACCTTGTTTTTATTGTTGTTATTTGACGCGTGCTCTGCTTTCAATTTCTCTTGTTGTTCAAACAATTTAGTCCAGTGGTGTCTATTGTTTATACACTCTTCTACCAAGGGTTGGAAATATGAGTACTGTTCAGCTAAATGCTAGAAAAGAAAATTAGTACATTTTTTACTTTAAGGGTTTTTGCAACAAGAGTTTAACATGTACGCTCTCTTCACTGATCATGATTGTATTACGAACTAATCATGTTATTAAACTGTACTGGGGGATAATGCAAAATTACTATATTTTGCTATATACCGTAAATTCCGAGTTTATTCATGTTTTTTAATACCTTAAGGGAAGAAATTATTGTGCAAAAAAATATTGCGGATGAAAAGATTGCGGAATTAAAGATTGCAAACTAGGAAATTCACTTTAAGCAGACAACAGTTAAATTCACTGTATGCAATTTTGAAATTTTTGTTTTTTAGAAATTTGTCCGTTTCAATAGGACATCTTTTTTGACGAATTGTTAGGGAAATTTTAAGGATAAAAGTTTTTCATGACGTCATCAGTCAGTTGGTTCCAAAAGGGGTGGATTGGTCAAGCTTTGGCTAATTTGGCCAATTTTGGTTACAGGTGGGTTAGAGTTACTCATGCGGGACAGTTATTCCTAGCCGTTATGTCATTTGTCCACAAACTTACTTTGGTTTCAGTAATTCCTTCACGTCAATATCATGTCTTACTTGCTAATAATGTCTATCACAGACACACCCAGACTTGGTGTATAAATATAGGCGATCTTTTTTTTACATAGGGGTTTGTTTGTTCGAGTTCTTTCTCCCTTCTTCAGGCATCGTTTATAGAACTTGTAATTAATTTTCTTTTTTCGTTATTGCAAAGCTTGGTCACTTACTTGATATACTGGCAAACAGATGTTATCAATGAAACCAACTTGCATCTTAGGTAGCTTATCCTTTTTCGCACGATCCATCATTTCCTGGAACGAATTGACGTTATTTATTTTATAAGATAAAAAAATTAGGATTCGATCCTTTAAAACCTAAGACCAATACTGGGTCTTTCAGTACGAGAATGAAGATGTTATGTTTTGGACAATATAATTTCTATGAAGCAGTAATTTATTTATTTAACACTAATACAACGCCTTTTTTTTCCGACTTCCACACTGTTAATGGAAACCGTGGTAATAAATGATATTCAACTTGTGTTTTAGAGCTGTCTTGTGTATAAGTCTTTTAAAAACTATTATACGGCATATAATATATAAGATTATTATACGGCATAAAAATGTCATACACTCCCACAAAAATTGCTGATATATAAGTATTTTAACTTTAACAATATAACGGATTAAACAAACGAGAAAAACGTTGCAAAAATCTATAGTTTAATCGCACCAGGCACTTTTACTTTACTAAAAACCCTGTAATTAGGAATTTGCTGATCAGTTTGTACTAGCAAATTGTAAGCATGCTCAAGAACCTATTAAACTTCCATGCGAAATTTTACTGTAATCCCCTAAGCGCAGCATTGGTTCCAGGTTAGCAGCGTACATTAAGGGGACCACCATAAGCTTATTAAAATATTTAAACAGAATGTCAAACTGGATTCGTAAGGAAGTCTCAATTCTGAAATTAAAATAATAATAAAAATAATAGTAAAAAGTTACATATCAATACAGGATGTGAAAAAGCAAAAATAAATGAAAAAACAAAAACCTAGAAAATTCAAGGCAGATTTGTTACGCTAGACAAACCTACGTACAATCGGTGTTTGGTGAAGTTCTTTCTGTTCCAAGTCACCCTGTTGAAAGAATTCTTCAGCTACAAGGTGTGCAACCTAGAACGAAAAGTAAAAAGTTTTTTTCTCCTCAAAATGTGATCTTCTAGAACTTTGGAGGAAATATAGTAACACACAAAGTGTACTCAATAACGCTAAAGGAGCAATAGACAACTTAACCCTATTTTATATGAGGGGAAAAGAATTTTGAGTATATTTGATTTAAAGGAAGACAAATACTTTGCCTATGAAACTCAGTAAAGTAACTGACTAAAATAGAAGTGACCTCAAAATAATTAAAGCTGACGTCATCATTTTTTCCAAAAATGAACCTTTTTCATCATTTAAATTCATATTGTCCTCATTTGCCCTTAAGATGTCAAGAAATAGTATATTTAGATTTGATATGTTTCTTTGTAAAAAATATATTTCAACTTTTGTTTTTAGTCTAATGAGAATAAACCTAAAAGTCATTAAATTTCTAATGAACTGACAGAGGACGGTAAAATTACCACGGCAACCCCCTCTCTTCCCCCCCCCCCAACCTCGACCCCAAAAAATTAAAGAAAGTTGATCAATACACAATGACAACTTACTCATTGTTGCACCAGGCCACGGTTTGCAAATTGCGGATATGTCACACGACGTCATTAACATTGACCTGGTGTCAGACATTGAGCAGATGGTTTAACATTGCCAGGAGTTATTTGTTTTTATCGGTCATGGGTTATATTTGAATAAAAAGTTACCTCAACAGGAACGTTCTATTTATATCTTCCCAATCTGTACGTCTTTTGATTCACCATTTTTTAAAGTATTCACTACGTTTCCTGCCAACGTTAGTAAAAAAACCACTGATTATTCAAGCCAAAACAACAAAACCTATTTGCCACTCAAGTTAAAAATTTACCAATGCTTTGTAACTACGACGAGGAGCTCAAGGCTTAGAATTTTAGGAAATTTTAGACTTTAAGGCTAAAATTTGGAAAAACACATTTGAGCAGATCTTACCAAAATTTAGCAAGAGATGATCAAGCCTTAACTTTCTTGAATATCGTGAAGGTCGTTTATTTCCACCTACCTTGCAGTAGCTACGCAAATATAGCTCATTACTACATACTAATTTGCCTTGTTGTAAAGTAAACACGTGTTTAATTTGTTGTCACATTGGTATATTTTACTCAAAATACTGATCGCTGTTAAGTCAGAGACAATACAATAGAAAATACTAGGGTAAATACTGGTTACTCTTTTTGTTTAAAATACAATAAATGTATAATATAAAAATATTGTGACCAAGTAGCAAGTACACAACATCAAAGATCAAACTTTTCGATGATTAAATCAATGACATGACGAAATATGAAGAGATGAAAACACAAGTAAAAAAAAACTTAAGAACGAGAGAAACTGTAAAATAAAAGGCTATCAACATTTATTCAGAAAATTATGGGTTTGCAAGATTTACAGCAATTTTATTCAGCAATTCAAGTTATGACAATTCATGGCACACTTGTCCGAAAAATTACGTGAATTTTATTATTATTATTATTAATCGACATATATTTCAAGCATCCATAAATTACAATGGTTCTTAATGCTGAAATGCGTAAATAATAAATGTATGTGCAAACGTAAATATAAATTCAATCAGAAATAAAAACAAAATGAACATGACAAAAAAAAAACATAGACGAAAGACGCAGTCAAATAATCATACGAAAGTTCTGAGTTGTGAAAACGTATTGAACAACATTAGGATAAATGAACCATTATAATTTAATAAAGCTAAAGGAGGCTTGGTAGTCTATCCGTCATGATCAGGATAAGCTAAGACAGAGAGCATATATTCTACCGAGTGTTTTGCTAGTATCACTAACCTTGTAAGTTTTAGACAAACTAATTAAACCAACCACCCATTGGACAAGAACAATACACATGACCTCTGCACCGTGATATCATTCTAAATCTTTTTTATGCATTGAATTTCACAAGTGATCGAAGTATTTTTTGCTTCAATTTTGCTTCAATTCTGTTAAAAGTTGCCTCGTTATTTATTACTTAAAAAGAAAGTCATACTTAATTTGATTTGTTAAGAGATCAGTCTGTAATTAAGATACACACAAGATCAAAATAAAAATCATCTGCATAAATAATTAAAAAAGCATTTTATTTATTATCTTCGAATTATTAATTTGATCATTATCGTCATTTTTGTTACAGCAAAAAAATATTTGCTGCGGTGAGCCAACAAACGTTATCAAACGCGCGCGCGCGAGCGAACAAACTTAACGCAACCACCAATCAATGGTTCCCACGATAACGGACCCATATTAGGTAATAACTAGTATCAGTAAGCAGAATGTTGGCAATTTAAGAGCGCAAACAATCTACTCGGCTATTTTTAAGATTAAGTGTTCAGTAATAATTTTTCGTATCTCGCTTATCGACAACAATACCAAAATTTAACAAAAGTTTAATCAATACTTTGCCGCAAAAAATTGGTTTAAAGATTGGTTGTGATGCTAAGTTAGGGAAAGGAAAACAGTTTTTATATTTATGACACTGTAGGAGGTCTGGACTTGGGAATAATGAACTGTTACAAGAGATCAGTCTGCAATTAAGATACACACAAGGTTCCAAATAACATTGTTTTTCATTCTTTAAAAATAAACGAATTGCACAAGAGCCATAGCAAAGTTTAATAATGTCAAGATACAACGAAAATAGCTAGGAGTATTACAGACAGAACACACAATCGCAGTGCTTCGGTTTGATTTCATACGTACAATCCAGTCCGAAATAGTTAAGACAACCGCAGATTTCTGGTATTTTTTCAAACTTGACCAAAAGCAACAAATAGGTCAATATTCCGCTGTTGGCATACTGCAGAAAAGTTACACAGCACAGTATAAACGACTACTCGCATTTTGTAACATTCCTGCATTACAAATGTAATCCACTTCCGGGCCTGTGATTTGGAAAGAAGGATCATGCTGATGTCAACAACAATTAGCATCTTTTGAATTTTTTATATTAGCAAACAACATTTATTTGGCTGACACAAGATTTTCCAAATATCACTATTCAATGCGTGATCTCCCCTTTTGCAAGGATAGCTTGAAGGAACAATTGAATTAATTCTCACCTACCAATGATCACACAATAATATGCAACTAGCTGTATTCCCGCGGAAGAACCCACTGTATTTCTCTTTTAATCCATTCAACAGACATACATCAAAAAGTAAACACAATCTGCCTTAATAATTACAACTTAAGCATGCGCATCGAAAAAATAACAACTCAAAACTGTTAACAAAGGTAAAAGTGTCTAGCAACTGCAGTCTATATGTGATATTTAAAAAGCTAAATCTGCTAAAATTACTTGCTCTGACATGCGGAAAATGCCCCTGGCAAAAAAAATATCTAAAAGGTGACAAAAATAACGGTTTGCAAGGAGAAACTTTTAATTGAACGTTTTCGGTATATTGCATACGCTCCTTCTTTCCCAAACGTTACACAAATTGTCAAAAAAGAACAGTTTGCGAGGAGTAAAACCTAAATTAACAAAAATCAGTTCTTTCAGCAATTTGCATGTTGCAAAATATCAAATCATACATATACTGTCCTCTGCCACAAAAGTTTACATAAAATAAAATAAAAAAATTGTAAGATGTAAAATTTCATTTGACAAAACATGGTTTTCTGTGTATTGCATATGGTACGGTGTTATAACATTAAAACGACAACAATCTATCTACAGTTCATTCTACGCCACTTTTTCACAAAATGTTTACCATAAATTTTTAAAATCCACTATTTGCAACACAAAATATAAGTAAATATAAATATAAATTCTGTTATTTTGGTCTAATGCAAAGTTTAACCAAAATATAGACAAATTCAAAATTTTCAAAATTCAATATTTTAGCCCATATATGCCCTTCAAAACAATATTTTAATGTCAAAGAAAAACAGTTCGCAAGACGTAGTTCTAAATCAACAAAATTCAGTTATTTTGGTAATATTGCATACAGTCCCTCCTTACAAAAGCTTACACAAAATGTGAAAAAAGAATGTTTGTAAGAGTAAAACCAACTCAACAAAAATCAGTTCTTTGGAATTTTGCATGTAAAATGTTACACAAAATGTCAAAAAAAAAAAAACAATTTGGAACACATCAAATTTAAATCGAGAAAAATCAGTCATTTTCGTATATCGCATACAGTCCTTCTCCCATAAGAATTTATACGGAATATAAGAAAAACATAGCCTGCAAGGTATAAAATCTAATTCTACAAAAATTAGTTCATTTGGTACATTATATGGTCCTCCCTGACAAAAATTTATTAGATGTCAACGGTTTCAGCCATAAAATCTAAAACAACAAAAATCAGTTCTTTCAGTATGTTTCATGTCAATGTCTTCTACAAACTTCTAAGCCTAAAGTTTCAAAACTGCAATCTGTAAATTAAAAATCAGGTATTTCATCCTCTCCCACAGAAGTTTACACATAATAGAAAAACAAACGGATAAAAAGAGATTTGCCAAATTCAATTATTTCTTCATCTGCAAAATCTCACATGAAATATTAAGAAAACAATTCTTTGTATGCAGTATGTCATTTCTGTTACTTTATAGACCTTTTTACTGATAGTGCTACCATTTTTAAATTTATGACTTCGCAATGCAGTATGGGAAAATCAGGGTATCTCAAATCAAAACAAACCTTGAACGAAGGCCACTTTTAATGTGTACTGTTGTTCTGTGGTTTTTATTGCAGAATAATTATCGTTATGGGAATTAATGATCGTTGTGCTGTGGGATGTAACAATGCTCGTAAATACCTAGAAAAATATGTCATTAAGCCGCACATCACTGCATTTAATGGGGGTTTAGAGCTACGTTTTTACACTTGTAGAAAAGGTTTATACTAAGTGGGGGTCCGCTTGTAATAGAAAGTATTTTGTGTTAAAAAAACATCATGTAATGTGTTCAAATCATTTTGAATATGGAAAACCGACAAATGCAAGCCTTCACTTACATTGTATTTAAAAGGTTATGGTACTGATGATAACTCAAAAAAGAGAAAAGCACCGAAAGAAAGAGTGTTCCTTCAGATGGTGTCAAAAGAGAACCAGACAATGTAGACGAAATTGACTTTGGTTTTACCCTTGATCTAACTTCTTCTAAAAATTCCACTTTGTTCATGTCACCAACCAGTTCATTAACAGATCTGTCATTATTATCACCAGCTAGTGGGACAACTCGGTTATCACCCACTTTCTCAACCTCTTCAATGTCTGCTTTAGAATTATATATTCCAATGTTATCACCAATTAGTAATGCCAATATTTTATCGCCTACGTCGTCAACTTCCAGCAAATTGTCATTAAATACAATTATGTCATGTATTGTACACCTGATGTCCATCGTCAAAAGTTTTTCGTTATATTGTCGAGCATGTTCGGCCGAAACATTTAAAGCTCCAATATTACAAAGGTGACAATTGCTAAAAACTAAACAGTATCAGTATAGTCCTGCCAAATTGTTTTGTCAAAGAAAACCTGGTCCAAGCCGTTCTCTAAGCTTGGAGGATGAAATATTAATGATGTTGATGAGAATAAGACTTGATGCGCCTGTTGTTCAAGATTTTGCCCTATCAAGTAGCTATCAACAGATGATTGTGATGGATTTTTATTTTCAGTGTGAAACAGATGCTGTAATCATCCCATGGCGGTAACTGAACCAGTGTTTATCACTTGCTTGACCTTTAGTCAAATGTTCAATAATGTTAATACGACTCGCTGTCCTGTTTTCTACAAGTGTAGCGAAAAATTCAGATGACGATGACGATTGTTTGCAGATGTCTTCCATGGTCAGTGGTTCCACATTCAATAGACTTTCTGGTACAGAGTTGTAGGTATGGTCATTTTCAAAGTGAACATTCTTTTGAAAACATAAAACAAAAGCCTGTCCATCAGTAGCCGATGCTAATTGATCCAAATTAATATTATTAGCTGCACATTGATGCAAAACACGAGGATCAAATGAAGTTCGTGGTATCTGGTAGATAGGATTTGGTCTTTCAAAAGATACATTTCAGAAAGAGTATTTTGATACATGCGACAGTTAATTTAGACACATGTTGGTTTTGAATTTCTTCTTGTTTTCTTTCCAGCAAGGAAGATACAGGGAGATCAAGCAATTCTGCTGCAAGCATTCTCTTAATTAAATCAGCTTTTGCCCTCCTTAATGGAAAGTTTTCAACACTCCACTTGTTTAATTCTTCTCGTGAATACACCATTGTTAGACAGTTTCTTACCAATGTTTACAGTAAGTAACCTTCGCCGAAACTACATAAGATACCCTGATTTTCCCATACTGCATTGCGAAGTCATAAATTTAAAAATGGTAGCACTAAGAAAATTTCACGAACAGAAAAGGAATGAGAGGCTTTTTGCATTTTCTTTAAATATTTGCGGTTAAAAAATTTCAATGGATTTTGTGGGAATTTGACTTTTTGCGTATTTCAGAGATAGAATTTCTCATTTTAAACATTTAAAGATAGAGTTTCTAGGAAATAAATTTAGGATCTAAGAATATTGAAGAATTTATTTTGTCTGTTGAAACCTTTTATATTTTTGCAGAATAAAATTTAGCAGATAAAACTTTGCACACACAAAAAACCCTGATATTTTGTGGCATTTTAATTTTGTGAATTTTCAAAAAAACCCGGCCAAACCGTTGATTTTTCTTCCCTGAAATATTTCTGACAGTAAAGTACCTTATTCGTACAAATTTTAGCGAGCATTTGATTTGCTGATGGCAAAAATATCTAAAATTTGGCGTGCATTAAATTTGGCGATGGCCATTTTGACTTAAATTTGATGTGTTTTGATTTGGCGATGGAAAGATTTTCTTTCAATTTTTATGTTGCTTGCAAATTTTATCTTAAATAGTTTACAGGATAGAAAAGATTTTAAAAAACGATTTTTAAACAAGAACATGCCTTATATTAAAACAAAAAGAAGTCATGTAAAATTTAGCCTAGTTTTCTTTATCACATTTTTTTGTCTGAAAAAGAGTTGAATTTTTGTGAATTAAATTGGCGAAAGATATAAGAAAGTTAAATTTGGCAAGCACTTAATTTGGTGATTTCAGACCAAAATCGCCAAATTTAGTGCTCGCCAAACTTTGTACGGATAATACATTTCTCTGCAACAAAAGTTTACACAAAATTTTGAAAAGCCAGTTTGCAACAAACACATACATAAATGGACAACTATGCCATCCTCTCCTACACATATTTACCCAAAATGTCAAAAACCCTCATAAATTTGAACCCAGTCTCATGAATTTTATTTTGAATATATTATGTCCCAGATTGTTTATACATTAATGGCGAATCGATCAATCCTCATAAATTTCCACCCAAAATGTCAAAAGCCCTTGTAAAATTACATTTTACAAAAACCAGTTCTTTTGGTATTTTACATGCAGTACTCTAGCTAACAAAGGTTTAACACAAAATGTCAAAAACAATATGGTTATGTCGGAACATCTATAATAACAAAAATCACAACACATTTAGCTTCCACTGCTAAACAAAAAATCATTGCATGTGATGATCCTCTTCCATGTAAGTTTACGAAAAATGTGACAAATTAAATTATTTTGAGGCATAAATGTGTCCTCAAAGTATCCTTAAAATATCAGTACAGAATTGTAGCACAAATTTAATCATCAATTATTTCGGGTTTAAATTGTAGGGAGTTATTAGGCTATTTCTTTTATTTAAACAGTGAGGTATTGTATGCTCCCCATCGTTGTGTATCTCTTTTGCCTTCAATATCCAACCCTGTTAAGAGACATTACAGAGAAAGTTGGTTTTCATGAAGATCAGTCACGTTTTGAGAAAAGTTATAAAATTCCTATGTATTTCGAATTCCTATTCCTATCAAATTCGTATTCAATCTATTTATAAAAAGAAATATTTATTTAGGAAGTAATTTATTTAGGAAGTAACTCAATTTTTTGTCAGACTTGCAAGCATTGGGTACATAAGAAGTGCAGTAGTATTGGTGGAAGGTTAAGAGCTGACTTTCAGTTTGTATGCAAGCGTTGCAAAGGTGAGATTATAGAGAATGAAGTATTTCCAGCTTTAATGATGTACAACAGTGGCTCGTTAGAGATAGTTGAGAACTTCTGTTACTTAGGTGATATGTTGGGCAGTGAAGGGGGTGTTGGAAGAAGTGTTACTTGCAGGATAGGTTCTGCTTGGAAAAAGTTCAGAGAGTTACTACCTTTGTTGACTAGCAGAGTCTTGTCAATTGAGGTAAAAGGTAGGTTGTATGAGGCCTGTGTAAGAAGTGTTATGTTGTACGGTAGTGAGACATGGGCAGTGAAGCAGGAAGATCTTGACCGTTTAGAAAGGAATGATATGAGAATGGTTAGGTGGATGTGTAACGCCAGTCTGAGAGACAGAAAGAGTTCAGATGAGCTAAGAAGCAGGCTAAGTATCCGTAGAATTAAAGATGTTATCCAGATAAGAAGATTGAATTGGCTGGGGCACTTGGAAAGAATGGAGGAGGATAATTGGGTAAAAAAGTGTAGAGACTTGATAGTTCCTGGGGCAAAGCCCAGAGGCAGACCGAGAAAGACTTGGCAGGAGGTTATAAGGACAGACTTGATACAGAGGAAGTTGAGTCTAGATCAGATTGGAAGAGGGTCATTAATATACCCCGTCCAACCCATGCTAGCATGGAAAACGGACGTTAAGCCGAGAATGATGATGATGATGATGAAGTAATACATACGTTATTACACATGGAAAATTTTGAGGTTCCACCGAGATACGGAATTAAAGTTTTAAAGTTTTTAACATATGATCATTGTCTGGAAAAATTACATTAACTGTGACATTAACCCAAATTTGAAAGTGATATTATTTACAGAACCGTAAGTTGTGGTTACAGCAGTTTAACGCTCTTTGTACTGCTGATAAGAGAAAGTATATGTGACGATTCCAGGGAATTTGATAACAAGCTGTAATTATCGATAGCTAGTTAGCGATAATTAGTTGAAAAACAATAAAATTATCGCTAAATAGAAATTGATTAGCGATAAAGCTATATAGCGATAAACAATGCTAATCTATATTTATTGCTAATTTGATTTGTTTTCTCTGCCGATATCAATAATAGCGCAATATGGCTGACGCATGCATTTTATGTTTGATCGCTGTAAAAAATAAAACATTAAATTAGTTAGTCTCTTTTAATTTTTTTTGTTCTGCAAAATACCGCACGCTGTAAACATGCAGCGCTGTCCAGACCTCTTTATTTTAGATTCTTCTTTTGGATGCAATGGCTGCGCTGGAACAAAACCTTATGAAATTAGCTTACTACTTTATAACAAGTAAGAAACAAGTTTCTTTTTGTATAAAGAAGTCAACGCCAACGCCAATGAATTTATAGCTTTGTTAAATCTAAACAAGTCTGAGTCAGGGGAACTAGCTAGCTAGCCTTTAGCTGTTGCTTTGGAATAATTTTAGTTGTGATCGTTTAATTTGCCAAACTTTCAGTCAGAAAAATTATATTATATCAGCAAATAAAATAAGAAAATACTGCTTAAATGCAAATTTATACAGCCAAATTAAGAGGTGTTTTTGTTTTGTGCCACTTAAAGCCCCGTTTACACAAACCACATAACATACAAAACACTACTGGAAAGTCCTGTTTTTAATCATGTTAGATTTTTTTCACTGCTCTCATGCCTGGAGATTTCTTTATATTACACAAAATTGCAGTATCAAAAATATTATTTTTGGACACTGACACAATATAGCTAGTGTGTGGTCATTCTGTAACTAATTTTTTCCACACCTGTTGAATTACGTAACTTTTTGTTAATATTTTTTTGTTTCGTGACAATAGAATCCTGTATCGGACATTTCATTTATGAGAGATGGTGTCGTCAGAAATTTAATATTTTGATACTCAATTTTTGGGCGAAAATTTGCATTGCATATTCCTTTAAATTTAGAATTATGGTGTTACATGGTGGAGAAGAGTTTTGTTTGCTACAGAAGGCTTGATGGTTCCCATAGTCCACTCCTGAATTATATATTTATAGTAATGTGTTTTAACCAAAAAAATTGTCACACGCGATAAGCTTTTTTTTAGATCTGCTCATCAGGATTTTCTGATTTTTATAAATAAATACTAGGAAGTAACATTTTTGGATTTATGGAAAAAATCATAATCGCACCATTTTGGGAAAAAAAGGGTTTCTTGAGTTTTGCTCTAAAAATTATCATTAATTTTTAGTAGAGATCATTATCTACAAATTTTATTTGTCTCGTATGCAGGGAAATTTGATCATTATTATTTGTTCATTAGATTTTTTTCACCAAGTTACTTCTCAATAAAGGCTAGTAGAAAGTGACATTCTTGGATTTTTCAGAAAAAATCATAACGGTTCTTTTTTAAGCAAATAACCCAATATTTGGCACCTGTAATCTAGCTACTTCTAGGCTAAACTTGTGTTACAGTACTTTTTTCGTTTAAAATATTATTGGAGATTATCTACAAATTTTATTTGGTCCAACATGCGGCCTCTGTGGTTTCAAAATTAGCTAAAAATATGGTTTTTCACATTTTCTTAAAATTGATAAAATATAACCTGAGAATAGAAGATTATTTACAAATTTCAGTTAATTAATTTTTGAAAAAAAATATGCTACCACCCAAAATTAACCATAAATAAGGTTTTCATGTTTGTCTAAAAATTTCATTCTTTATTCTCATGTTTCATAATCGCGTGTGAGCATTAAGATTAAACTAAACTTGTTTCACTGTACAGAAATATTTTTGATATAGTTTACATTATTAGTAAGTAGCACGATTTAAATTTTAGAAAATTTGTCTTTATTTACATATATATATATTTTTTTTTAAATTGTTAAACTACGAAAGAGTTATAACTATAAATTATAATATATCACGAAGAGAATATTTGCATCCCTAGTTTTTGCATTTTACTTTACATAAAAATATGAAATGGAAATGTTTACGTATTCATTTTAGTTTTACCCTGTGTTACCCAATGAGGGTGGAATAATTTTTAACTTTATAAAGGAAGAAACTGTTAAATGTAGAATAATTTGAAAAATAACTTTCTAAGGAAACAGCAAGATTAAAAAATAATTGTCTGAGGAAACAATGCAAAGAATTTTCTGAAAAAAACACAGCAAAATTAAAAAATAATTTTATGAGGAAACAATGCAAATATTAAAATGTAATTCTTCCGTAGTGTCGATTTGTTAAAATATAAAACCAAGAAATTTGTTTTCTACCTCGACGAAATTAATTTCTTTCTAGGCAGTATGTCAGAATGATTTAAAAAATAACTTTCTGAGGAAACAATGCGAAATTAAAGAATATTTTTTCGGAGGAAAAGTGCAAAATTAAGAAAATCTTTCTGGAGAAAAACATAGCGAAATTAAAAAATAATTTTATGAGGAAACAATGCAAATATTAAAGAACAATTTTTATAGGAAACAAAGCCACAGGTCGTTGGTTAGAAAACGTGTTCAATTGCCGTGTTTCTTAAATTAGAAAAACAACTATGTTGCCATGGGGTTCATAGGTAAGATCCCCTCCCCATGTCCGTCTTGATATTCTCTTCCATTCTGGAGGCTTAGCAGAAAAATTCCCTATGCAATTAAAATAAAAAAAGCACTAAGATTTCCGTTTAACATGCTTCTCATGTAAATTGAGAACAAAACGATTTGTATAATCCTCTTACCCCAAAAGAAAACGAAATCAATAACAATACAAAGACCCTCTCCCCCACAAAAAAATAAAAAAATTTAGACGTCCTTTAAGGATGACTCTATACATTATGAAAGAAGAATAGCCAATGCCACCCTTCCCCAACCTTGTTACAAAGTTTATCTAGGATAGAAAGTGACACATTTTATTTAGTTGTAACAAAGAGTACATGAAACGCGCGCCCTATGAAATTCCTTGGTTTACTGATTTTGTTACAAAGTTTGTTTTGAAAAGAAAAACTAATACAGTTTCCTAGAGTAAGAACTACATAAAAACGACTACATAATAACTATCCACATGTTCGACGGCTATCCTCTTGCTTTATTCTCTAGATCATGATCCTGTAAAAAATAAAAATTATCCTGACTAAACCTAGCTAAATATCAAGGTAACTAGCTAAACTTTCTTGGTCATTTTTGAATCTTCTGTTTGCTTTCTTTATCTAGAAAATAGTTATCTAAAAAGAAGAAAATAACACAGATCAAATATCCCCAAAGTCCCTGATTCGCTACATAGTTTTATTCTCTGAAATAAAAACAAAGCTACATACCTAGCGTTTTTCTCAGCTAACGCCACCATTTTATGATTATAATTTATGCAGCGATAAATTTGTAAGAAATATAGCGATAAATTTAGCAATAAATAGCCTTAGCTATAATTAGCGATAATTTCCAATAGATATTTACATTTATCGATAATCCTCTTCCTGTTAGCGAAAAAGCATATCGATAAGTGAAAATTATCGCTATATAGCTTGTTATCAAATTCCCTGGGGTTGTCACATATATTGTTATGCCGCTTTTCCCAAAGTTGCACATTTTTTAGCAGCTACCCTAAGCTCAACATATGCACAAGCTGTGCAACATATGCACACTTTCTGCAATAATTGAAAATCCATCAAAGGTACAAATATTATTATTTTCATCAATGAACTGTCTATAGTGTCTAAGGGAGAATAAAATTTAGACTGCAACGATGCCATCCATCAAATAGTGCTAAACCATTTTACGACATTTTACAGACACATTTTATCAACAGTACGCTTAAAAATTGTAGCTAAAAATGAGAAGCAGGATAGTTTTAAACATAGTTTTGAAAACTCGCTGTACACTTACTTAAAATATAGTGCTAAATCTGTCGATAAAATTGCGTGCTCCAAAATATTGATAACAACATTATACTCATCTGATGACAAGGTGTTAAAAATTTCATTACCCTAAAAAAAAAAAAAAATTACCAAAGAATAAAAAAGGACAAACAATACTTCTAAACAAAAAATCATTTACAATGTATAAACAAAATGAAGTGAGATTACCATTACAGTCGGTGTGTTTATGTCGGAATAGCCTAGGTGTTTTTATTGAAACCGCCCTAACACTTTTAAACAAACAGTGCAGGAGAGTAAATCAAATAAACTGAAAAAAATGTCATGAATTTTAGCAAATTATCATGGATTTATCATCCCTGTAAGAAGAATTGAGGTCAAATTTTGACTTTTTGATTTTCTGTTATAGTTAGATTCTTACTATAAAATAATTTTCATCAATTTTTTTGGGGGGACGTATGAGGGTAAAACGTTAATAACTCCTTTGAGAATGGCGTAACAAGTACAAGAACGGCTTGTGAGACACAAAATCAAATATCACATTATAAAAAGTGGAGGGTGTGGAGGATGACTAATCTATATCGGACACTTTTGTGACTGATTGCCGGGCTCTGGTCACCTAATTCTTGTCTAGACCACCTGCAAGTGGTGCACCTGTGTTCGGCTGAGCTGTCTATTCCGGGACCTAATAAGGGACAGTATATTTTCTGGGCTTTGCCTGAAGATGGTGATCTTTGGCATCAGTAAGAAGATTTAACAACTGGTGAGATGGTGTCTTAGGAAAATCACCTGGGTTTTACCTTGAGCAAGTTGACCCATATTTCTGCTCTTTGTCCATTTAAAATGTTTAGACAAGTACAAAAACGACCCTCAGTCACGGCGTACCAGCGAGGGTGCGAAAGAAATCTGCCAGAAGGTCGCTTAGCGACAAACATTGCCACATGGAATGTCAGAACACTCAATGAAAAAACTAACTTCAAACTGAAAAACCTGCTGAAAGAAGTGGATCGGTTCAAAATTGATATACTAGGGGTATTCGAAACCCATTGCACTGACCAAGTGGATAAGGCATTTGAACTCGATGGATATGTCATCATTCATTCTCTGCGACCAGACGGAATTCACAAACAAGGTGTTGCTTTCATCATGACCAAGGAAACTTCTCAGCACTTGCAAGGCTATCACCTTTCTTATCAACCAACGGAAGATGATGATCCAGCTACAAACTCGTAATGAACAACCTCTGTTTGTGCTCCAAGCATATGCCCCAGACTCTTCATACAATGATATCGAAAAGAACGAATTCTATGACAACCTGCAACAAGAAATCAATACACTACCAAGACGATGTAATTTAATCATCTTGGGTGATTTTAATGGTAAAGTTGGAAAGTATGGTTGCACAAGATGGCCTAATGTAGTGGGCAGGTTCAGCACTAGTGTTATGAACGATGGCGGAGAAAGGCTTCTACAGTTCTGCACTATTAATAACTTAAGCGTTATGAACACTATGCATAAGCACAAAGATAAAAGGCTTAACACCTGGACATCCCCCGATGGAAGACACAGATTGACTTTATTATTGTTCCCAACAGCCAAAGAGGCTTGGTGAAAAACTGTAGAGTGTACAACTCTGCATATATCTTCTCTGATAACTCTCTCCTGATTGCAAATACTACCTGGAAACTAAAAAGAAGAAAAGGTTTCATGCCAGAATTCCCAAGAGATATGATGTTTCTAAACTGTTGAACTCAGAAACTGCGAAAGATTTCGAAGTGAAATTAGGAGGAGCCTTTGAACCGCTCATAAACTCTGATAAGACACTTGATGATCTGTATGAAGACTTTGTACGTGTCACAAATGAAGTTACTGAATCCACTGTTGAGTTTCGATGTCCTAAAGCTGTGCAAAAGATGTCCAAAAGAAACGTCACGACTGTGTGAAGACAGACGTGAACTATAACTGCTCCTCAAGACAGATCTGTACAGGAGAAATACAAAGAAGCTAATCGAAAAGATAAAGCCTCGGTGAAATTCGAAAAAAACTATTGGAGGAAAAATCATCAAAATGGAAAACGACTTCCAAAACAACAAGACTCACAATCTGTTCAAAGAAGTTCATAAATTGGCAAACAGACTCGTAAATCGCTCATGACTGTTAAGAACAAGAATGGAGAGAAAATAACAGACTGATGAGGTTTTGCAAATATGGAAAAAGCACTTTGAAGCTCATCTCAATACCGAATTTCTGCATGACGATGAAGCAATTGACTCCATACCAGGTGCTCTCTCCGAAAATGATTCAGATGACTTCATTGTAAATCTCCCTGATGTGGAGAAAGCTGTTTCCTCCGTGAAGAACAGAAAGGCACCAGGATTAGATCTATTTACTGCCGAAGTTCTCAAAGCAGGTGGCAAGATTATGGTATCTATGCTGCATAAGATCTTTGAAAAGATACTGCATACTGAGGACACACCATCCCATTTCTCTAGCTGTTGAATCCAATTTTCAAAAAGGGCGATGCCTGCAAACCTGAAAATTACAGACCGATAGCAATGCTCTTAATACCTGGCAAGGTATTCAGCAAAATCATGGCAAATAAAATCGGAGAGAAGACCGAAATGTTTACAAGTAAGTTTGGGTTCAGACCAGGGTGTGAGACAGATCATGGAAAAAGCTAAGGGAAAAAATGTTAAAATGCATTTTAATTTCGTAGATTTTGACACAATATTCATCTGGAAGATGATGAGCACATTTGGCATCAACAAAAAGAATGTGAACATCATCGAAAACATGTACAACAAATCCACCTGTACTGTTGTAATCGATGATTACATCACAGAGTGGTTCCATGTAGCTGTGGGTGTGAGACAAGGTTGCCTCCTGTCACCGACTCTCTTCAATCTGTTTCTCGATTTCGTCATGAAAGAGGTAGAAAGCCTGCAACAAGAACTCGTTCTAGACAACAATTTAAACTTTGTTTTAAAATTTGCAGATGACACAACCCTGATTTCAGCAATATTCGAACAATTGAAGCTGTCAACAGAGCAACTTCAAAACGCTTGTAGCAAATTTGGATTGAAAATAAATTCAGCAAAATGCAAAGTTATTTCTGATGATCTAGATGAACTCATGTTGGATCATATGGCGATTGACAAAGTTGATAACTTCGTTTTCCTTGGATCAATGATTCCAGGTACATCTCTGGATGTTAAAAGAAGAGCAGCTCTTGCAATGACTGCTTTGGAAATCTAAAGAAAAATGTTTGGTCAAGAAAGGATGTTAGCTGAAACTTAAAAATACGTCTTTACTATGCTTTAATTCTTCCCATAGCAATTTACGACTTAGAAACATTGCCATTAACGAAACAGGACTTGTCTGTTCTAGAAGTATATGAGAACAACTGTCTAAGAGCGATACTTGGGAACAAGCTACAAGAACGAATCCCAATCAACGTTATCAAAAATATGTTGGGTACGACAAGCAATATCACAGAGATCATCCGCAAAAGAAGGCTCAAATGGTTCGGTCATGTCTGTAGACTGCCTCCTAACAGTATAGTGAAGAAAGCTTTCAAAGAGGATTTCGTAGGTACGTGAAGATAGGAAGACCAGCGAAATGATGGATTGACCTTGTTAAGGAAGACACTCAACTTCCCCCTGGTACCGCAGAAAAATACTCAAAAGAACGCAAAAAGTGGCGAAGACTTGTCGACACAAAGTGAGCGAAGCCTCTATTGGGGTGTGCTACAAAGTAAAGTACGTAAGTAAAAGTGTAGCATAAGAGAAAGGTGCTGGGATTGTCGAAATATTTTTAAACTAAGTCAGCTTGTGCCTAGATTTCTCTTTTCTTTCTCTTAGCATTATAACTTTTTATTTACATATTTTTAACATTTTTTCATTCAACTTGTTTGGATTTATTTCCTGTATTTGTACTTATTTTTCTCTTTTCAGTTATTTCTGTTGTTTGTTAAAAATAACTTTTTATAAGGGCTGATTAGCATAAAACTAGTTTGAGTGTTTCTTTTTTTTAAATAACTACTTTGTTTTGTATTCTGACAGCTTTATTGCTGTTCAAAACAACATTTGTTCCACATTAGTGTCTCTTGTTTATCAGGTTTCTGTTAGGCCTTGTAAATTGTGTTATATTTTTTAAACACTTGACATTTAAATGTAGTCAAGAAACGTTTTAGATTTTTTGCAGATATTATCAAGAGCATGGAGCAATTCTGCTACTATCTGAAGCCGTCATTTGCGTTTTGAAACTGTTCGAAGTCATGCAAGTGACGTCACACTTTTATTAACGTGAACGTAACTGCTAATTTATAGTTATATACAAATATTTTAAGCTAAGGTTGTATTTTGACTTAAGTTCTCTTTTATTGGATGCATCTTTTCCATTCAAAAAATAAAATACAGAGAAAAACTTTTTCAAACGTATCTAAAATTTACTAACAGAAACTTAAAAACTGTCTATAGGACTTCACACCTTTAAACTGCTGAACATTACGGATAAGACATGGACCTAACTAAAATTTTATAAATAAGTTACTTACAGAGCTATGTATAATCATAATACAGTGATCGAAATGATGGTGTTCCATTACTGATGTCCCATATAACTGTGCCAGTGGGGATGCACTCCTAAGTATGAAAAACCTAGGTGTAAGTATTAGTTCGGAATATCGTCTTAGAAAACACCATAATTTATATAGTACTTACTTAACTTGAAAAGTGTTATTAGTTCCTCTATGATCCAAATCATGACACAAGCAACCAACTAAAAGCGCTAATTTTTCTTCGTCTGTAAAATTTACTTTGAAATCAGGCAATTCCTACAAAAGAGAACCAGATATCAGGCAGACTTTGGTACAAAATCACTTTGTCAAAATGCATGAACAGAACTATGTGTGGAGCCTACAAGCCAATTTGTCAACACGTTATAACAAAATAAGTATTAAGACAACATGCTATTAATAAAGGCACATTTACATGCAACAAAGGCGAAGTTGTGATACATTTTAACCAGATGTAACAATGAACAATTAATGAACAAAACATAATTCTTCATTTGCACAAAAATAGCTCCAGCTGCTGTTAATACCAACAAAGAAAGAAGAACAAAACGTCAAAGTAAAACAAAATTCCTTTGTCAAAGGCAGGGTGTACAAAATAATAATAAAAAAACAGAAATCACCAACTGAGCTATTGGTGCGACAGTGACTCGGATTTGAAACCCTCTTTTTCCTTACTACCGGATCAAGCACCAGTTAAAAAAAAAGAATGGAATTGTATGTTGATATTTTTGTGAAGATTGAAACAAAAAATGACATTTAGCAATAAACATTGAAAAAATTGACTGGAGTATTTCAACTACTTTCCTGACAAAAAACGTGACATTTCCTGTTACTGAGCAAATGCAATGTCCCTTGAAATAATTAGCTGATACCGTTTAGAATATTACTGGAAAATAGTGGCAATTTTTTTGCATAATTTTTCTTGCTAAGTAACAACAATATCAAAACACAACAGAAATATTACTTTTAGCATAAGAAACATCATTTGCGCCACATTGAATGCATGCCTCCAGTTATGATATATTACTTTTCTGTAATTCTTTTTTACTGTAAGTATCCAATTACATAATACCTAAAGTGAAGAAAGACATCACTAAAATCCATCGGTTTGTGAAGACAATAAAAAAATAAGAAGCTTTCTGGTCTACTACAATCATGCTCTTTACCAACCTACTATTCTAGTAACATAAGTGGATTATTGGTAAGCAGACATCTGCAAATCACAGTTGTCCATCATCTGAGCAGATTAATTTTTTTTTTAAAAATGTTCCCTTTGTTCTTTTAATAATTATTTGTGCAAGAACAACAGGTAAAACTTTTCTTACCCGATAATCAATTCTGAATCTTATAATTAAGCGTAAATCTTGGAACATTCTCAAGGTTGCTAAACATGTCTCTCTATCTGATAGAGTTGCATCATCAAACGAAAACTCTCTTAAACGGAAAGTCTTTGAGGAGGGAATTATTTCTTTCTAGAAAAAAAATAGAATTTGATTAATGAAAAGGATAAAGGATAATCACTTAAAATAAATTACGATTCATGAAACCATATTCACGTAAAATAGATTTCGATTCATGTAATGATAATCACGTAAAATCGATTTCGATTCATGGAAACGATAATTACTTAAAATAGATTTAGATTCATGAAAACAATCTTGGTGACTTTTAATATTTAATATTTTAAAATCTGATTTTTTGAGTTATCCAAGCATTGTTATTACACATAGTCCAAAAAGTTATTTTAATTATGTGGAGCCATGTAGCAAACTAAATTCTCACATAAACCAATTTCTGTTAATTATTTTTGCAGTAAAACATGTGTTATCATAAATATAATGCCAAAAAATGTTGTGTCAGCAAATTTTTATTTTATCGATTATTTTTTATGCTATATTATATTCCTGACCAAGGTTGTGTATATAATTAACATGAAAATCAAGTAAAGCCTCTATAATATAGGAACTCTCTTGAAAAATAGAACAGCATTAAAAGGACAATGATTACCTGTAAATTAACCCCTTCATTTTGGGAAGCTGCTGCATGGTATGAAAGCACCTACAAGACATTATTTTAAAACACGCGATCTGTTATACCAAACTTCTTGGCTCAGAATTAAACAGATAAATCAATAGTAGACTATTATCTTTAGTTTACATACCCAAATTAAAATATAGTCTATTTCAATAACTCTTAAATAAAAAAGTCTTACATCGAGTGCGATTTTTTGCCTTGCCATAGCTTTCACACATTCTTCATATATGTATGTGTTATGTATAGCAATGCCACAGAAAATCGCAAACGCCTAACATGAAAGAATATCAAAAGCACAAATAATTACAATTAAAGTGGTGAGGTGTGGTCTGCACAAATTAAATTAATCCAGCTGCAAAACAAGTTGACCTGGTCTATTGTTAAAATAATTTTGACTTAAAATATCATAGTCCCATTAAAATGAAATTTCAGAGAAAGAAAATGTTGCATAAAATACACCATAAAGAATGTAAAAAAATGTGTAATAAACAAATATATTCAAAGTCAACATACATACCTCAAATAAATTTTCGTCATTTTGATTAAATGGTTTGCCATCCATTTTATTTAACAACTGCACAACACCTGAAATATTAAAATCCTATACTATTCTGACAAGGAAGCAAACTTACATTTTATCAATAATCCAAGTAAATAACCAAGAACAGTACCTATAATATCGCCTTTGCTATTTTTAATAGGCATACATAAAATTGTTTTTGTCTTAAATCCCGATCCACCATCAACCTATTTATAAAAAAAGGTTTTAATACTTTAAAAATAAATATAAATCAAAAATATAAATCAAAGGTACATACCGAAGGATCAAACCTTGGATCATTGTATGCATCTGGTATATTCAAGGTCTACAGTATACATATGAATTGGTTAAAAAGCACAAAAATTCCGAAAAATTTTAATTAGTAAAAAATTTTAAAAGTAAAAGCTTAGCTAATTCAAATTTAAAGATTAGCACCTCTCCAGTTGTGGCTACATATCCTGTTATACCAATATTAATAGGGAACCTCACTTCGGATGTACCACTAAAGAAATAAATTAAGTGAAAATTATTGAAAATTGGTAATACATTACAACATAAATGAACAAAGCTGCAGTAATACAGTGCTGAAAACTTGTTTTCAAAGGTAGGTAGGAACCATATGTAGTATATGGTTTCTAAATGTTTGTTAAATCATAAGAGTTATCATTAAATTATTGAAATACAACTTTGCGACAATTTTGTTACCATAGGTTAAATCAGAACTACTTGAAAATACAAGGAATTCTGTGATATACACCTTACAACATTTAAAACAATCATGGAATACGATTTAGCATCAAGGATGTCTGTGGAAGAGTTAGTGACCTGTGCCACATTTAATTTTCTCACCCTGTTATTCATACCATCCTGATTGTGTGTTATTTTAAAAAGTTGCCATTTTTGTTACATTGACCAGACATTAATTTTCTTTTAATGTGTCAGCTATGCAGTTAATTGTTGTATAAAAATTGATAAAAATATTCAATCAGTTTCATGGATTCGTATCCTACTGGATTAATTATCTGTGAGCTATAGCTAGCCACAATCCTGTTTAAAAAATTATTGGAATAAATGCTTAATGCTTGTACTCACAGGAAATTATTTAAGACTGTTTTATATTAGAACCCACACATTGAACTTGTCAATGTTCACAAAAGGTCAAGAAATAAGGATTTTAGGTTATTTGGTTAAATCCAAAACCTTAACTGTGATAATTCTTGCTGACATCAACATGGCCTTTTTTCTCGACTACCTGAACCTTTGTGGATTGTCGCGTTAATTGCTTCACAATGAAAACATGACAGGAACTGTGATTAGCATCTTTAACGTTTCTCACCCGTCGTACACATCTTCCTAATTAGAAATTTTCCAGCTTTTCGCGAGTGGAGCATTTGTCAGGTGATGCTGTTTTGCCATTTCGAGAAATGGCCAAAAAATGCTATTTTTTAAGAAACTATAAACAGGATTGTAGCTCAAGACCACAAAATAAATATATTTGAAATTTTTAAGTATATCCCACAAATTTGATAAAGATATCACCAAAGTTTAAAACTGCATAAAAAATAAAAAGAGACATAAAAGAAAGCTGTGGCTACATTTATCTACCCAGGTTTTGTGAAGTGACATTGATAAAGCATGCTTTACACCACAATGTGCAGAACAGTGTGAATTATAATCAACTTTTCGTTTTTGAACTCAAGCTTTAAAGACTACCTAATTAAAGATGGGAGTGAGGTATATATAAAAGTGGCATTGGAAAAAAGTTACATCACTATGTATCCAGAAAGGTGGGTACCGTGTTGATACTACAAATAATTCACCATTATAGCCATGTTCATAGTAAGAGCAAATTCTGTCTTTGAAGAAAACTAACACTACCATACTATACTTCGCTCGCAGTGTAATAGACTAGTCGTATTATTATATGGAAATAAAGAACTTCATTTTGTAGAAAAAACATTTGATCTTTTAGACCGTTCATCTTGTTGACTCTGTAACAAATCAGTGCAAAACAAACTTGCCATGACTGCTTTCTACCAACAGTTCCATTTTCATCAACATAATCTCTTGCTTCAAGATCAAAAGCTTGAGAAAATAAACCCTAAAAAGACAACAATTACAAGATAACATACTAAACAGTTCAATAACTCAAATAAATAACTAGGTTCATATTTTGCTTACTAAGCTAAGTTTTTAGTATTAATACCATCAGCAATATAACTGGCAAAGTTAACAGGGTGGCTACTCCATATTAACTCCTTATATGTCTCACATTTCTGACATTCCCCTGACAATTTAGCTATTTTCGGCTGAAATTTCACACTTATTGGAACCTTGGATTTAAATTTAATTACAATCGTACTGATAATCAGACTGTAAAAAATATTTCCTGAAAAATCAAAGAAGTTGTCAATATCCTTGAATTTGTCCTGACATTTTGTCAATATATTGGAAATTCCTGACAACTCCTGACATAGTGGATACCCTGATTAAAAGACAAAGTTCACAAAATTTCCAGAAAGCTTTTAGCCAATTTTGCTATAATTTCCAGGACTAATACACAGCACAAAAGCAACTTACTTTTGATGTTGGATCTACTAAAAGAACAGAGCAGCGTTCACATTGCAAAAGTGTTTGAGTATTCATCATAATTTTATGAACAACATCATGTAAGGTGCTTTGCTCCTCAAATATAACACGTGCAAGGTCTAGCAACACCTAGAAAACAGCAAAAAGTACATACATGTTAAAATGGTGAAACGAAGAAGATTCATTTGTAGATACTATTACTGCTAATAAATTATTTAAAAAAATCTTATCGGGAAGGCAGTGCTTAAGTGCAAAAAAAAGATGACAAAAATTAAGTTCTTATTCCTTGATTTTATCTTCCTTTTATTAATAGCCATATTATGTGTGTTCAAAAGGGTTACGTGTAGCTTTATTTCAGAAAATCCCTGCAGAACCTGATTTTTACGGACTTTTTTTTTGGTTGCACGCAGCTTAATGTCAGAATCGTGGCACAACTCAAAAACAAAAAAAAGGAAACATGCTATGAAGGCCATTTTGGTTTGGAAGTCATGGTGTGAGGTTTGTAGGTCTCCTTTTGAACTTTGCCTCTTCTAATAAATTTGTATCTACAGGAATAGATATTTTCTGTATTTATTTCCTGTATGTTTTCACATGTTAAAATGAATATATCATCACATTTTCTAGCTTTTCCTAGCCATGAATAAAACCAGTTTTAAGATTTTGGCCACAAACGTAGATTTCAAGGCATCATCCTACCTATAGCTAGCCTCATTTTTTATTTTTTTTGAGTTGAGTATATTAATTATTTTTCTGTTGGGGTTGTGGCTCTCTATCTAGCTCTGCTGGGGTTGTGGCTATCTATCTAGCTCTTTAGCTTAGCTACAACAAATATTCCAAATGCAGGTAGGTAGCTACACCTTTTATTACTATCATGAAAACTTGTGCCACAAAATGAAATTGCTGAATAATTTTTCAGATGCACAGTGTAATGATGGGCTGTTTATTGTGTTTTTGTTTAAACCAAAGTTGCAATAAAGTTATTTTGAAAAAGGCTATTACGCCTATATGCATGTTCAACACGATTTACCTGTACTAAGCGCTCCGCCGGTGTCACGATTCATTTTTTAACTTTCACGGAAACTTATTTCACAAAATAAAAAAATGGGACACAGTTACTTGTGGCTTAACTCAGGGTTTTGACACTGGTCCTTCGGCCAGTCTATTTAATGATAGCCGTATTTTGTTCAAAATGGTAGCTATATACTCTATGCTAAGGACACACGAAACAGAACGTCAGCTTTATTTCGGAATCCATGCAGAACCCTATTTAATAATCAATCCAAGTTCTTCGCTGCCTTGACAAGCTAATGGAGGAAACATGCAATGATCGGGCTACGTTGACAAAGGATATTTTGGTTTGAAAGTGGTGGCGTCAGGTTTGGAGAGCTCTTTTTGATCTTTTTCTCTTCTAAATACCAGATTAATATTTGTTTTCTGTATTTTTTCGCACGTTAAGATGAATATATCGTCACTTATTTTAGCAAATTTTTAGATCTTTTGGCTATGATTGTACATCACAACATGATCTAGCAGATATTAGCTTTAGCTAGAAAGCTATCCAACTAGCTACGTTTTTTTTGTCTAGTGTGGTATAAATGCACTTTATCCTAGCCAGCTTTATGCTTTCTCTTATGCCAACCTACTAGCTAAAGTAGCAGAGCAGATGTGTGTTTGTAATATGAACAAATTGCCACATAATTTCCTGATGTTGTTTTATGCTTAATGTTGCTGGGTTAGCTGCACCTATGAGTTTCGATTTAAAAGCAGTCGTGATAGCCTGTTTAATGTTTAAACCTGGCTAGGTGATACACACAACTATTTTGATAAGGGTAAAATACCAAGATTTTTTTTTAACTTTTCCATATGACCAATGACGTGTTTGGTAATAGGGTCATGATTGACATGCCATATATGATGGATTTTTATCAGAACCTAGATGACCTGCAAAGAATCCCTGAAATTGAAAATTACAATCAGAAAAAACAAAATGAAATAAAAAAATTAAAAAAAAATATTGGAAAAGTTAAAAAGTTATCGGAAAAACTAAATAAAAAATCAGAAAAGTTGAAAAAGAATCGGAAAAGCTGAAAAAAATCGGAAAAGTCAAATAAATTTTTTGGAAATTTTGACCCTTTAGGTGCATCATAAATAATGATTAATTTTTTAATTTTAATTACCTTTCTTAGGAACCTTTTGTGGAGAAAAAATGTTGCTACCATTTTTGCTATTACACAATATCAACAGGGTGTGGGCTGTGCTCGTATTTAAACTGAAGTTGCAGAAAAAATTTTTTTGGAAACATTATGCCTAAAAGAGCACATAACTGGCAATGTTTCAGCCCAATGTTTGCAACATATCTTAACATACTAATGCCAAACCCTTTTCGCTCTTTGTTAATTTTTCAATATTTACAGGAACTTTGACGTAATTTGCAAATTAGAAAAAGCTAGGTGGCCGTTTTTGCTATGATTGGGTAAAAACAGGGTTTATCCTGTGTTTTTATTTAAATCGAAGTTACAATTAATTTCAAAAGAACTTGTTCTCCAAAATGAAAATTCTGGTTGACTGTTAAAGCTAGCTACATGGAGTGATGAAAGGCCTGTGTTTTTTTTTAAAGTTTAGGTTTACTTTCAGAACTTTCACCAAAACTAAATTTATTCGCAAAATAGAAAATGTTGGATGTTCAGTTGACAGAGTTGTAATAAGCTGTATTCTCTATTTTTATTTGAACCACTGTTGGGGGAAGTTCTTTTTTGAATATTAATTTAGCAGATGTGAGGTGTAAAGTATACCTGACTAAGTGCTCCAGCTAGATGTATGGCTTGGTTAACGTGCACCTAAACGCTCAGCCTGGCGTTCAATGCTATGTCCTTGTTTATATGTTACCCTGAAACGCTGCGTCGCTGTAAGCGCTTCATTGGATTTGCGACATATTGCATACCTATAGTAAAGTACTCCACTTGGATGTGTTGCACAGCTCACCTGGACGTAAGTTCTTAACCAGGCATTTAAAGCCGGGTCACTCTGCTAGTATTAACAGTACAGTAAGTCTGTAACAGGCATAGTGGTTGTGTTCGTTTTTCTTCAAAGTTGCTAAAAATGCATGTCCCAAATGTTAATGGACAAATTAAACGTGAGAAGTCAATTACATTAATTTGACATTGATAACTTAGTTTAAATTAATGAAGACATTACAATACACTTATAACTTCAAATGGAACTTAACCAAAATTGGTCAAATTCCCTAAAGCTATGCTAATTTATCAGATTCGGAACAAATGAGTTTACAATGTTATAGAAAGCCTTTAAAACTGGTATCTCTGCAACGGTTCTTCAAAAGCACATTTTTTTATCAGCGTTCTACACAATAGATGCAATAGGTCAAGATATTCTTTTCCATTGTTCTTCTGCCTAAGTGGGCTTATGGACTAGTTTTCAAAAATAGCATCTTAGGCTACCTATAATTGGAACTTCATTTATTGCCAAATGATACATACATACATTTCACCAGTGATATTATTCCCTGCATTTTGATTCCATAAAATTCTCTTTTGGTAAGGAAATTTGTAATTCCATTGACTTGTAGTGTAGTGTAAAACAAAGATAAATGATTGAAAATACATGTGTGTTCCATCATAACGCCCTGCTGGACACATTAATTTTTGTCTTTTTCTCCATCGTTGTACAATTTTCCATTGTCTACTTTTTAATGTTAAAAAGACCACATTTGATTGGGAGTGAACCATGCTTTTTAAATAAATTTTGTGTTTCCTTATATTTTCAATATGGAAATAAATGTTGCCCTATGCTTGATGTACCAACACACTGATGTAACCTCCTCTGTATGCTCGTTCAATTTTTTTTTATTGCTAAAGACTACAATGGATTTCTGATGTGTTCAGAGAAGAAATGGTTAACAACAGCAATTAAATTGTTATCGCTAATTTGAAAAAGTCGTAACGCAGGGGCATTTTATTGATGTCGCTCATGGCTGAGACTAGTATATATCCCTGGTATCCTACATTTCTGTTTAAGGCTATGAAATGACATTGAATGAACTTTTAAATATAAATGGCCTTAGAAGTAAAGCCTTTCTTTCACCCTTTTGTGGTGTTCACAGATACATCCAATTAAACAACACCTTTCAAACTAAAAATTAACAATGCCTTTTTGACATGCATTTATTTTGACCAAATGGACAGTTACTCAAGTGTTCTTTTTTTGCAAAATATTTGCTTCAAAGAAGGTACTGTTTCGAAAGGGAAAGTTATGTCGAGCATTTACATTGAAAAAAGTTTACCTGATTGCGTTTAAGTTCTATGTTAAATTGTTCAAACAACTGTGCATTAGTGATTCCAATGCCACAAAAAGTGAGATATTTTTCAAAAATCTAAAACAAAGACGTAAAAGATTACATAAGTTCATCCTCTCTAAAAATCTATATTATAACACTGGTATACATCTGTCTGTCTGCCATGCTAAATGGTAACCGCAGTAGTCAGACACACGAAATGCGGTTAATAAAGGAGGGGCGAATGCGTGGATTTATCCACGGGTTACCAATTAGTATAATCAATATGCCTCTACCTTTTCATCCTCCTCTGTAAATACATGGCCCTTGCTCTGATTTCCACTTTTATTTATAACTTGTGCCACAGCAATTACCTAAGTTTAAAATAATATATCATGCAAACTTCATCTTCTTAAAGGATCATCGTGAGAGAAAATAGTGCTTTGCCAAGCATCAAAACACAATACAGGTCAGACAACTGAAGTCAAACCAGTGTTAATGGTCACCTCCCGATACAACCACCTGCTTATAAAACATGATGCATTATTCGTTTCTGAAATAAATAATTGTTATACCAAAATTTGCATGCTAAGAAGACCACAGGCTGGCCAAAACAATAAAGCCAAAATGGTTGTTTTCAAGTTTTTAAAATCAGTAGTGACATTAGGCATAACCAGCACTTACATCATGTTCCACTGTTAATTAAATAACCTCAGGGGATTATTTCTTCATTTATATTGTTCTTTAAACCACTATTTTACAACACAAAGAGGACTGGCAAGCACTAATGGCAAATTTTTGGTTAACCGGTCTTAGATGGCAAAGATTATGAATAATCGTATTTTACACATGTATAGAGGCTGTTTGTCTTAAACGTCCAGTACTTATCACACTTTGTAGCCACTATAGACAGGTTTAACGGCAATTAAACATTTAATTTCATAATGGATGTGTAAAAAAAAAGAAATAAGCCATGGATTAGCCATCAACTATTAACAGACATAAACTCTGTTGATAGTTGATGTATTTATCTGGCAATATTTGGGTGATGTTATGCACCTTTAAAAAAAATGTTGTCAACATTTATACTTCTGTTATAATAATACAAAAACATTTTTTCTTTAAAGTTGCTAAAAAAATGTGGTCTGTAACGTTAAACTAAAAAACAGACGTCACAATGATGTAGATAACATTAAATTGACGTCAATGTAATTTAAAAAAACCCATCACAATGTACTTATAACTTTAAGACCAAATAACTTTGAAAGGGATGGCAATGTCATTTTTTTCCTGTGCAGTTTACTAGGGACCACCTAGGATCACAGCTGGTTATATTCCTCCAAGCTTGGTCAATTTACCCAATTGACAGGTTGATGGTGTCATCAAAAAACTTTCAAACGTCAATATCCCTGTAATAGTTCGTCAAAAAAGCACAATCCTATACATTTAATTGATCAGCATTTAAATCTCCACACAACAGAAACAATTTGTAAATAAATTTCCAAAAAGTTTTTTAACATGGAGAAGCTGCTGACATGATCAAAAATGTTAAAATCAATTATTAATTCTATTCATAGTCTTACTAAGTGAATTTTTCCACATGATCTATAATAATCTGCTAATAATAGTGTGAACAGGTTATCAAATTTCTGACAAATTTTGCTTGTATATGGTCAAAATTAATTTATTTCAATGCTTCCCTCCATCATTAGTCAAACATTAGGCGAAAGTGAACACAGGAACTTTTAAAATGTAAAACCATCAACAATAGAACATTCATTCTAGATATTTATAGCTATTTTTATTATACCCTACCCTTTCATAATTTAGGTATTATTAAAACCAGCAGGTCATATGAAACATTCAAAAAAACATTATCAAGAATGTACCTCACTATTTCCATCCTAAAAAAGAAAAAAGTAAAAACACAGCCAGGTAAGACAGATTTTTAAATGTGAACATTACAGTACAGTACAGTACAGTACAGTCTAAATGTAAGCTTCCAGGTACGTGCACCTTGCATAAATAATTACTTTCATAATAGACCATTCTTTTAAGACAAAATAATTACATCGCGAAAAATTGAATTGTTTAAATAACAATAACCTGCGTGTGACCATGTTGAGAATACTTTCAGCGCGAATAGAATTTGTAAACAACTGCAATTAAAAATATAAAAATAAACTTTAGTATAGTAACTTGATTTTTATCTTGAAGGAATAAAAATATCTTAAATTTTCAGAACACGATTTAAATGCATCGTTTATTACATACATTGCTTTAAAACAATCTATTTTGTAAAACTGTAACTTGCTTAAGTTATTGTGACGCCAATCTGAAAAGACTCAAGGAAAAAATAAGATACACTTAATTGTCGTAACTCCCTCCTTTGTTATGATTATTATAATTATCATATGATTATTATAATATATCATATATATCATACGTTATGATGGTGAAATACCTTGCTAGCTAAAATGTAATACTGCTGACTATCGCTTAAGGATACGGTAACCCCCTTCAGGGTCATTTTTTTTTTTAAAAATTATTTTTTTTAATTTTGATTCTTTGGCATATTTTCCTGATATTTTTAAAAAAAGAATCAAAAATATTTATTGTTAAGAGGGATAAAATGAGAAAAAATCTCTTTTATCTTTTAGTGTTTTGAATAGTGTGCTCAAAGTTTAAAATTCCTCAAATATATTTAATCTGTATGGTAATTAAAGAGAGTTATGCAGAACGAATAAAAAATTGCATCTCTACATATAACATAGGAAACATTCACACTTTAATAATCTATACAAATATATTATTATTTATCATCTATACCTTTTTAATTTATTTATTTATTTTTTTCGTTTTTATCCTGTTATGTTATGTTATCCTGTTGTCTGTTTAACAATAACTAGACCCATTGTTCTGCGAAAACACTTTACCTTTAATTTTAAATAAAATATTCATGAGTTATTAATTATTCATAACGTTTAAGTGGGTGTAACCATGATTCTTGCAGGTAAAAGCAAGGGTCTTTGATTTGCTTTTTCTCCAAATAAAATTTTCAGTCGTAACGGTATATATTTTTGTCGAACACTCCCCTCCATCTTGTCGAAATTGTACGAAAACAAGTTTGTTGCAACAATTATATCTTTGGCTAAAAAACTTTGCTTTTTCTAACGCAGAAAGTGAGGAAATATCAAGTTATTGAGCTATCATGCTTAAAAATAGATAAATCAGTCATAAAACAGCTATTGTAACACAAAATATGCTATATTTTTGGAACCACGTGTTGTTTTGAGTAAAAAAAGCAAAGTTTTTTAGAGCTGAATAAGAGCTTCACAATCATATTTTTTTCAACGAACAAAAATTTTACTTAGGGGAGTGTTCGACAAAATGAACTGGAAGGGTGAATTTTTGTATATAATTTTTTTTCTACTTTTTAGATTTTTTTTATGGAAATATTTTATCATCATTCTAGAGATAATTTATTCGGCTTTCAGAATATATATATTTGCTAGGGTTAATATAGCGAGCACAGGGGATATTTTAAATATACTGAGTATGTGCCTCAGGGGGTTACTGTATCCTTAAATAGTCTGATTTGATTTTACATATTTTTTCTTTCCTTGTTGTTTAGGAAAATACCTAATTAAATTGTATTGTAATATTGAAAGACTGTTGTTAAATAGACCATTATGTGTGGAGAATACATACAAAAGCAAGGCAGAATATGCTTGCTGTTACACCCTCCTTCATTATGAATTTTAAATTATTTTAATTGCTGTGAGACTTAAATATTATCAGCTAAACTATAGTCCCTAAAAAATTTTTGCACATGTGGGACTTAGATTTTTTATAAAAAAACATTAAAAGAACACTAAAATTTTTTATAAGTGGGAGGGGCTGTGTAAATTTCCACACAGAACAAGTTTAACTTGCTGTTTAACTTTCAAACAACACATATTCTGTATAACTTTCAAAACAGCAAAGAATAATTCTTGCTGTATAACTTTCAAAACAGCACAAGAAAACTTCTTGCTGCATAACTTTTAAAAACAAGTTTTTAAGCCATTTTTGAGCATTGGAACATTTCGAAATTTTTCTTCTTTTCAACATGGTTCCTTACACGAGAAGGCGTGCTGCTGCCTTGATCGTAATAGCTGTTTTACAGAAAAGGCAAAAGCAACGAATGCAGCAAAATAAAAGATTATGGATAAATCCTTGGCTCATTTCTAATTTGTCGCAAATGAGAATGATTGCCTTTGCTTTCTTATCCCTGTTTTTGTACAGGGGACTTTTTACATTCCATAGAGCCTCTTCCGCTTTTAAAATTTCTAAAAAAATTCTGTTTTTTTTTATATTTTAAATTCTTGGAATATGTTTCTCTTCTCCCGTGCTTTTGAAATTATACGATTTTTCAAATCAATAATATTGAATGAAGCAAACCGTGACTTTATTGGTTAATTCTCTTCACACAATATCTAAAAAGTTGAAATTTTTCTACTTTTTAGATTATGTCTGACGACAAATTTGACAACAACAAAAGCTTCCGATTTTTCTGTGTAACTATCAGATTTTGGCGAATCAGATAAATCTGTCAGACAAAATTTGATAATGTAAACGCTGCTTTATAGCTGCCGAAGTAAACTAAAAATACTTTTATGCACAAAGTGTTTTTTTTTAAAGTTATGCTACAAAAGTTATTCTTAAATTTATGTTAAGGAAAAAAGAATGAAATAAAATGTTGAAAAAGATAAAAAAAATTTAAATGCCACAGGTCTTTTAAACAAAAAACATGCGCATAAAATTTTTTTAACAACAATAGTTTTGTGCTCGATTTTCATAATATTTCGCATACTGTTTTGTTGAAAAAAATAGCATAGAATAAAATGTCTTAAAAATATAAAAAAAGATGCTTGTAAACCTTTTTTAAGGACAATAGTTTCATGCGCAATTTATTGTAATCTTTCGCGTAGGTAACAAGTCATTAAATTTTATTACTTGGTGCTAATACCTAAGGGGATTTTATTTTCAATAACTTTTAACAATGAAACTCGCAGTTATGAGAAAATAATTATAGTATTGTTGTGTCGTGAAGCTTTCGTTAAATCACTTTCAACATAGCTCTCGCCAAGATCATTAAGGTAATTACGGTAAACAAAAGATAAAAGGGCTTTCAAATTGCAGAAAAAGGTGTTGTATAGCGCGTATGCAGAAGTTTACATTCGGACTGTACTGTAAATTTATACTAATGTTACCTCGTCAGATGCAGCTTTAACTGGCATACACAGGATACTTCTGGTATGATAGCCTGTTTTTTTATCAACATCCTGATTAAATCGAGGATCCTATAATTATTAAAGGAATGTCATAGTGCTATTGAATAAATGTTTCATTTCTGTAACAAATTACTGCTCTTCTAATAGCTATTGATTTTCTTTTCTATTTAGATAGAAGAAAGCATACAATTGAATATACTGTAAAATTAAAGGCGACCTACCACCTAAAAATAATTTGAATTAGATTAGTTCCTATTATTGTTGGCTTAATGATCCAGTATTTATTTTAAGTACCTAAGGGAATTAATTTTAGCAAGTTCTCATATTTACTACAGTTCATTATATGCAGAAAAATGCAGGAATTGATATCACAGAAGGCAAGACAAAACAAGACCAGTGAATTGCTTTAGTAAACAACAGCCCTCCTTTGAAGCAACGCTTACCACAACAATAGCTATTGATTTTCTTTTCTATTTAGATGGAAGAAAACATACAATTGAATATACTGTAAAATTAAAGGCGACCTACCACCTAAAAATAATTTGAATTAGATTAGTTCCTATTATTGTTGGCTTAATGATCCAGTATTTATTTTAAGTACCTAAGGGAATTAATTTTAGCAAGTTCTCATATTTACTACAGTTCATTATATGCAGAAAAATGCAGGAATTGATATGACAGAAGGCAAGACAAAACAAGACCAGTGAATTGCTTTAGTAAACAACAGCCCTCCTTTGAAGCAACGCTTACCACAACAAAGCCCCCCCCCCCCCCCCCCCCCCCCCCCCCCCCTTCCTCCACACTGCAAAGGGCCTACTGTTTTCGCGTAGGGAACATACAAAGAGGAAGTTCCATTGAAGTTCATGGCTTGGACTTTAAACCCATGTACAAAAAATTGCAAGTGAAGTCATTAATTAAACTTTGTAACTACTTGTGGAACAAACAATATTTAATAATGTAAATTAAATTACGGGAAGTTGAACAGGGGCTAATAACGAAATTTAACATTACAACGCTAAGGATGGATCACGAAAAATCATTATAGTCACAGAGGCTAAATATTACGCAAATTCGCAAACTTCTTCTTTATTCCTTCCCTCTATATTCCTTCAAGCCTATCGCATTACCAATCGATAGATTTTTAAAGCTTGAGGTACATCCTTAATCCAACAGAAGCACACAGCCCTGCCCCTCGTCCATATCCCCTTAATTTAAAAAGTTGTGTAGCATATATCCTCAAAACTGACAAATAAGCGCAATTGCGTTTAAATTATACCCAGCAGTATTTACACGCGTAATAATCAGATGTCCGTGCTACAATGTGACACAATGATGCTATTAATAATTGCACATCACTTTGTGGTGATATAGACACAATGTATTCACTATATTAATATTAACAGGCCATAAACAGAAGTGTTTTAATAAATGTGACGGTTTTGGGGAAATGGTAACAACCTATATTATCGGTTAAAATTACCAGTTACTGTTTAACTTTTATACTTTTAAAGAGATTGTTATGCGTTTATTGGTAGATTTGAATTTAGGGCTTTGCACTGACACATTTGTTCGCAACTAACCTTTCGTATGACAGAAACTCATTTTAATACCCTCAAAGAAAGCCACAGATTTTTTCATAAAAAAACAATTAATCGTAGGCTTGAGACAATTTAGGCAAACTTTGAGGCCAATGTTTTCATAAATTTTTTCTTATTATTTATTTAAAAATTTGTTCAAAACTATAAGCCAAATACTTCTCGCTTATAAAAACTATTATTAGTTTTACAATAAAGTTATCGTTTTTTGTTATAAAAAGGTATTTCCTGTAAATGAGTTTCGTACATCAAATCTCCCTGGGGAAATAAAAAAAATCTCAACCAATCACGTAACGTGATTTCAACTTTGCAACTAATCGAACACGAAAGAATAGTTATTTTAGCATCAATTTAATGATATCAACGCTTTTCCTAAAAGTAGTAACCAGCAGTATTTTGAAGTAACCACCAGAAAACCACCATTATTGTGAAGTAACTGACAGAGAACCAGCAGTTTTTTAACCACAAGAGAATGACCAGTTAAATAAATAAAAACAAAATGAACGCAACTACTGCTTCAAATGTGTGACATTTTATAATGTACACAACAGTTCATGTACCGTTTTTTATGAAATGTTTATGTCTGGTGTGAGCCGGGCTTTGTGCAACAGTTGATTAAAAGACTGAAGGCTTTTTGAAAAAAATATATACTGACTGTATTAGTATTTTAAAACCACATTCGAGAATTAACAAAAACAAAATTAATATTTTAAATAACGAACTAATATCTTGTAAATCAAATATAATGAATATACAGACAAACACGGTCAAAAAAAGAAATCTTTTGGAAATGTGTATCTTTATTATATTACCACGTCTTAAAGAATTTGACCAAAACTTTTGATTTTGATTCAATAAATGTACCAAAAGGAACACAGAATCATCTCAAACCTTTGGAGATACACAAAACGAAAGGCTGCAACATTGACTAACTTATACAAACTCACATGTAAAACATTTAGTTCTATTCAATAAGAGTTTTTTATACTTTTGTGACTTTGCTTCTTTTATATTATGTTATCTTTCCAAATCAAGTTGGAATAATTGCTTATAACTACAACTTCTGTATATTCAAGTCAATTTTAAGTCAAGTTAGCTGAAAATATATATATATAATGGGACTTTTTCTTTTAACATTCTTCTATTTCGTTAATATCTGTTCAAATCTACTCATTTTAAAACATGTAGTTTGTGCTGATAGATTAATTTCATTACTTTATGATACTCAAAACATATTTAATCTTTGTCCAAGTTAAAAATTTATGCTTTCAATATACATGTTTTTTTCTTGAAAAGTGTTACAAGAATGAACTTTAATCCTGAAAACACTATTTTCGTTCTGTTTTTTTGTTACCATTATTGTCTTTAGGTGAAATAAATAAAAAACTTAAGTTGGTTAATTTTCGTGAATTCCCCAAATTTTATTTACATTTACGAAAATTTATCTGCGCAGAATGCATTTTATTGGACCTCGCGAAAACAACTTAAAAGTAGCTGGTTAGCAAGCCCTTTCATTTATCATATTTGGTAGTTTTAAGGTGATGTAGTGTTGTGATTTTTATGCCTTGGGGTCGCCGTTGCTGCCTTGTCTGGAGTAACTTAATAATAACTGCTGGTTCTTTGATAGTAACTTAAAAAACAGCTGATTCTCTGGTGGTTAATTCATAAAACTGGTGGTTCTCTGGTGGTTACTTCGAAATACTGCTGGTTACTGCTGGTTCCTACTTTTAGTATCTACGTGATATCGAAGTAAATTTTTTAAAAGATTAGAAAACTTAATTTTTTATTTGAACATTATTCTGATTATCTGAGAGACAAGGAAGTTTAAGACAGAGAGAGTTGCTAGCTCAGGCACTTGGTTCTCGTGTTTGGAGTTCACGAGTTTAAACGTCCCCTACTTGTCTCCAAAATAAAATAACAAAAACAAAAGTTTTAACCTCACGCCAAATCATTAAAAAAAAAACGAACTCTGGTGTTAACGTTATCGCTTATAATATACTAGTATTATTATTTATATGGTAAAAATTTTTGACCTTACAGGTAATTATTTACTGTTAATCATTGAATGGTACTACCAGTAGTCCTTTCGTCTTCACTACCTATCTTAACAGTAAAATAATACCAGTATTATAGGTTGCTACCATTTTCCCCAAACCCTCAGAAATGTCTTTTTGGTTGTTCATGCTTCTTTCATGTTTCTTAGTGCTTTTCTGTCAATGTTTACAAAGGCTTTAAACTTATTTCGCAATTCTTCACATGCCACCACATTCCACTCACACGACTTCAGTGGAATAACCTCTAGTGGACAGTCAATTATATTATATAATGAAAATATATCGATGTCTGCAGGAACATGGGCAGGCACTGATTCTAAAATAGTGCCTGACCCAAATGAGGTTTTAGGCAGTCCATTTTTTATTTCTGAGGTTTGGCCATTGCTGTCAGTTAAGAAACACCAACTTGCTTTTCCAACCTATAGATGGGATTTTTTCTTTGCCACATAAATGATACCATACCACTTGTTAACAACCGCTTCTTCTGAGACCAGGGGATCTACCAATTACCAAAGGAAGTCACTTGAACTTCTTCATCCACATTATCTAACTTAATGCTTTCATCCTCTCTGTCTTTTTCGCCCTCGCCGTTGCTTTCTTCACCTCTTAGTTACGATTAAAAGGGTACATCCCGTCTCTCTAAAACCTGCTTTGACATTTTCTAGTGAGAAACCTATGTGCCAAATAGAACAAAACAAATCGCAAAACACGGATTTTAATAGACTTATATCCATACCCTTTTTAAGGGGCCAAAACCACAAACATCCAGAAGCTGTAATTTACCTGTGGCATGAGTTGGAAGTTTTACAAAATATATATATTAGCTTTTTCAATCAATTTGATGGACACAGCTATAAGTGGCCATTGTAAATTAATAAAAGCGGTCATTCTTGGACCTGCACAGTAAATTCCACGAACCACTAAAAAATATATCCGTATCTATCCGACGATTTTCTGATACTCTATACATTGTATGTGGCAGTGTATTTTATTCCGTACCATGTAGATTGGAATTTCTTCCCAGTAAAAATAATAAGAGGAACTAGAGTTCTACCTGCAGTATTGCAGGTAGCTAGTGTCGAATTATCTGCAGGCTCCCCACATTGTTTTAATGCAACCTCTCCGCGAACACTTACAACCTTACGTCGTGTTGGATCCGTGGGGAAACCAATTTTATCGCAGTTCCATATTTGGCATTGTGATAATTCCCTTTCCTTGATTATCTTCCTGATAATATCAAAGTAGTCATTAATGATGAACAGATTGCCAGTTACTGCTTTTCTAGCAGCACTGATCATATTTGCCATTGTGCTGCTTAGATTGTTTCGAAGCATAAAATTTAGAAGCCAATCTTTTCGTGGTCTATTGTTCTTAAAAGGACTGGTAATTCCATGCATTGTTACATATTCGCAAACTAAGTTTTGAATTTTAGCCCACGAAGGACTGAATCCGGTTTCACATAGACCCTATGCATCTCGTTAATTGACTCTCTTCTTCAGAAGTTAACATGGCTCTCTCTGGTATTGCTCCAGAAATTTGAATTATAATTCTTCGTCTTACTTCAAACATTCCATGTGCCCTTGAAGCAGCCCTAATAGAGATACCAGTTGAAATTTTACTTATTGCTCGGTTGATATCCTCCTCATTCCAGGACTTTACCTGATTGACTAAGCTTTCTTTAAATATATAAAAATTTATTTTTTTTCGTACAAAGAAGCTTTGGACAAAAAATAAATCAGAGCAGACCCCGAAATACCAATAACCACAAAATTTCACAGATCAAACACAGAATTTAAGTCCACCAATGAGCACAAACAGACTGTAGGCACATCTTACACCTTCTTAAACAGTTCAAGAATTAATTATTTTTGTTTCAGTAAGTGACACCATTTGCTCAAAACATCGTATAAGAAAGGGTTTTCCCAACAATAATCATGTGAGCAAAAAACAAATGAAGTAACCAATTAAACAGAACAGTCAATTTTCCAACTGAAGGCAATTTGTTTGGCCAGTGTAACGTTTTTAAGTCATTAAAAATATATTACTAGTCCAATCTGAGTGTCCACATAGAACAATCCATCAGGTTTTAGCTACTGCTAAAATAAAAATTTATTTTTTCATGAGAAAATAGAATATCTATTACATTAATACGAAAAGTTTGTCTCATCATCATCATCATTCTCGGCTTAACGTCCGTTTTCCATGCTAGCATGGGTTGGACGGGGTATATTAATGACCCTTTTCCAATCTGATCTAGACTGTGTTAGATCTAAACTCAACTTCCTCTGTATCAAGTCTGTCCTTATAACCTCCTGCCAGGTTTTACTCGGTCTGCCTCTGGGCTTTGCCCCAGGAACTATCAAGTCTCTACACTTTCTTACCCAATTATCCTCCTCCATTCTTTCCAAGTGCCCCAGCCAATTCAATCTTCTTATCTGGATAACATCTTTAATTCTACGGATACTTAGCCTGCTTCTTAGCTCATCTGAACTCTTTCTGTCTCTCAGACTGGTGTTACACATCCACCTAACCATTCTCATATCATTCCTTTCTAAACGGTCAAGATCTTCCTGCTTCACTGCCCATGTCTCACTACCGTACAACGTAACACTTCTTACACAGGCCTCATACAACCTACCTTTTACCTCAATTGACAAGACTCTGCTAGTCAACAAAGGAAGCAGAGTCTTGTCAATTGAGGTAAAAGGTAGGTTGTATGAGGCCTGTGTAAGAAGTGTTACGTTGTACGGTAGTGAGACATGGGCAGTGAAGCAGGAAGATCTTGACCGTTTAGAAAGGAATGATATGAGAATGTCTGTGACTAAAAATACCAAACCAGGCCAAAGTTAGTCTTCCTCCTAAAGAATGCGCAAATTCGAAATAAGTCTAATTTGTTTTTTAGCTATTTAAACATTACGTAATTACAAAGATTGACGTCAATAATATTATGAAAGTTGGTGCAGTGCAATTGAAGTTTAGGGCTAAATAACTTGGAAACAGGTGGAAATAACTGACAATCATCTCCTGCTTGGGTAACTAGAGACCACTTGGGCCCAAAATAAGGCCAATTTCCTAATGCTGGGCCAACCCACCTATTTCGGAACAGACAGATTGATGACGGCATCAAAACACCTCGAAACCTCAACATCTCTTTGTAACTTTCACCAAAGGAACATGATCCTATACATTTTCTTGATTAGCATTTTAAGATCTACACAATAAAGGCAATGGTTAATTTTTTTTTTTCACATTCATTAATTTTTGCTGATGTCAGCAAAATTTTAAACCCTTGGATCTCCTTAATCATTTGTTTAAAGCACATGGTCCTGTAAATTATTTTGATCAGGGTTTTAGGGTCTTCACAATAGGTGCAAACAAATTCTGAAAAAAAAATTCTTTGTGTTATTGGATCTTTTCCATTGTTCTTCTGCCTAAGTGGATTCTTCATGTGTCCTTATCGAATGGTATACAGTACTGTGAAAAGGTTTGTTAACATCGTGGTTCGTGTTTATTCCATGTTACGCACGAACCACGATAGCCCACCATGCGTATTTTTTTTAACAATCGTGGACTTCACAATCATGTTTCGTGCACTACACAAACAAAAATTAAATATTACACCGTGGCTTCCACGATAGATCACTTCTATTGTAGCACAACAAAGACTGTATTAGTTTATCAATTAAATTAAAACCGGACGGCAAAAAAATAAATTAACATTTGTTGTTTTAATTCGTTGTTATAAAGCTAGCTATATAAAAGATTTTAATCCATCGTGAATCAAGCGCCGTCATAAAGGTATTAAATAAAACTGTAAAATTTTAGATAATTTATCCCTATTTTTTTCTTAAAAAAAAACACATCTCTGTTTTAAATAATAAAATAATAATAAAAATAAGAAGTTGCTGTCCTTTTATTTAAGTTTTGAAACGTGATCTTATGAATCTCTTTAATCTTCAAAGATTGTTGTTGTATAATGATATAGTTTGTACGTTTAAAATTCTTTATGCATTCAATGAGGACCTAGAAGACTCTGTTATTAAGGTTGTTTCATTTTAGCCACAAGCCATATGCATTCGAATTTATTGCATGGTATATACAATCAAGCGACTTTATTTCATGAATTTTAATTTAAAGGTCAAATAAAAACTTTTTATACAACTCCTATATACGCTCTTATAACAATACGGAAGTTTTTGAGTACGTGTGAAAAACAATAGATTTGTGAGCACTTCATTGCGGGTAAATTTTTATGCAGAATATCCATTTCTTTTTCCATGGTTGCGCTTCAAAAAATATGAAAGTCAAGATACTTGTTCTTACGTTTTTTAAACATGTATCACTTACTGTCGCTAACGTTTTATTACGACTTCGTGAAACAGGTGTAATAATATCCGACGATTTTAGGTTATTACACATATTTTTAAAAGAGCGAGGTTAGTATTTTTTTTACACTTTCTTTTTCCACGCCAGGGCTTGCCGTCCAAGAAAAAACCCTGGGGATCAGTTAATTTTTTTAAAGTTTTTCTTATAAGAGTTTTTTCGTAACCCTTTCTCAGCCTTAAATATTCTTATTTGTTTTCTTCCAAAATATTAAAAAACTAATTTAATTTTTAAATAGATTGTTAAAATTATACTATAAAAAATCTGTTGGTAAAAGGTAAAATAATATATTCAGAAATAATAGCATTGCACTGCTGATCACATTCTTATAAACTATTGTTTTATGAGGACAAAATACCTGCATCAGGTGTTACCTTAATAAAAAGTTCACAAGGCTTCTGTTTCTGAATAATTAATTATTAATGATGTGTGAAGTTTCAAAGCATTTTCTGCACAAATAAAATTAGAAAGAAATTTCTTCGTGCTGAAGGGTAAAAAATCAACGTTTTGATGTTTTCAGGCTGGGAAGGTTTTTAAAGATTGTATGACAAGTGCAATTTTTTATAAAATACAAATAGTAGTTATTATATTAGTCCACGAAAATAAATATTAATTTTTTCTGTTCATTCGTCTTCCAAACTCGTTAATGGCATCCTTACATTTTTTCCATTGTTCAATTTCTTCACTGGGGTTGCTTGGATACATTTCAAATACATAATCTCTTATTCGATTCAATTTGTCTACATCCATTGTTTCTTTTCCTTTTGTGCCACTACAGTTTTCATGCGTCAATTCCTGAAGAGTAAAAAGCTTAGTGGCTATAAGCTTCGCAAAATTAGGGATTGATTGTGCTTGATAAGATATTTTTTTGTAATTATGCGAAGCTTAACTCACCTACTTTTTACATTTCAGGTGCTAGCAAAGATGGTAAATGGTAAATTTTCTGCTTGTGTAGCAGCTTCCTCAACTGTGGTATCCACAGGATCACAAATTGGTGTTGATGACGAACATGAAGCAGAATTGCTAAACGATATTTCTTTCAAAACACTTCGGTGGAGATGAAAATACAACCTTGGTGGCATCCAAGAGTGCAATTTTCCCAAACATATGTTCTTGAGTTGCTATCATTTTATGTATTAGTGTTTGCATATAGACCTGATTGGCGTTTAACACTGCTATGTGTTCTTTTAATTCTTCGCATTTTTGTGTCAAGCTTGCTATTGTAGCAGTTGGAATAACCTATAATAAATACGTTTTTAACTTAAATAACAAACATAAACATTAATTACATACAAAAATACTTGTGCCAGAATAATATATTTAAATATATATTTAAAATTGTTAACCTTGCTTCCAGACTTCATCTAAATATTTAAGAAAAAGTAGTGTTTGCTTACATCAAAATCTATGTTATGTCTTAGCAACTCTTCAGGCTGGCAGTTAATACTGGTCATAGGATTCGTAGGTGGGCTATCAAACAATCTGTACTCCTCAAAAGATGGCACAGGAAAGAGATTGTTATCACTCTGCTCTGTTGTGCTTTTAGGCTGATCATGTTCAGGCTCTGTTGTACCTCTAGGCTGATCATGTGCATCTTCAGATGTGTCATTTTCTGCTACTTCGCCGGGTGTGTCGTTTACATTTTCTTCATGAACACGTCCAACAGTAACCATTTCTGCCTGCAAAAAAAAAGGAGAAAATTATAGAAAAACTAACACAATTTTTTTACTACATTAAACAAGCCTCAAAAAACTTTTTTTTTAGTCCCTTCACAGTCTTTTCTTTTTTTGGAGATTCATCCTTTTGTTTGATGGGTCTTTTAAGCGTTTTACTTCAGAACTATCTTATCTGCTGGTATCTTGTCTTTGTTACTTTTACTTTTACTTTTTAACGTGTGTTGAGTTTTTCTTTTCCGTTTTCCAAAAGAATTTAGAAGATCCTCATTAGAAAGCTTCCTTTGCTCTTCTTCTTCTTCCTCTATGTCTTTCTCCTCGCTCTCTTCTATTGAAGTTTCAGGATCTTCCATAAATTTTCCAGCGTTTATTGAATTATTAATATAGTCTGTCAATTGTTGGTTTAAGTACGTAGTGTCATCTAATAAAAAACAAATAATTAACAAGTTGTATTTCTTTTCCATAAAACCCACTTCTGTTGTTTAAACAGGGACTTACCACTCAATTCTATTACTTCGGCGTTTTCCACATTTCTGCTCAGTACCATTTCCAACAATGTCGCCAACTTTGTACATTTTATTTTTTATGTGTTTCGTTCCTAATACCATCACTCTTTTATCTCGTTTGAAGTAAAATAAACCAGAGCAACAAGTTTTTAATAATTTTCTAGTAGACATGTTGTATTCAGATCAACCAAATAAGAATATCAAGAAATTGGTAAAAGCGTCAAATTTAAGCACGCTGATAGTACTCTGAACAATTGATAATAGCCATCTGCGATTGGTTTAACATTTTCGCAACTATAAGCGATTTTTCCCTTTATCGACGCCGAACTCCCTTGAGTGTATAATGTTGTCATCAGTTTAAACACATTCCAGCAGGTGTCAAGTTGATATTATAAAACTGTCATTAGCATGTCATTAACGGATCCTTTAGAAACAATGAGGCCGGTGCTTTGTTGTTTAAAAAAGATAACGCATTTAAGAATACGGTAACCCTTTTGATACACACTTTATAGAGTAGAGTCTGATCCGTTATGACTATTTTTTAAATAAGAAACTTTTTTCTCCATATTTGACTTCTTATTTGAGGAATTTTTCAAGTTAAAACAAAAGGAATGATTTAAAAAACTACGAAATATTACAAAAGGAATGATTTGAAAAAACTACAAATATCAAATACGCTGTTTTCTTTATTTCAGTTATGCCTATAAATTAAGAAATATTTAGAACTATCATTCATTGGACATATATTTTTAACAAAAAAATAAGAAACCAAGTAAGAAACTTTTAGAACTAAAAACATTTTAAATATAGACTTTTAGAACTAGACCTAGACCCACTAAGTTTCTTATAAAGAAAATGTGTATCCTTTTAATTTTCTCAATATTTTGTGAGTTAGCAGTTGTAAGTATCTATTATCTCAACCTCTTGTTTCTTATGTTAAAACAAAAAAACAACTTTGGTTTTTCTTAAATATTAATTAATCAAAATACAAAAATTAAATATTTTTTTTTTTACAAAAAGTTTTCTCAATGGCCTGATGCTTTTCCTTGGCACTCAATAACGACTGGAATGACAACATGTAAGTGGTTGATGTATTTTTCACAATTTCTCCCAAGTTACACCTGACCAAAAATCTAATATTCCAGCAACCAATTCTTCTTTTATTTTAGGTTTTACCCGTCTTCGAATGTGATGCTTTAGTTCGTGCCACAGCATCTTGATTGGTTTAAAATCAAGGTTTTCTGCAGGAGTAGGCCAATAGTTGATGTTATTGTGTTCAATAAAATCAAGGACGTATTTACCTATAACAAGAAAAGTAATATTATAATATAATAATAATAATATAATGCATTTTCATCACTCTCGTTTTATTGACTGACTGATTGGTTGGCATAATATACAAACATAAAAAGAATGAAATAAAACCGAATAAATTATTTTCAAGAAATCTTGTATTAGATCCAAACAATCACAAAAATTATTTGTAAAATACGTATATTTGATTTACAAGGAAATTATCATCAGAGTGAATAATTAAAAGAGGTCTTACTTTTGTGTTTAGGGTTGTTATCTTGCTGAAAATGACGTCCATCAGGGTAAACTCTTTGAATAAATGGCAGCAGTTTTTGTAAAATTTCATCGGCATAGAATTCTTTTCTCATTATTCCAGTGAATAATAAGATATCCGTAAGCCCCCTTTTCAATATACCCGCCCATACATGTATCTTGTAAGGATGCTTTGCAGTGGGTTTCGAATGCATGATGACGAGACGTCCAACTGAAATTCACTTTTAACAAGTTTTTGGACATCTACAAATATATAAAAATATATATAATTACATTATTATTTATGTAAAAAATGAGAAAAGGTTAAACTTCTCCATATGCAAATATTTCGTACTAAAAATAATAAAACGCTAAAAATTATTTGAAGCTTACCAACTGAAGTTAGTTCGTCGTTTTTTCATAGCATTTGTCAATAAAATTATGATGGTCTGATGTAAGTTTTCTTTTTCGACCACTCTTTCGTTTTGGCACTAGCGATTTCGTTTCATTAAACATTCGAACAATTTTTGATATTGTTTGCCGTGAAATCTTTTTGCCATCTTCCTTTCAATAATTTTGCTAATCTGTGTATAGGTCATTCCTTTTTGTTTAAGATTTATTGTCTTGATTTGATGTCTTGATTTGTAAATTGTATAAATGGTTTCGCCAAATAAAACATCAATATTTAACTTCTTTTTTTTTTAGAGAAACCTAATTGCTCAACTGGCTTTTAAAGGCGCCAACAAAATTAGAGAATTATACATCGGCAAAATTGATAGAGAAATAAAAGAAAACTAGTCGATGACAAAATACGCTTTTAAAATCTACTTTAATTTTACGACTGTTAAATATTTTCAGTTTAACGTTTTCTTGAACAGATTTCTTTTGTTGAAAAGAAAATCGGCAAAACAACAAGATGTGTTTGAGACAAGCCGATAGTCATAAAGTTTTAAAAACTAAAATTAAATTATGGTCAGACAAATTTAACTTTTCTTGACAAAAAGTACACATCAAGCAAAAGCTAAAAATATGCTTTGTTAAACTCAATAAAACCTAAAACAAACAAATTAACTTAAATGAAAGACACTTTTGAAAAGAAAAAAATTAAATCTATAGAAATCGTGGAGCTCGCGAAAATGATCGTGGGACACACAATCCTTCGTGGAGATAATAATATTAGCGTGGTGGCCACGATAGAAGGTTTGAATGTTTGTAGCACCACGCTCGTTACACGAAAACGATGTTAACAAACCTTTTCACAGTACTGTATAACAAGTTATGGGATTGGATAAATTATTCCGGTATTGATTATCTATAGTAAATTACAAGAGAATTTTTAATGTAAACCGATTTTTTAGCTTACATTGTATTAAAAATACCAGATTTCGTCAATAAAAAAGATAAAATGCTCTTTGATGTGTGATTTTATTTGAGATTCTTTAACAATATAAGTGTGATAATATGGAAAGTATCAAAAATAAAACAGAATTATTAAAATCATATTTAAAGTTATTGAATAGATTTTTTTGTAACAAATAATTAACTATTTATAAATTATCTGTTTCTACTATTATATTACATCTAATACTAAAAAAAAATTTGGGATATTTTTGAACTCAATATTTTCTTGTACTGTATATAAAAAAATTAAACCACAAAATGACTGAACTACGATTTCAGTTCTTTAAAAGAGATAACCCTAAAAGTAAAAGGAGAAAAACTAAGATTCATGTCAGGATTTTTAGAAAAATATGAATTTCATGCTAAAAGTGGTAATCTGGAAATAAGCAATACACATTAAAAAGTTTGTGAGGATAATCAGGATTAATTTCTTAGAAACCTCAGGTTCACCCAAACGCTTAGGTTTCTTATAAAAATGTGATTTCTGTGCTTAGTTTGCAAATGGGAAATAGAGCTTAAAAATGGCAGTCCCACCCTAAAAAAATTTAATCTGGATGGTGTACTTGTGTTCCGTTTATAAACGGGATATACAGCTTAAAAACAGGTGTGATTTGCTGACACAATTAAAAATATTAGGTAAATTGGGATGGCTTTACAAACCGGACTGAACATACAGCACTTTTTGTCCGACATGTTTGGATTTTGAATTTATAAATAGGAAGAACAATGATGCTGTGCGGTCATTAGCATGCCATAACTAATTTCAGAATATTTTCAGAAATGTTATGGTATGCGGTGGCGCGTGGTTGCGTTTTTTCTACTTCTGTGTTATTACTTCTTTCAAGTTGACAAGTGGAGACAAGTGAGGGACGTTTAAACTTGTGAACTCCAAACACACAAGTCAACTATTTTACATTTCAAACTACATAAATAAAAAAGCAGTTTTATTCACTCCATGCTGTGAAGCATTGTTAAAAAACACCAGCAGGAATGTTTTTGATCTTTTCACCAAATAAATTAAAAAAAAAGACACATGTGCATCTAACTTCTGTATGAATTCTTTTGAAATATAAATTAAACTTCCTTTTTAGATTTTATTTTACTGTCCTTGTGGGTAATTTTAAAAGATTTTCTTTCCTTTGAAAACAATACATTTTTTACGCTAATCGCTACTGTGACTAGATTTATATAAATTATAATATAATCTTAAAACCAAAACTATTTTATTTTTTTATTTTCAGAATTATTTTTTATACATTAAAATTTAAGAAAATTTTTTTTCAGACATGACGCAAACTTTAGGTAGGTTTGTGGTCTTTTAATTACACAGTCATAGAGATTTGTCAAGAAAATCAATATGGTAGATGTGACACACATGTTGAAAAATGTTTTGAATTAATGGATAGGTTCAGACTAGTTTTATTTGCTAACAATGAATTAAAATAATTCTGGGACTACTAGCTATATTTGTTTATCAGAAACATACTTGATTTATAGAACTTAATTTTAGTTTTTATGGCGTGCGATGAAAAGGCGCCTGAGGTATTTTAAGGATGTTTTAGGCGTGCGCATTATATTATTGGGTTGTGCTTCCACAAAATCATTCATTTCGTAAGATTTTAGGTAGGCGTGCAATTAATCACACGCCTCAATAATTCCGCGCGTGCGGTGCGTTTGCAATCTAAAAAAATTAAATTCTCAAGAAGCAAAAGGAAGAACAAGATTCCTTTACCCCCTTACACCGCACAGGGGCAAAAACACTACTGAACGGAACATATATATAAATATTTGCTGTATTCTTTTAACAAATGACATAAATTTAAAGTTTAATCTGAACAAAGTTTTTTAAAAGAACCCAATATTTATGACCTTACTTCACTTACCTGCTTTATTTTTTTCTCTCAAAAAGGATTTCCTCACTCTCTCTAAAACACAATTCTGGAGATCAATTTTTCTTTTGTGTTGAATGTTATTCTAATCTATTTATATCTTTGCAATCACATTGAGCATATTGAAATGATTTGCTTCTGGTAATAGAGCAGTATGGCAGGTATCATTTTTAGATATTATTGACATGTATTTTACAAGCTAGTGCCTAGGACTAAATTGATAAATACTGCTAAAAACAGTAAAAATGTTGCATACAATAAGTTTGAATATTATTATTCTTTCTTTTCTTTTTTTTATAATCGCTACTTTCAAACAACAGGTGGCCACAAAAAATTAAAAAATACAATTGATAAGACACATGAAACTTTGTCCTCCCCATTACTGCCACTCATTTTATTATGCACACTATGATTGGTAAGATGAAAATGGATAATAAAATTGTAAAAACATGAGAAAAGAATCTTCCGTATATACATCGTTGTTACAGACGATCTGTAATAATTCATTATTTTGTTTCTTTTTATGCCAAGAAAACTTAACGTATAAAATATGTGAAAATAAATTTAGATCAAATTATTATTAATGGCTTGCTTTCTTGTTATTAGTTTATTTATTTTTTTATTTTCACTTTGTTAAATTAAAAGAATTAGCAAATTTATAAAAATATGCATTTTAACTACGCTGTTTTCTACGTACATGAAAAATAGATTTAAGTTAACGATAAGGGTTGCAAAGCCTTTTTAAATCATTCTCTGACTTCATATTTCGCTTATTTCGTAATTTCGATAATTTCAGAAAGCTATCTCAGACATAAAGGAAACAAAGATTTGCATGTGCGATTAACCGCACGCCTAAATAAATCTGCGCGTGTGTTGGGGCGTGCGCGTGCGATCGCATGCCTCTCACGAAATGGTCTGTTTAATGTCAAACTCTTAGTAGTGCCACTGTAAGTTGCAAGGGTTTTATCTCTTACAAACTAGACTTGGACTTAAATCTGCACTATAGAAATTATTTATTATTTGCCAAGCAATTTGTGTGATTTTTGACTATTTTTATAAGCCACATGCAAATTGTTTAGCAATTGTTTAAAATTTTGGCATTTTTTGGGGTGATTGTTCAAATTTGGTATTGTTTATAAAGAAAATTGCAGCTATATATATATTTCAAAGTCGTACCATACATGATACATCAGGAATGAAAACACAGGAGTATATATCATAAAACGTTTTGAAACAAACATTGGCATAGACAAATAAAAAAGATTATTCTTTTGAAATATATTTGAAATAACACTGGCTTCTGATGGGTTCTTTTATTTATTTTTATATACCATGCATATTTAATCAGGTTGGCCCATTTTAAAACCAGAAAAAATTTTACTGGCATTTTCACCTGGGATAAGGTGTTATAGAACGGAAGAAACCATGTCCTGTTTGCAAATAGTACACCGACCAAATTACGTGAACGTCTTAATTCTGTGATTTTACCTTCCTCTGTAATTTTCTCTTTTTACTGGCAACAATGATGGCTATGACATGATATCCTGAGCCTTACGTCTATGATGAACCATTACCGTTTTCACCGGCACCGAAACTTGTACACTTTATGAAACAGACAGCCTAAACATCGCTGGGGTAGATCACAGATGAGAAAATTTTTGCGCGGTGGGGGTATGACATCTATTGTTATCTTTGTAATCATTCATTAAATATAAAACAAATCTATATTATTATGAAACTAGACAGGCTGAAGCATATTTTTACAGATTCCCTTTGGTAATTCGCTTTACCAAGTTTTCCTAATGTCACATCTGTTTTTTGAGCATCAAAAAAAGGTACATGGCGATATTTAAGGCAGCTACTAGCTCCATTCAAGACAATAAGCCAAGTATTTCAACTAATTTTAATCATAAAATAGGTTTTAGAAATAATTCAAGTGAATCTCACATTGGAAAGAAAAACATCACAGAATTAAGACATAAATCACGGAAATAGGACGCTTTAGTCAATTTATTTTTGCTCAACCCTGTGCACACGCCCACCTTGTTCACTGGCAGTTTTGCAAAGTTGTTTCTAGTGATAGGTTATAGTCAAAGCCATAAAGTTATGTGTAAAACGGAGTTGCCAGATCGTCGCTAGAGCTGTTTGTTTAGATAATCACATAATTAGGCCAGTATTCTTGCGGTCTGAATGTTCTCCTTCGTTGCTCTCCAATGGGGTACAAAGTGGACTTTACAAGCAAAACGGCGTTAAAATGTCGCAAAATGGCAAAAATTAAGCAGTATCTAAAACATATTAAAGATTTGACTAAAAAAAAAGAATTCCTTGAAAAATCCAGTATTGTATTTATGAAGGTTTCACCACAAAAACATTATGATTACGGCATTTGTACACCATTTCATAATGGCTGCTTAACCTGAATACTGGCCCGTGATTGGTTCAACCAGTATTATGACGCGAATCCGACCGCAAGAATACGCTATACGTAACACTGTACTTACTGCATAGGCATCTGGAATGTTAACAGTTTCTCCATGCTCAGCAACATATCCAACAATGCCAGTACCAATTGGTACGCTTATTTCTTCTTTAGCTTGGACCTCTTCAACATTTGAATCAGCATTGACGTCATATACCTTAGAAACTAACATTCGTTGCCCATGCGGGCCATAATCTTGAACTAAGAATAAAGAACAACGGTCACCATCAGTAAGTATACTAACATTTTGAAGAATTTTATGACATAAACTTGTGATTTCTAAGTCATTTGCAATATCTCTGACAAGCTCCACTAAAAGTGCATGTTCATCTAGAACCTTTAATTCCTGCAATTCTTCTTTTGACTTGCGATGTCTTGAAGGTCTTGATAACGACCTTTCAAATGTGAGAAAGCTTGGTATGCCATCATAGTGGCTTAAAATAGGCTTCAAAAGTCCTCTGTCGATGAAGTCTGAAGATGATATTTTACGAACTGGTGTGCTGCAACCAGGTGGTGTACCGCTTGCAAGTAAAGGTGATGGATTTCTCATCATAGGTTCTGACGACCCAGAAGAAAAATAAGGTGAAGGAGAAGATGTACGACTTGGACGTGTTTTAGAACGCATTAATGTATCTAGTAAAAACTTATTAGCTTTACGCGAAAAATATGAGGCAACAAATTCCTCGTGATTATCAAGCCAAGCTTCCACTCTATCTTCCGTAAGATCGTCATCACTCATATTAGAGTTAATACTTAATTTCCGTGGAGCATCCTGAATCTCTTGTACATTCATGTTTTCTAAAGACGTATAGACATCCACAACATTTATCTGCCAATCTCTTTACAGAATTATTTTAGCTCTGGTAGCTATATTTACTCGTTCACCAGTCTCCACCTCATTTTCAAAATAACAACTGTCTGGGCAAAGACCTCAGTGCTATTATACACCAAATTGGCAATCACACTAAGAAATAGAAACAAATTATATTGATGCACTGTCTACCACGATTTTCAACGCCTTGTGTTTGTGCTTGCGCGGAACCGCTTTATGTCCACGCGACGCTGTAAACGGCTCTATATAGTGAGGACAACTCGAAGCGCGATTATTAATGGCATTTGTTTTGTCAACCAGATAAACGTTAAACGTTTTTATCATCTCTGCTCTCATACCTGAAAACATAAACAAGGGCTGGGGGTGACGGTATCACGACGGTGACGATGAGGATATACAGATGAAAATCTGACCACCTATGTTCGGTATCGATCTTTGGACTATGCTCTATAGCACTGAAGAATTGCTAAGAAAGAATAGTAGCGTTAAGAATACTAAATTTACCAAAGTTTTAAGAGACAATTTACATAACCTTAAAGGAGAACTAACGAAAAAACCTACATATATGTTTTTCATAATTAAAACATTCTTACATATCACGAAAACAACATGGCATCAAAAAAAAAATTTCATTTTTTGTGTTCAAATTTTGTCCTCCAAAATCGATAATTACATTAACGGGCGCCGCCATTATCGAACAAAAGCCAACTCAGTTTACACATATTTTGTTGATTTGTGACTCACACGGCATCATGTATAGCTCAACAGGATTTGTAAGAAAGACGATGGATGAAGATTCAGTCACTTCTTTGTCTTTTTAAAGTGATTTAAATTTATCGCGAAGTTTGGGCGATGAAGAAGACAAGCTAAATTCTAGTACAAAAAAATCCTCGTAGAATAAGTAAGTTCTCCTTTAAAATATAAAAATATATCCATGCTGTTCCCTTTCATTGTGTCCATTTGTTAAAAATTTGAATTATGGATCAACTACACGTTTTTTTATAAGAACCTAGTTTATAAGAACGCTGAAGCTGGGATTTTTCCAAAGCCTGAATTCATTCACAGATTATAAAAGCAAAATTATATTAAGAAACAATTAACAAACAGTTTTTCTTTCTTTGTACTAGTATACCAACCTCGTTCCCAGGGCAATTTTTCGCTTTTTTGATATCCGAGACGGCGCCGCTGTCCGAGATTGTCAGAAAGAGAAAAATGGGCCTGGGGACGAGGTTGCTACCGTAATTATTGCGCCCCGCCGAAGGGGCGCACATTTAGTGGACCGCGGGTATATAGTGTTTGTGTTGGTGTATGGCAGAAAATTTTTTTCCACTCTCTACTTCGCGGGGGACTTCTACTCGATCTTCCAACCCGGCTCTGATATAACACAACCTATGGTTGTTTATTTGTAGCAAAATTCAACGGTTCAATATTCAACGAATTATTTGGGTATGCAACGAACTATTTGGCTATTCAACAATATATTCAACGAAAAATATAGTTGTTTATTTGTAGCAAAATCCAACGACTCAATATTCAACGAAATTATTTCGGTACTCAACGACTTATTTAGGTGTTCAACGATATATTCAACGAAACTACTATTTTGGTATTCAACGACTTCAGTATTCAACGATTTATTTGGGCATTCGACGAACTTTGTTCACCGCAAATTTCAATGTTCAATGACTAATTTGCCGAATGCTAACTTTATTTATTTATTTATTTATTGTATCTATTCAATTTAATTTGGCGCGTATTTCAGGCGTGTGTTCTTTGTCAGAGAAATAGCTCTGTGTTTCTCTATTTGGTTTGTGGTCCATGTTTAGAACTGCCAAACACGTACACCTGCTACAGTGAACCGTCTGAAGAATTTACGAACATATTGGGCAGTCATAAAGCAGTTTTTTCTTTTGATATTGTTTAACCTGTTTTGTATATTTACATTTTCATAGTTACTTTTAAAACTTTTGATCTTTTACTGGCATACTGAGTAACCTTAGATGCATTTACTCCTTGTCAATGTTGCAAGTCTTGAATTTTGTGAAGTTTTTATAGACATTAAGTACCCTCCAGCCACTGTATATTCTTTTGTTTGATTGTTTGTTTATTTGTTTTATGTTCATATTTTACTTTTTATTACAGATGTTGCAGATATCATTTTTTATGAAAATATTTTTTTAAAAGCAAACTGCTCTGATTCATTCTTACTCCTTCGTTGCCCCTTGGTGTAAAATACTTATTCTGAACCTAATTAATTAAATCTTTAATTTCGCTGAAATCAGTTATCGCAAAAGGACTTGCCAACTTCCCGAAAATTAGTTCTTGCTTAAATTAAATCCCTTGAAGTAACTGCAGTGGTAAAAAGGATGACCTGGGAAGACGCGGTTGTTCACTTATTTGAAATTAATAATCTCGTTTAGTATTACTGTTAAATCCCGTAAACAAGTCGTTGAATATCAAAATAATTTCGTTGCATATACCATTGAATAGCCAAATAAGTCGTTGAATACCGAAATAATTTCGTTGAATAGCCAAATAGTTTGTTGCATACCCAAATAATTCGTTGAATATTGAACCGTTGAATTTTGCTACAAATAAACAACCATAACAACCTATGTGTTAGGTACCACCAAGACAAAAAAAACACTCATCGAGCAAATCTTTTTTTGTCTCGGTGTCCTTGTTGTCTCTAAAGATTTGAATGCGATGTGCTGTGAAATCGGTGTCTACTATTTTATGTGTCTAAAAACAATAGACACGGGGAATGTGTCTTATATGCATCCGTTGAGATGATATCTAGCATGCTTGAGTATGGTGTTTACAAGTATAAACTTTAAAGCCGTTAAGGTAAACAGTGGCAAATTCTCGAAGAAATCACAGCAACGTTTTTATCATTCAGTCATTTATATAAGGGTAAAGCCTAATTCTTATTGATAATTATAACTTCTTGATAATTTTTTATAACCTTTTAATAATTTTCTTGTCATAATAGTCAAGAAAGCTAAGCTAAAATTAATTTGTTTGAGGCATAGCTAAGGGTATAAGTTTTTTAGCTGGGTTATATTATAGCTAGTTAGCTTAAAAGTAGCTAGCTAGCTAGAAAAAGGGGCCAAGGTGAAGATAGCGTGTCAGTGATATGAAGAATTTCGAAAGCCAACAAAACTTAGTTAGCTAGCTAGCTATAGATAATGTTTTTCTGCCAAAGATTCCATATTCAAAATTGTTAGCTATATATTATATATATAGCTACCTCCTCTTCAAGAAGAATGTTTTATAGTAACTACATAACAATGATTGAGTCTGTTATTAGCTTGTTGATTGATTATTCCATGCTAGTTGTTGACTGTGTTGAAAATCACTATCTCTCCATCATCACTTGTTCTGTTTTCTGTTTGTGTTGACAGATTTCTTTGTTTAAATTAAAGTTTTGGTAGTAATTTCTTTCGGTTACTGGTATGCTGGCCAAAATCAGATATTATGTGACCTATCCTACATTGTGCTCCATTTACCATGCCATCTTTCACAGTCATCTCACATACGTATGTATATACAGCTGTCACATTTGGGGTTTTATCATCCTTGAAATAAAAAACAGAATTCAATCTCTTTAAAACAAGGCATTAAGGATTATTCACTTCAAAAAATGTTGGGAATCTACTGGTCCATTTTACCTTGAATCTAATATTCTTCCACTGAGCTGCAGTATGAAACTGAAAAATTGTTTTTTAGCTTTTGACCATTATAAAAACAATATTCCATCTGTGTTTCAAAGTTTATGCTCTCCTGTTAGATATAGACATGAACACTGTACAAAATCATCGCATTTTAAATTATGTATTCATTCCTCGTATCAACACCATAACTTTAGGATCATACAGTGCTAAAACTAGGATTGCCAAATTATTACCAGGGTTACATTACCTATTGAAAATTGTTTGAGAAAACACTAACAAAGCATGTTTCAAATTTACGTCTAAGATTAACGCTGCATCTGAAGAATCCATAAAATCAACATCACAAATTAAATTTTCATTAACAGTCGGGATAATCGTATGGCAAGTATTAAATAATCAAGGCTAGCCTTTGTGTCTTTGAAGTGTGTGTGTTGTATATATATTGTTTATTGACGTGTTTTTAGTGCTGTCTCTGTGCTTTATTTTCTCCCCTGTCCTCTTGATGCTTCCAGTAAATTTCTGTATGTATTTGACAATGCTGACCTGACAACACTTTTCTTGGGTGACAGTGGTTTTCTTTATTAACTTTTGTTATTTTCCCATTGTCTTCCTTCTTGGTACCTAATGATAATAATATGAAACTTTTCATACTGTTACAATGAAATATTTGATAGTGTATGGTAATAGTACAATGATAGATGAATGTATTTATAACATGTTATCATTAGATATAAAATTACTTACTTACTTACTTACTGGTAGGCTAGAGCTTGTTGAAGAGAGGTCTCTTCCACTGAGTCACCAAACTAATTGAATGTTACCTAGATTGATTACCTACTGATTAATAGGGTTGTTGCTGTCAGGTACTCAATAAAATAAAACTAAAAATCTTAGTGTCAAAAATTTGGAAAATGTTTTATTATATAATACAGTGGTAGTTCTATTTCTTTTAATGAAATTGAGATAAGATGAGTTTTTTTAAAAAACTTTGGTGGTGAAAAGTATTTGTTTCCCCCCTCCAGTGTGCCGGCATTCTGGCTTTATAAAATGTTTTTCTTAGCACTTACTTTTATCCTGTAGATTATTCCCGTAATAACTACTATCAATATTTTTTAGATATCACATCAAAGAATTTTGCTGGGATGTACATGGAAGTACTCTTTTTTAAACAGAGTACTTCTGAAACGGAAAGTTTGGAACATACGTTAGCCGATAACTTGCCATGTTCCTCTGGAGTGACGGAAGCAAGTTATTTAACATCTTATATTTTGGGTTCCTATGCATTTCATAATGGACATAATTAAATAGTCCAAATTAACGTTCGATGTTAACATTTTTAACTATAATAATTATTAATAATGACATTAACACGGACACTTTATAATTCTATTTATATGAAATATATTTCCCAATAAAATTCGTGTAATCGATGGTTATGCATTTTTTTCCTTTTTAGTTTTTTAATACCTTTGCGCAATCGTTCTGTTTCTTAAAAAAAAGATGTACTTGTGGATGCACGCTATTTTTTATAAGCATCACGAGGCTAAAATTTTATGAAATTTGAAGCAACTAATAAGCAACAAGCCAGCCTCGGATGGATAAGTCAGAATTAAACTTTAAACAGCAAAATACGACAAATTAACCATGGACTTCTGTAGCATATTTACATGTAAGGTTCCACATAGAGAGAGAATAGTTCCCTGGGTCTGTTCTTTCCTTTACGCTTACACCAGATTCTTAACAGGAGAGAAAAAGTCCGATATAAGCGTGATGGAAAGAAGTCCTAGAAACGAGGTTGGAAATAATTGCTTACGTCGCTTTTGGGATATTTAAGCAACAGATAAGCATTAAACGAGACTGAAAGTTTTAAAAAATTAAGCAACAGCGAGGCTGGACCGAAAATTAGCGTTGCTTATAAAAAACGTGTATTTCTACACTAAATTTCGCGTACTAACGAACTTTTTTGCTCGGCGCGAAGATTTGTACGAAGAAGCTAGTTTTACATTATTTACATACTACAGTCATATTTTTTTCATCAAATTCGTCCAATCGCAAAAAAGGTTATCTCTATATTTGTCTAACATATCAAGCGGATGCTTAATTTGGCGCTATTTACACTACCAGAAAACATTTTCTCCATGTCAATTCGAACAGTTCCATTCCATTAATTTCAAGCTCATAGTTTGAATTTCAACGCAGATTTGTTGAATCAAGTCCTATCCATGTCATTTCTAACAGTTCCATTTCCTACAATTTTCTTCGTCTTCCTAACTAATTATCCACTTTAAAAAAAACAGTTTCATTTTAAATTCAGGGCTAAATTGATCATAACTTATCTCCGGATTAAACAGCAAAAGTCTATATTATAAATTTATCGAAACCGTTCAAATTAAGGCACAATTTTATCGATATCGTATTTCTGATTTTGTAACCATAGATTCTTACTGACGAAACTCTGTTTCAATTAATCAGTATGCAGTTCTGAAAGATATGAGACGGCCAACACTTAATGGCAGCAATGTTAGCATTTAAAAAAAAAACGTGATTGCTGAGTTTGAGAAGTCGACAAAATCGGTGTGTATGGATTGATCAACAGTAAGAGGTCTTCAGCAAATATATAATACAGATCAGAAAGATATCGTAATTCTAAGATTGTAACGTGACATTCTCACCGATAAAACCTTGCATGGATTAGTTACTATGTGTCCGTATAAACGATATGAGGCGACAGGAACATTTAACAGAAGAAACGTTTGAAGCGCAAAAAAAAGAAAGAAAAATATAGATTTCTGTGTCGGTGTCAGTAAAATCTACGAAATGCTGTGTATGGATTGCCAATAGCAAGAACTCTTATAACGTCAGCAACATCTATATTGCAAAAAGATATTGTAATTCGGAGTTGGTAACGTGAGATTCTTACGGAAGAAACTTTATATGGATTAATCACCACTGTGTTGGTTAAAGCGTATATTTATACAACACTAATACTTATAAGGATACATGAAACATCCAAATGTTCTTCAAAACAATTTTTAAAATTTTATCACAGTGTGAAGGTAAAATAGTTCAAATAAATTCGGGACTCGACTTTAAAAGCTCAAAACCGAGATAGTGTTATAGTACTCAGATGGACTAGATTTGAATAGTGTGATTTTTATGCGATATAAGCTTTAAATGTCTGTACCTTTTGGGCTCGAGTGTCGGCAACTCGAAAAAGGTGTTCAATTATTTTCAACATCTTACCAGTTTATTATTGTATGACAGAAATACCACTATTTTATATGAAATTTATCCGGCTTTCATTGTATAAAAAGAAAATATAGGCAGTATTCTCAACATAGGTAGTACGTGTTTCACGTATCATTAATAGAAGCAACGTTTGCATTGCATTGCAAAAATGAGTCGATAGGTGATCGCGGCGTTTACATGATAAAACCTTCGCCCTCATGTGAAATTTCTAATGTATGGATTTTCTTTTAGACAGACAAAGAAGTGAAGAGTTTCTCTTTGGAGTATAATCTGAAATTTTGAGCAACAAAGTTACAAATATTATAGGAATTATATAGTGTTTTTTCTTCCTCCTCCTCGTCATCAATAAAAATGAAGTTTCGAGTTTTTTAATTCCATTTTCGATATTTGCCAGCTCAGATTCGTCAGTTGTAATATCTGGTTCATAATTCTCTTTGATTAGTTCACGAATGTGCTTTCAAATTCCTCTATGGTTTTCATCAATAGCCCTCTTAGCTTTAAGCATAGTTTCAAGGTCTCCACTTTAATGGGGCCCTTGGGTCGATTGGGTCGGTTGAAGAGCAGAAGTGTCTCTTGATTTATGGTGTGTTTAAGGAACAAACCACTAAAAAATATTTAGATCTGGAACACTATATTCATGTGTGTGTTCCTGCGAATTTGACCCACAAAGTCGCTTTCAAATATGGTACACAGGACGATATCCAAAAACGTACGTGTTTGTCCAGGATGAAACCTATCCATGCCCGTTAACTTGAAATTAATATGCATTTAAATCAGCCAAAAATGAAAAGCCCTTGCGAGTTAAAAGATTTTGGATTCTTGTTGGTGTGTAATTTTGTTCCCTAAGGTCACCAGTAGCCTGTTTTTTTACAGAACTTCTACAATGTTGTTCCGTCATTTGAAATAAATAGGTATTATCCCATGGTATTATCTTTGCAAAATGTTTCATGTAGTGCGTGAGATACAGGCTAGAACAAACCAACGCATTACTGTTGGCAGGCAAAGCAAGGGTCATTTATAAGTTTAAGTAGCCCAAAGCGGTAAAAAAATGCAAGTCGATCAGACTTTAGAATCAGATGCTCGTAAAAACATTTCGTCTGGTCGAAGCGACCAGGCGAAAAAGTAGGATCCAATCCTATTCCAGCACCGTTTGCAACGCGCCAACCAAAAAAATTGCTTAAATTTTTTGAGGTTTTAATTTTTGATTTATTTCAACCTGTTTTTAACATTATATTTATGTTATTAGTACATCGTTAATAAGATTTATTCTGATACATCCGAAATCTTAATTACTAAAGTATTGGAAAACACGTTCCTCCATGTAGTTTTTTAACATACTTGTTGTATAGATGTACTGTATTAAGCATGTAAGCTGATTCTGATATCGTAAGGGCGAAGTGTGACACCCAGTCGTGTAAACGCGCCTTTAGTCGAAACAAATTGTAAAAATAATTTCCCCACTCACAATATCAAACAAGAAAACAAAATATGTCTAAATATAACTGTTGAGGAAGATCAAGCATAAAACTTCAAAGGTAGTTTAGGGAAACTGTTCTCTTCCACACATGACACGGGAAAAAACAGATAACACAGTAGGACACCCTTAAAGCGGACACCTGGGGCCAGAGATTTTGTCCGCTTTAGAGAGGTGTCAAGGAAGTTTTCCTTATTTGGCAAAACGCGAAAAATTCTATTGCGAAGTCAATTAGGCATGCCCATATTACCCTTTTCCCCTCCTCAGTTAGGCAAAGAAACAATTTTAGAAGACAATTTGCCTCAACAAAGACGTTTTTAGACATTTTAGGTAGTAGGGTAGAAGAATATAAAAACGTGATAAGACTGAGAAAATGATTGCAAAGTTCTACAGCCTGGTCAACAATTTTCTTTGTCCGACTCACAGAGGTAAATTCTGGGAGAAATAACCGTGTGGGACATGGAAGAAGTATCCGCTTTAGACTGTCTGCTTTAGAGAGATTTTATTATAAGGGTTATTATGAAGTCGTCCAGGACAAAAAATTTTCTGTCTTTTAAGAAGGAAGGTGTCTGCTTTAGGAGGGATGTCCGCTTTTATTAACGTTCCACTGTGTAGTTCTAAAAACTTGCCAGAATTTTTTATTTCTTAACCCTCGTAGTAGTGCGGTCCGTTTGTCAAAAAGCCCAATTTTGACACAACTTTTATTCCTACTTCAATTGACTATAACTCAAGAACAAAAAGTAACTAGATGCTCACTTCAGGCTTATTTGATAGAAAAAGCCCTAAACTTTTTTTTTGGCGTCCAGAAATTTGCGTCTTGGCGTCCGTCGCCTCCCGCCCAGGGGGGGGGCGCTGTTGACTTTAGTTGACTTTAGTTTAACGTAAGAAGAACGGATTGCGAGCATTAGATGTGTAGCAAATGCATTGGGCGCACGCTAAGTAGGTGTGCCGTGACACAAAACTGTGTTTGGGTGAATTTGCGCTGCTTTGGTGGCCCGTAACATGACCAACAATCTCGGACTTGGCAAAATTTGCGGAGAGATATTTTGAATGAATTATTGATTTTGTAGGGCCGAAATTTCACAACAAAGCGCTTTTAGACTCCGACTTTCTTTTCAAAAAGGGCAGAGTGTTTTGGTCTTACTACCAGATCTGAGCAAAACCAGTTTGTTGAAATTGGTTGTGACGCAGCTGGGCGGGCCTGTAAAACGCCCGTGGCTATCCCGTATATATACGGGATCCGCACCACAAGGGAAATTTGCGCGCTAGTCTTTCTATTATTTCGTGAGAACTAATAGATTAATTTCATGAAATGAGATCAAAAATAGTCTTTTTGTGGACACGGGCGGGGAAATTCAAGCGCGTCTCTGGATATGAAAACCCGGGGCATTATGACAGATCGGCACTAATCGAAACGGGATCGAAACTTTATCGAAACTTTTAAATGTTCAAGATAAATTAGTTGCTCTTTTCCTTTGAAAAAGAAAATTTACAACTTCTTTTACTTCTTACTTCTATATTTGAATATTGTACTTTTATATCGACAAAATATAATTATCTGACAAGAGTTATTTGACACTTATCGATTCCCTTATCGATTCCCTTGCCTAGGTCACGATATATAATCGATTAACACTCACAAAAGACCAGAGAGTATAATGGCGGCCCGAGATACAGGAGAAAAAGTTGTAGGTAGCAAGATAAAAATTATTCAGACATGTTTGTTTGTGTATCTACTATCATTTATTAAGTCGCTAATGAGATTATTTTACATTGAAGGCAGCATCTAATTTGTTAGCGTGTCTGTTCTACTTTTCATTGTTCTGCTTACACTTGCCGGGATGGCGGAAGAGTGAATGGTTGTTGTTTGTGGTGAAGGAGGTGTAGGGAGTAGAGAAGGGACTCCTCCTCAATTGATATTTTTTTTTAAATTAGAACTTTTGTGACTGATTAACTTTTCGGGTTTGATTTAAATGTGCAATTTTGCAGGAATTAGTTTTGTTTGTTAATGGCAAATTGACTGTTTATTATGTCCCTCTTCTACCCTCCCTCCTAAATGCATGCTATTTTTGAGTAAGGTACTGTATATACACAAAAATAAATAGGGCAATTTTAGTTCGGAGGCAGCAAAAAATTTAAAATTAAAAAAAATATTAAGACTATTCACATAAAAAGGCACAAAAAAAATCTTTGATGGGAACGGTAAGAGACAAAAAATGGTAGGGCTAATTCTCATCATAGCACGTTTGATAGTATAAAAGAGAGAGTAACTTGTTACAACTAATAGATAAACTGGTAAAGTTTTTCGTCATATAAACAATCTTTAAATAACATCGTTGTACACATTAAAGAAGCTTTTCATGTGTGAAACCTCAGGTAAAATATAAACTAAAGACAAAACCAATAAAAAACAACAAAACTCATAAATAATAAAAATAATGTATATAATAAACATTATTTAAGTCATATATACTATTCTTGACACCACTGTTTTTTATGTTATTAAGTGTTTTTAAATATTTAAAGAAAAATATCGAAGGAGTAAAAGATAAAAACATAAATATTTGTTCTTCTCTTTTTAAAAAGTTATTACAAAAAAAGACCTTCAAGGACACCTTGCCTTATCCCTAAAATAAATACTATGTTTACTATATATAGGAGTTAAAAATGTTCATCTTCCTCATTTTTAAAAAAAGCCATTATGTTAATATTATTTGTTCTTAAAATGTTAAGAGCAATTTGCATGTCCTTTATAGAAAAAATTCGTAGCCACAGTAGTCCATTAAGTATTCTTGGCTAAGGTCGTATTCATTCATGTCTTCAAAGCTACATGGATCCTCCAATGCTCTTTTAATATTGCTTTGCAATTCTTCATCTTGACTAGTCAATACAAGTGGACGAGTTGGTTGCATTTCAAGAGTTTGTGGATTATTTTCAAACCATATCTCGGCCTCAACTAAGTGTGGGAAATGTTTTTGACAAAAATCTGTAATCCCCAATTTGTTACATAGCCTTTCTTTCTCACCTAAAAAATGTTAGGATATCTTTCATTAAAGTTTAATGACTAACAAAGAAAAGAAAATACATCATGCAAGTACATACCAATCGGTTTGCATTTTTTAGTTGGTGATTCCATCTCTCCTGATTTCAATGAAGTTTCAATTTCACCCTATAACAGTATAAAATCATCATGAACATTATAGATGTACTTTCCACAGACAAACTTTAGTTTTATATTATTAAGTGCGAAAAGATTTAGACAATTGTACAAAATATTAAGCGTCTAGAATAACAAAAAAATTTTTAAAAATATATTTTAAGAGCAATTTTAGTTATACATTATCAGTCACTATTGTCTACTTTGCGAATAGTTAGTAAAATAATTATAAATTAAAAAAGAACAATTCATAATTATAATTAGTAATTTTAAGTAAAAGCTAAAAACCCTTGACATGACATGTTAAAGGGAATATTTATGTAAGTGTGGACTCAAGTAACTAAAAATGTGATTTTTTGTGATCCATAAAGGGTTTCTTACATTTTTTTTGTTTGTGATGAAATTTTGCCATTCTTTTCATATATCTGTTGCAGTACCTCCATATTGGCTGAAATATTGCAAAAAATGAAGTATATATATCTATATATTCTCTTTTTTGCCAATCTGTACGTATAAGTTTGCATAGATAAATTTCGATAAGCATCAAGTATTCTTCTAGTTTAAGCATATTGGTGTTCACCCTGATAATCTTATAAGATTTATTCCTTAACAAAGTGTACATGTACCTCCTGATTTGTTTTTTGATACAACATTGAAATGAATTATTTGATTGTGACTTTAATTCTAAAAATAATAACATTTAAAATAAAAGTACACACACATAATAAATTTAAAAATATCATTCTGCCTATGTGCATATGTATATATATGTATATATACGTAAAATGAAAATAATGTTTGATTTCATCATGGTAATAGGCTTTCATAGGCAAAACATAAAAAAAAGTGGCATAATTAAATCTTCTAGATACTTACTAATACTAGCCTGTTTTATTTTCTTTAGTTGCAGTCTTTATTTCAGACTTCCCATTTTAAAATGAGTGTTTTTTGAATAACTTTTTAGCAATTCAAGTCCATCTTTCAAGGGCAAATACTTTATTGGAGGCTTATTGCAGCTGTTTATGATGGCAATACTTTCCTTAAAAAGCATTAAGGCTGCATGTTGACTTTTGTTTAAACTGATAAGCACTCTGGCATTTACTTGCACTCCAATTTCTGAAAGCAAATGAGTGTACCTTTCGTTGTTGTTGTTTTTGAACCAGTTACTTAAATCAAAGTCATGCCATTCATATGCTTTTAGACTCTGCTACCTTTTTGACTAACTGATGATCATAACCGCCTGATGGAGACCTGTTTCCTGGAACTATTTCATTTACAAAATCAGTTTCTAACGCTCCTGCTTTTAAAAGCCAAAGTTCGTCGACAACATGATAAAAATTGTCAGAGGAAAATGGTAATTCTTCAATGCCTTGTAGATCTGATACAACATTGTTAAGGGCACATAAGGCATTGAAACTTTCCCCCTCTTGACAGTGTATGTTGATATTTTCTCCATTAATAGATGCTCTCAACATTGTGGTACTACATTTACTGTTTTTACCAATTACTGAAGTTAAGTAGTTCATATTACTGATAAATGGATTGGTGTATGGTGGTTTTAATTTCATTTGATTCTCAACAATCTGAAATATCTTATTTATTGCTATTTTACAGTTAACATTGGTATTATATTTTTGTAATAAAATCAATCTTATGATGTTCTAAATGAGTTGGTAATGTAGATGATTTTGCTGTTTTGAATGACGTAGTAGTTTGTGATAATTTTTTTATCTATGTTTCTTGGTATTTCCTGGTGTTGATGATTGAGTCGGTTTTGCTTGGTTATGTGGTGCAACTTTTTCATGGTGTGAAATAGGTACATGAGTGGAAGACTTAACTTTCATTTTTAATGCTGCTGCAAACAATTTCAATTTGACTATACAGCATTCATGAAAACAGCTAACACTAATCATTAAAACATGTGCAGCAGTCATGTTTCGGAATTTTTTGTTTTTTAACAACGGACAGATATATGTCAGGAAGTTTACATTTGCGGTCCCTTTCCCAAGCCACTGTTCCATATAAAAAATAAGGAAATTTTTGGTTCTCTAAAAAGGCCATGCCTTCTTGAAACCTTTCTTTGTAGGTAGAGGATATTTCTGATTCCTCCTTCATATCCATCAGGACTCCATAATCCAACACTTCGTAATACTTCATCATTAAAAAAGAAATATCTGTCCTATCTCGCCGTCTATACCGTTTTTGATCCTGGTATATGTTCTCTCTTGTGCATTCCCCAAAAGTAGATATGGCCTCCATAATTGTGTTGTATGTGATTTTCTTAGGTGTTTCATTTGCATCATAACTACCATTCATCATCTCTGTCCATGTATTGTACCATTTGCCCTTGAAAGACAGATTTTTCATATGTTTCTTTGCCATTTGGGAGTTGCACTTTGTAGATACCTCCAGAACATACACCTGACACTGTTCCAACTACATTCCTTGCCTGTGTGATATCTTTCATTTGCTTCCGTGCTTTCAAAGAAAGGATTTTTTATTAAAACTTTGTCTCCAAGTGAAAATTTCCTTTCTTCATTTTTTGGTTTTCGCCTTTGGATGTTGCGATGAATACCATACTCTGTTGCTTCCAAAGCTTGTAGGTTATAATATTCCTTTTCTTTTGCCAATGTGTACAAAGCAGTGTTGAATTTAAGTTTATCAAATTCATTTTCTTGACACTCATTACTTCCACTGCTTTGTATTGGAGGCTGCGACTGCTTCTAGATCATTTTGCTGAGACTTTTCCTGCTTCTCAATAAAGAATCTTGATGACAGTGATGCAGAGCTACAAGATTGGTATATTTCATTTGCTGTAATACCAACATTTGACTTGCTTGATATTTCTCCTTCTTCAAGCCATTCTTCATCACTTTCAGAATCATCTGTACTGGAATTACCATCATTTTCTTTAACATTTTCTGTGTGTTTTTTCAGCCACATTAGATCATCTGGAAATAATGTGGTGTCGCATTGCAATAGGATCTCTGTTGTGATAGATACGGAAAGGAATGGTCATCGATCGGTTTGATGCCATGTGTTGTTCATGATGCTACTGATACCTGGTAGAAGCAAAGGCCAAGTCCTAGCACTTTCATCTTTTGTCCATATGTTGTAGAATTCGATTCAAGTGGCTCTTAACAACTTTTAGTTGGCATTCCTCAACCTGACCTTGACTCTGAGGATGATATGGGAACGACCATGTTTTATTTGTAACATCATGAGTTTTTCAAAAAAATCAAGTAATTATCTTAGCTACAAATTCCTTTCCATTGTCACTTTGAAAGATTTCAGGAAAACCTTCTTTCTCACATAAAAATCGTAATGATGTATATACATGTTCAGCTTCCTTTGATATTATTGGGAATAACCATATATACTTGGAAAAGGTGCATTTCACTGTTAGGATGTGTTTGAACCCCCATATATTATTGCTTAGATATTTGCGTTTATTTACTGCAAGTAGAATTAAATCAAATTGTAAACGTTGGTGGGGCCAAAAAGGTACGAATTGGGATTGGTGGTGGCAGCTCTGTTTGTGGTAATGGATTAGATACTTTACATGTAGGGCAGTTCTTTAGAAAAACTCTTGCTAGTTCATTTATTCCACGGAAATAGTATGTATCATTAAACTTTTTAGTTAATTTATTGATTGAATTTGGATGACATGTCATTCTTTCTGTGTCAATTTTTATTTGATGTAATTTTTCTAATATCTTTTCAGCATATTCTTGTGGCACCAGTTCCCGCCATGTAGTTATTTTTGTCTTGCGATTATATATGCAAAACCTGAAGTTTTGGTATACCAGTGTGAAAGCGCTCTAGTTCTCCATCTTTTAATTTGAGTTGAAATTTTCTCATATTTTTATTATTGTTAATAAAAAAATTTCTCTTGTATTTTTTGTAAAAGATTGGAATCTCATTTAAAATATGGTCGTCATAATCACTCAATTCAGAACTGAAATCAGAGTCCAATAGAATGACGTTTAAAATCTGTTGATACACCTCCAAGGTTAATGGCTTAAGAAAGAATTGAATGATCTAAAAAATTGAATACTTTCAAAATGTTTTATTCAAAAGGAGTCTCGTGCACAAGGAAGAAGCCTTTTTAGGAGTAGTTTCTCAAATCTGAGAAACTTTTGTGCCATTGCTCTTTCGAAAAGAGGTTATGTTTGAAATAAATGTTTATAAATAAGCAATGCAACAACCTTCTATTTAAACAAATAAAGTGGTCTATATTATTAATGATGAAAAAGGAAAAAAAATAGTCTATTTGGTTAATTTTTAGTGATTTGAAGGTTTAGGCTAGACTTTTTTTTGTGACTGATTATTTTTTATTGTCTACCTAGAAAAGGTTTTGCTAAATTACAAAAAGTTTCTATCACAAATGTTTCTCAGATAAAAGTAAGTTATTTTTTCAAAACATTTTTATTTTGTACTCAAACTTTAAGGCGCAATTTTCACTCTGATTGTCTAGTTGGTAAGACACCTTAATGGTAATCCAGGTTCGAATCCTGGTCAGAGAAATTGTTGCCACATGAATAATTCTTAAATGTATTAACATTAAAGGACATTCTTAATTTGGTATTTTCGCAGATAATTTTTGTCTACTTAAGGGCCGGTTTCCATACAGCTGCATTTTGCGCCCATCGTAAAATGCGCCGTGACTTTTGATCTACGCAAGCCAAAGTCAAATAGTTATTTTGCAGAATTGACTCCTAAAGGCCGGTTTCCATACAACTGCATTTTGCCTGTTTCCTCAAAAAATTATTTTTTAAGTTTGCACATCATAATATCAGATAATCAGTCAAAAAATAGATATTAAGATAAATTAGACACTGGAGATACACATAAACACTCAGTCATAATGTGTGGGGTTCACAATTCAAACATCTCCCACTTTTATTTAGTAAAACGAAAGTGTAGTGAAGCCTTTACATTTACATTTTAAGTTTGAATAATTTGATATCACAGCCTTGCCTTGTTTCCTCAAAACATTATTTTTTAAGTTAGACTTATTTTCAATCATCATAATATCACAGATGATCAGCCAAAAAAAAAAGATATTAAGATAAATAAGACACTGGAGACACAGATCGAGAGAGCTGCTGTATGCAAACCCTTGCATAATTTCAGATTGCATTGCATTTTGCATTCCACAAGTTGGGGTTAAGACTAAAAGGGAAAAGCCCATCTGACAAAGGTGTTTTATAAGATAACTGCTTAATACAACCCCTTTTTTAAGTTCTCAGAGTGGCCGTCTTATACTGATTTGACTGTACGCTAAACGTCAATTCAATGTTTAGATCTTAATCCCTATCCTCCCTGCTCTAAAGATCAAAATCAAAGAAGTTATATTTTAGTATTGCCAATCACTAAAATTACAAGCACACTCGGTCATACACTTCTAAAAAGCACTTTAAAGACAAATTATTTCAAAATACTTTTTTCATGGGGATGGCAGAAAATTATGCCATAAGATTATACTAAATCAATGTCAAGGATTTAACCCTCTCTTATCTGCATACTTTTCGATTTGTGAGTCATCCCTTAGAATGGAACAACAGATACACAATTTTTATAAAAGACATTGCAGTGAAACTGAAAATTTCAAAAAGTAAATTTATAATTTGACAGGAATCTTGCTGAAAAGCAATTTAAGGGTAGAAAAAAGGGGTCAGACTCTTTTTTAATTTCATTTAAAATAATAATAAGATTTAAATTATAAAAAAAATCAAGTCGTTTTTATTTATTTATTTTTTTATTAAAGCTAGGTTAATTTATTTGTCTTTTACTGTTAAAATATATAAACTTGTTTTTTGAAAAAAGGTTGATGATGGTCAATGGTTATGGCCAAAAGCTTAAAAAAAAAATAGATCGATGACTCGATTTTTTCATATTTCCTAATTTTTAAAATTTCAGAAAATACCCTTTAAATTTAAAAAAAAATATCTAGGCTAAACCCAAAAAGGGTATGTTTCTTATAAAAAAATGTGTGTACACTCAAATTAAAATTACAAAAACAAAGTATTTCACCTTCAGATTTGGATTTACCAACATCTTCAGAAGCAGCTAAACATGTTTCCTGTACGTTATTTACTTCCATTTTAAATGTGGTGACAGAAATGAATTGAACAGATTAAATAATAAAATTATTTTGAAAATTACTCATATAAACTACTTAATTTACAGATTTCTCACAACAACTGAACCAATGATATAACTGTATAACTGTGGAATATTAATAAAACCATGTGAGAAACTTATAAGTAATGAAGAAGAATTGAACTCCTTATTAGGCCATATCCATACGAATAGATAAAATTTGGTTGGTTCTTCATTGTGAAATATTCTTATTTTATTTTCTATTGGTTGCTTCACAAGAATTACAGGTTATAGATACCTTAAACAAATGAAACCTTAGAAAAATCTAGTGACTCAGAAATACTGAAAACAAATAATTCATTGAAACAGGTGACTTGAAAGTTTGTATCTTGTTGACTATAGAAATTTGCAGATATCAACAAGAATGTAATATGGAATAAACAATACCTTCATTGAAACTGATACCTGCTAGAAACTTAGCATAATAAAATTATTATTTGTTCTATTCTGGTTAAACTTTACTAAAACTAAATTAACTAATAAATTCTGTAAAATACTAAACTTTGAGGGGGTTGTCGTCATGTGTGTACATGTGTTCAAAAAATAACTATATCATAAATAACTTACCATAGCTTTATAGCTAGCTAAATTTTTCCATGTGTAATTTTTGGTACCATAGCTTCACAAAACCATACATCTTCTAGTAAGTTCACATTGAAGTTTTGAGTCATCCTAACAAGGCTTCTTTTCTTTGTTTTAGGATCCCACTTACACTTTATAAATTTGTATCCAGGGTTTCACATAAAATTCCATAACAGAAAGAATATTGCACGTGGTGTACCTATATTAAGAAAGAGAAAAGACATTTAATTCATGTTTAGCTATAATAGCTACATTTTAGCAGTCATGTCATGGTATCTGTTTATGTGTGTGTGTGTTATTTGTTTGTTGTTGTTGTGTTGTTGTTGTTTTTTTGGTGGGGGATCTAATCATAATGTAGCTGTAGCTAGCTAGCTTAACTCTGGGTAAACTCGATATTTTTCAAAACTATATAATTCTTGCATTTCACTTCTACGAAACTTCTAGCTGGAATAACCTGGACCGTGACTTTTGATCTACGCAAGCCAAAGTGCCAAAGTTAGTTAATTTGCAGTCATTAAAAAAGAAATATCTGTCCTATCTCGCCGTCTATACCGTTTTTTGATCCTGGTATATGTTCTCTCTTGTGCATTCCCCAAAAGTAGATATGGCCTCCATAATTGTGTTGTATGTGATTTTCTTAGGTGTTTCATTTGCATCATAACTACATTCATCATCTCTGTCCATGTATTGTACCATTTGCCCTTGAAAGACAGATTTTTCATATGTTTCTTTGCCATTTGGGAGTTGCACTTTGTAGATACCTCCAGAACATACACCTGACACTGTTCCAACTACATTCCTTGCCTGTGTGATATCTTTCATTTGCTTCCGTGCTTCAAAGAAAGGATTTTTTATTAAAACTTTGTCTCCAAGTGAAAATTTCCTTTCTTCATTTTTTGGTTTTCGCCTTTGGATGTTGCGATGAATACCATACTCTGTTGCTTCCAAAGCTTGTAGGTTATAATATTCCTTTTCTTTTGCCAATGTGTACAAAGCAGTGTTGAATTTAAGTTTATCAAATTCATTTTCTTGACACTCATTACTTCCACTGCTTTGTATTGGAGCTGCGACTGCTTCTAGATCATTTTGCTGAGACTTTTCCTGCTTCTCAATAAAGAATCTTGATGACAGTGATGCAGAGCTACAAGATTGGTATATTTCATTTGCTGTAATACCAACATTTGACTTGCTTGATATTTCTCCTTCTTCAAGCCATTCTTCATCACTTTCAGAATCATCTGTACTGGAATTACCATCATTTTCTTTAACATTTTCTGTGTGTTTTTTCAGCCACATTAGATCATCTGGAATAATGTGGTGTCGCATTGCAATAGGATCTCTGTTGTGATAGATACGGAAAGGAATGTCATCGATGGTTTGATGCCATGTGTTGTTCATGATGCTACTGATACCTGGTAGAAGCAAAGGCCAAGTCCTAGCACTTTCATCTTTTGTCATATGTTGTAGAATTCGATTCAAGTGGCTCTTAACAACTTTGTTGGCATTCTCAACCTGACCTTGACTCTGAGGATGATATGGACGACCATGTTTTATTTGTACATCATGAGTTTTCAAAAAATCAGTAATTATCTTAGCTACAAATTCCTTTCCATTGTCACTTTGAAAGATTTCAGGAAAACCTTCTTTCTCACATAAAAATCGTAATGATGTATATACATGTTCAGCTTCCTTTGATATTATTGGGAATAACCATATATACTTGGAAAAGGTGCATTTCACTGTTAGGATGTGTTTGAACCCCCATATATTATTGCTTAGATATTTGCGTTTATTTACTGCAAGTAGAATTAAATCAAATTGTAAACGTTGGTGGGGCCAAAAGGTACGAATTGGGATTGGTGGTGGCAGCTCTGTTTGTGGTAATGGATTAGATACTTTACATGTAGGGCAGTTCTTTAGAAAAACTCTTGCTAGTTCATTTATTCCACGGAAATAGTATGTATCATTAAACTTTTTAGTTAATTTATTGATTGAATTTGGATGACATGTCATTCTTTCTGTGTCAATTTTTATTTGATGTAATTTTTCTAATATCTTTTCAGCATATTCTTGTGGCACCAGTTCCCGCCATGTAGTTATTTTTGTCTTGCGATTATATATGCAAACCTGAAGTTTTGGTATACCAGTGTGAAAGCGCTCTAGTTCTCCATCTTTTAATTTGAGTTGAAATTTTCTCATATTTTTATTATTGTTAATAAAAAAATTTCTCTTGTATTTTTTGTAAAAGATTGGAATCTCATTTAAAATATGGTCGTCATAATCACTCAATTCAGAACTGAAATCAGAGTCCAATAGAATGACGTTTAAAATCTGTTGATACACCTCCAAGGTTAATGGCTTAAGAAAGATTGAATGATCTAAAAAAATTGAAATACTTTCAAAATGTTTTATTCAAAAGGAGTCTCGTGCACAAGGAAGAAGCCTTTTTAGGAGTAGTTCTCAAATCTGAGAAACTTTTGTGCCCATTGCTCTTTCGAAAAGGAGGTTATGTTTGAAATAAATGTTTATAAATAAGCAATGCAACAACCTTCTATTTAAACAAATAAAGTGGTCTATATATTAATGATGAAAAAGGAAAAAAAATAGTCTATTTGGTTAATTTTTTAGTGATTTGAAGGTTTAGGCTAGACTTTTTTTGTGATGATTATTTTTTATTGTCTACCTAGAAAAGGTTTTGCTAAATTACAAAAAAGTTTCTATCACAAATGTTTCTCAGATAAAAGTAAGTTATTTTTTCAAAACATTTTTATTTTGTTACTCAAACTTTAAGGCGCAATTTTCACTCTGATTGTCTAGTTGGTAAAGACACCTTAATGGTAATCAGGTTCGAATCCTGGTCAGAGAAATTGTTGCCACATGAATAATTCTTAAATGTATTAACATTAAAGGACATTCTTAATTTTGGTATTTTCGCAGATAATTTTTGTCTACTTAAGGCCGGTTTCCATACAGCTGCATTTTGCGCCCAGTCGTAAAATGCGCCGTGACTTTTGATCTACGCAAGCCAAAGTCAAATAGTTATTTGCAGAATTGACTCCTAAAGGCCGGTTTCCATACAACTGCATTTTGCCTGTTTCCTCAAAAAATTATTTTTTAAGTTTGCACATCATAATATCAGATAATCAGTCAAAAAATAGATATTAAGATAAATTAGACACTGGAGATACACATAAACACTCAGTCATAATGTGTGGGGTTCACAATTTCAAACATCTCCCACTTTTATTTAGTAAAACGAAAGTGTAGTGAAGCCTTTACATTTACATTTTAAGTTTGAATAATTTGAATATCACAGCCTTGCCTTGTTTCCTCAAAACATTATTTTTTAAGTTTAGACTTATTTTCAATCATCATAATATCAGCAGATGATCAGCCAAAAAAAAAGATATTAAGATAAATAAGACACTGGAGACACAGATCGAGAGAGCTGCTGTATGCAAACCCTTGCATAATTTCAGATTGCATTGCATTTTGCATTCCACAAGTTGGGGTTAAGACTAATAGGGAAAGCCCATCTGACAAAGGTGTTTTATAAGATAACTGCTTAATACAACCCCTTTTTTAAGTTCTCAGAGTGGCCGTCTTATACTGATTTGATGTCGCTAAACGTCAATTCAATGTTTAGATCTTAATCCCTATCCTCCCTGCTCTAAAGATCAAAATCAAAGAAGTTATATTTTAGTATTGCCAATCACTAAAATTACAAGCACACCTCGGTCATACACTTCTAAAAAGCACTTTAAAGACAAATTATTTCAAAATACTTTTTTCATGGGGATGGCAGAAAATTATGCCATAAGATTATACTAAATCAATGTCAAGGATTTAACCCTCTCTTATCTGCATACTTTTCGATTTGTGAGTCATCCCTTAGAATGGAACAACAGATACACAATTTTATATAAAAGACATTGCAGTGAAACTGAAAATTTCAAAAAGTAAATTTATAATTTGACAGGAATCTTGCTTGAAAAGCAATTTAAGGGTAGAAAAAAGGGGTCAGACTCTTTTTTAATTTCATTTAAAATAAAAATAAGATTTAAATTATAAAAAAATCAAGTCGTTTTTATTTATTTATTTTTTTATTAAAGCTAGGTTAATTTTATTTGTCTTTTACTGTTAAAATATATAAACTTGTTTTTTGAAAAAGGTTGATGATGGTCAATGGTTATGGCCAAAAGCTTAAAAAAAAAAATAGATCGATGACTCGATTTTTTCATATTTCCTAATTTTTAAAATTTCAGAAAATACCCTTTAAATTTAAAAAAAAATATCTAGGCTAAACCCAAAAAGGGTATGTTTCTTATAAAAAAATGTGTGTACACTCAAATTAAAATTACAAAAACAAAGTATTTCACCTTCAGATTTGGATTTACCAACATCTTCAGAAGCAGCTAAACATGTTTCCTGTACGTTATTTACTTCATTTTAAATGTGTGACAGAAATGAATTGAACAGATTAATAATAAAATTATTTTGAAAATTACTCATATAAACTACTTAATTTACAGATTTCTCACAACAACTGAACCAATGATATAACTGTATAACTGTGGAATATTAATAAAACCATGTGAGAAACTTATAAGTAATGAAGAAGAATTGAACTCCTTATTAGGCCATATCCATACGAATAGATAAAATTTGGTTGGTTCTTCATTGTGAAATATTCTTATTTTATTTTCTATTGGTTGCTTCACAAGAATTACAGGTTATAGATACCTTAAACAAATGAAACCTTAGAAAAATCTAGTGACTCAGAAATACTGAAAACAAATAATTCATTGAAACAGGTGACTTGAAAGTTTGTATCTTGTTGACTATAGAATTTGCAGATATCAACAAGAATGTAATATGGAATAAACAATACCTTCATTGAAACTGATACCTGCTAGAAACTTAGGCATAATAAAATTATTATTTGTTCTATTCTGGTTAAACTTTACTAAAACTAAATTAACTAATAAATTCTGTAAAATACTAAACTTTGAGGGGGGTTGTCGTCATGTGTGTACATGTGTTCAAAAAATAACTATATCATAAATAACTTACCATAGCTTTATAGCTAGCTAAATTTTCCATGTGTAATTTTTGGTACCATAGCTTCACAAAACCATACATCTTCTAGTAAGTTCACATTGAAGTTTTGAGTCATCCTAACAAGGCTTCTTTTCTTTGTTTTAGGATCCCACTTACACTTTATAAATTTGTATCCAGGGTTTCACATAAAATTCCATAACAGAAAGAATATTGCACGTGGTGTACCTATATTAAGAAAGAGAAAAGACATTTAATTCATGTTTAGCTATAATAGCTACATTTTAGCAGTCATGTCATGGTATCTGTTTATGTGTGTGTGTGTTATTTGTTTGTTGTTGTTGTGTTGTTGTTGTTTTTTTTGGTGGGGGGGATCTAATCATAATGTAGCTGTAGCTAGCTAGCTTAACTCTGGTAAACTCGATATTTTTCAAAACTATATAATTCTTGCATTTCACTTCTACGAAACTTCTAGCTGGAATAACCTGCATTACATAGATCTGATTATCTGATTATTGTTAGCTGGTTTCTGGAGATATATCTCTGCGGCCTGTTGATTTGATTATTGTTCATCTTTGGAAAATACATGGCCCACTGGCAAGATAAATTTCACTGGATGTAATTAAGATTTAGACACGAAAAATTTTAGACACCAATTTCACGGTACAGCTGCAGCCCACGTGAATTTATCTTCAAGAATAGATTTGTTTTTGTCTGAACCACGTTGTTGCTAAACCTGTTAACGGTAAGTAAGTGGAAGGATTACTTATGTCTTATATGAAATTAAACTTAGGACGGTTCCTGGCGTTGATCCAAAGGCCGCAATTTAGGTATGCATCGAAATTTATAACTGGAAAGTTTTCTTGTGCCGTTGATACATTTTTTGAACTTTTTATTAATGCTGTGTATGTCAATACTTGCCTTCTTGTGAAGAAGGATGTTACATGTTAAGGTTGTTATCTGATGTTAAGGTACATTATGATGTCAATTATCTCTAAAGATTTCGTCTATATACGGCCATGACTAAAACTGCTTACATTGTGTTGGTCTTGCCTTCCTGATCTGGCTTGTCGTAGTAGCTTTACTGATGTAGCTAGGGAGCTAAATACTATTTTTAAATTCCTCTAAAATTACTTTTACTAGCTATATATCAAGCTAGCCAGCTAGCTAGCTACACAAAATAGTGCTTTAATTACCTTTAAAAAACCTTTGTCCTGCTTTGCATAATTTTATCAACAAGGGTGCTGATAAGCCGCAATACGCTGTAAAAAAGTTAGGGCGAGTCCGGCGTTTCGAAAAAAATTCAAGTATTGGCTCGAAAAAACTTGCATAGCCAAAAGATGCCCGAAAAAACGCCTTCTTCCAACTGTTTGTCCGCATTGTATGTTACAAGGAATTGCATTTCGTGAATGCTCCGGGTGAGTTAGGGAGAGTTCGGGAAAGTGCGTGCAGTTTCAGAGGACAACCAATAATTTCATTCAAAAGGCCACCAAACTCACCCTTTTATATGCGTGCGTTTGCAGCTTATCGGCACCCTCTTTTTATCATGAGGGGCTGGATACCCGACTCCTGTTCTTTTGAGAAAAATGGGGCTAAAATAACTTCCGAAGGAACCTTTGTGATGCTATTGCTATCAGGTAAAAAGATATTCGTCACAGGATTTTTTATATCTTCTGCAGAAAAGTTGTCGAAGCCTGACAAAAATTTATTGTTGCTTGCACTGAACAGTCAAGGTGAACTAATAATTAGCCAATAACATGATAGTTAGCCGTTGCAGTATAACTATACGCTACCCACAGTATAATTGTTGTTACAGGCTTCTTTGTGTTTTTCACTTTTCATGTTTTTTCTTGAAATCAGAATAGTGTCTTGTTAAATAACATGACATACTGCTACAGTAACACTATTATCCTTCTTGGCACAAGCGTTTCTTGATCCTATTTTTGGTTTTAATTGAAGTACAACTTCATGTGGATCTATATAAATATAGATGGCTATGGGGAGATCGATAACAAAGAAATGTGTGGAAATTTAAGTCAAAAAATTTATATCGTATAATTAGCTGTATGAGCAGCTAATTATACTGTACGCACCCTATATATAATTATTCTGCATCAGCTAACCATTCTGTTACTGGCTAATTATCAGTTCTCCTTGAGTGCCTAATAGCCAGATATTTTGTTGAAAAAAATGGACCCTAATTTGCTTGAAAAACTTTCTTGACCTTACCTAAAGCTATCACACAATATATTTTTCTAAGATTTCTTAGAAAAGACTTGATTTTAAAAATCTCATGAAAAGACCATCAATTTATTAAATTTGACAAATTTATTAATTGTGCGTTTACCCTTTTTTGTTTCAACTTGTTGAATTCAATTCGAAATTTTAAAAGTTCAACTTTTTGAATTTGTCAAACAAAACAATGACCAATAAATTTCCTCAAAATCAAAAAAGGATAATAAACGATCAATTTTTTTTTACATTCAATAAATCGATTTCGGCAAAATAAATCCTGTATTGTCCACAGGTTTGAAAATCATGTATCGCCTGCTTAAAATGTTACTTGTTTAACAATGATATCGAAAAGCCAAGCTTGACTAAATTTATATACATATATTGATATAATATACCTTGTGCATCACGTGGCATTGATTTGTATCTTTTTAATAAATTCTCACTTCAAATCAAAAAGGGAGACAATAATTATACAACCTGGTATTAATTCAGTTCCTGGTAAAATTGTATTCTTGTTTCTTATTTTTAAATGTACTTTCTTTTTCAGATCAACTGTTATCAAACATGCACCATCAGCATTTTCGAAAAATCTTCAACGAGAGAGTAAATTTTAAAGGATTTTATTGGTAAATTATTGAGTAATAATTCATTGAACTTGTTCAGAAGTTGTTATGTTCGAATCGTCAGTTCATACATAACAATCTGTATCCTAGAATTTCAAGAATTTTTCAGATCAGTTATAAAAATATCCAGTTAAAGTTTTTAGAATATATACTATATATATGTAAAAAAAATGTTTCTTAATTTTTATTTATTACGTTGTATTTTAGGTTAGTGACAATAATAATTGAGAATTAGGATACTTATGATTTGTTTACCCATTGTTCTCCGTTTTCAAAGTCCTATACTTCAAATTTCAGATCTTCCAGGCTAATGACAAATCTTCAAGCCGCAGGGCTCTTATTTATAATTTTTCCCCTGGGCAATAAGCTTATCCACAAGTCTCTATTCGATTCCGTTCTGCATTTCTGTTATCATACCCGTTATCACGCAGTTACATGAACATCCACCATTTTCCATTTTAAATTTCGATCCCGTTCTAATTTCGTATTTTTTAAATCGTTATTAGCAATTTGGGGCGCATTAGTGGTAACTATGGCTAGTTCTAATTTAACGCTGCTTCTAATTAACGCGGACGGACAAAAATGGCCAAAAGTTTGTAATTTATCGCTTCTAATTATTAGCGCGGGTCGAAAATTTGGCGTGTTATATTTTCCTCTAATTTAACACGGATCGTATTTTTTTAAAAAAAAACAAGCAGTGGTTTAGATTAAATGAACATATATATTTCGATATATTATGATACTGAGATCAAGCAAAGGGATCATCATTTTCGTCTTTCGTCCATGTCAAGCTCGTCCTGTGCAAAGATGCAAGGGAACGTGCAACGAAGGGAAACAAGAACAAGAAGAAATAGCTTTGGTAAAAAAATTATTTTGAAAAAAAAAATTAAGGAAAATTTTCAAAAAATGTTTCTTATTTGAGCGGATTAGTTTATTTGCCTCTAATTATTAACGCGGGTTGACCGTGCTCAAAAGTTTGTAATTTATCGCTTCTAATTATTTTCGCGAGGCGGTTAAAATAATTATTTTTACCGGCGCGTTAAATTAGAATAATTACGGTAGTATACGTGTACGTTTTTACAAAAAGATAACTTCAACATCGTCTACTTCTTTCAATCCTAAAAATGGTCATCATCATCCGTAAATCCGACCATATATTTCCCCTATTATTCGAAAGAACACAAATAAGAACATTTTGAGGCTGAAAAGTGTAAAAAAATTATCTATCTATCTGCACCATATGTAATGTGGTAACAAAAATGTTATCCATGTAGACACACGAGTAGTCCAATTTGCATGACGTTTTTAGTGAAATTAGAGCTACTTCGTGAATTGCTAAAATACATGGTATGGCAGTGAGCGGGAACCGCAGACGAACCCACTACACTACGTGTGGCAATATGTTAGCAACGCACGCAGTAGCTTATCCAGATGCCGTGTATGTATAGATCAATGTTTGTCATGGCACATCCGTGTGTCCATTCTCTACCGAGAATTAGCATTTAAATGTGTAGATTTCCTGAGGATAGATTACGATGACATGCTTACACTGTTATATGATTTCAATAGGCTTTGCGCGACATTTCATGCATTGAGGTAGTTGTTTTCCCATTTATATAAAGCTTCAACATTTTGTGGGGGACGTAAGCTGAACGTTGACAAAAATACCTCGAGAAAATAAATTTGCAGAACTTATTTTTGCGGATGGACATCCTCGTCCCCAGGGTTGGTTGCCTATGTCAAAGCCGCTAGCGCTTACATGACGAAATAGGCAAAAGCCCCTGGGGACGAGGTTAGCGGATGGATGGTCCAAAATGCTTTATTTTGGAAAATATATTTTTGTGGAAATTTTCCGAAATTTTGCTGATGCCGAAGATTCAGTAATTTAAGTAGAGGCACAATCACAACCTCGTCCCACCGCCTGTTGTCTCTTTTTCAACCGAGACGAACTATCGCCGTCCTGGTATATAGGCAACAGGCGCTGGGAACGAGGTTGGCACAATCACTTTGCCTAACAGCTGTTAGAAATGTAGGTATTTTCCAAAAAGTAACGAATTCAATAACTCTTCAAGACTAGCAGAACATTTTTCGCTGATTTGGGTCAAATCTGCAGAGTGTAATCGAACTAAATCAACTCGCTCGCGGCATATTTAACTCGAAATCTTTTTTGTGTGCACCGTTCACTGTATTTTAGCAGGTTTCCAAGCTACTTTTGCATCGGCCAATTCTGTGTGGTAACCCGCCTAGCGGGGAAAGCAGGGAAAAGATAAGTTAGTTGAAAGTGTTTGGTAAAATACACTGAAGCCGTATATTGCAGAGGCAAACCTGCATTTCACAAAAAATGAGAACAACAAAAAGATAAATCTTCAAACAAAAATATAAAACACGGAATAGAGTATTATATACAAGATATATTTTACTAAATTGGATAAAGCGAGACACTCTTTTTCTGATTGTTTAAGAAAGTGAACAAGAAGCCCAGGGGCTTGAAGGTTTCCGCCATTAGCAACACACACAGGAAAACCTTGAACGTGAAATATAGACATCAAGGAATATGTGGAATGAATAAATATCCTGAAATTTCAAAATTAAAATCTTGATTATTTTCACATTATTATAAAAAACATGATTTTAAAAAATATAAGGCTCGCCTAAACTTTAAGAAGCAGCACGTGGCTGAAGTTATGGAAAATTTTCTATCACCATCTTCCCCATATACTTCAATATCATCATTTTTGCGAAGAAAGCTTTTACTGACGTCAATAGCAAGTTTTAAAGCTTGGATCACACTGTACCTGATCACACTCCACGAGAACAAATTTGTGAAAATCACTCTTAAGTTATCACTCTAAGCTATGTATTGTAGTTCTCTTGACAGGAGTAAACCTAGACTAAGCAGACACTAAGATTACAGTAGTTTTTCCCGAATTCGAAGCAGTTTACGAGAAGATTTGATGAATGTTTCGAATCTGATGGTCAAAGTTGATGGACGTGAACATTATATTGTCAAAGTGAACTTATATGTTTTACTCTTTTTCCAAAACTTTAGAAAAGTTTTTGTTGTATTAGCTAATTTATTAATCACTTGTTGACTTTCAATAAAATTGAAAAAAGGAAAAATTTTTCAGAATTTGTTTCAGACCAATGCACTTAGTGCTTCACGAGCAATCCCAAAAAGGTGGGGAAGCCTATATCTCGTAGGCGAAATGTTTAAATATAGAAGAGCTGATCTTTGTCCAAAATAGTTGAGGTGCGAACACCAATTTTGGTCCGTGAAATTTGATCCATGCGAAAAACGGTTTTAACACTCTCCTATCGTAATCGCTACAAGCAGGTGGGGTTCTATGGCTAAAATTTTCAAAAACATTTAAAGACTCATTTGAAAAAATTGATCTTTTGAACATGTTCAACAAAACAATTAAATTTATTTTCGTGTGTATGGCCTAGATTTACGTGTGCGGAGCGAGCACCGCATGACAGGGCTCACAAGTCAATTCTCAAACCGTTGACGAGTCTTTCTTCGTCTAGAACACCCGCTCTGTTTTCTTATACCTCTTTGTTGACTCTTTTTAAGTTGTTTGACCCTGCTTTGTTTTTTTATATTTGTCAGTTGACTTTCTTTGTTTTGCTCGACCACCTTTCGATTCACGGTAATTTCTGTTTTGATCCAGTTTCCTTTTTCGACGAAACGATAACATAAGGTTACCCGTTGTCTCGTCACTTGCTACTATCTTGAAATATTGGGTCTCGAGACACCTTCTTTGCCCAGGGGATACATATATTTCGCGTATGTAGTTTTGGACCTGTTTACAGCGAATCAAATTTCAAAAGGACCGTTTCCGACTGTTTTGACTATGTGGATCGAACAAATAAATTTGCGAATTCCCCCAAATTATAGCTAAACTTACACCACCAATAATATCCAATGTCCTTTATCAGACTTGACGAACAATACGCATGCAAGTTAGAGCTATCAGGTCCATCTCTGATAATATGAGAATTATTTTCTAAACCTTTTATTAGCACAACTTCAATTTGAAGAGTTAATTGGTTTGGAAGTTCAGACATACTTTAATACTGGTTAGTGTAATCTAGGCCTGTATACAATTTTGTTCCCTCGCGAAGAACATGATCAAGATCGCCGGTGTTCCAGATCGAGTCATTTTAATGACTCACCAAGCTATTGAAAAGAGAGAATAATTACACATGCATTGTGTACTAATAGACGTTCCTAAACCTTGGATCCCCTTAACCCTATTCGTTCGGGTGGGGCGGATTGCATGTATGCTATATTGCATGGCTATGATACTTACTGAGTTTCAATATTTATCTATTAGACACCTGCATGCCAAATTTTTAGGTCCCATACCTCCCAGAGGCTTTGATATTGGCTATTACTTGAAACTACCCCTAAAAATCTCTATAAAATCCTTATAATCGGGAAAATATAATAACTCGTGTTAGGGTTATCCTTTGAACATGAAACTTACAACACAACTTTGTCTCAAATCAAAACAAACCTTGAACGAAGGTCGTCGCTTTTAATGTGTACTGTTGTTCTGTGGTTTTTATTGAAGAATATTACACCTTTACGATAATTCGGGAAAACTAACACTCCATCGCAGCTTATTTTGCGATCGGAGGAGGTCAACATCACACTTTTATAAGAGTTTATTAAGGAGAAAACACGTTCTTTCGTGATAACTTTTCATGCCGCGTTTTGTTTTTAATGAAAAGTACACATAAGTTGTATCTTATTATTATTAACGTTTACTGAAAATTTGAAAGAAATTGATATGAAGGAAGTTAACACTGGCATATAAGCACCCAGGGGCGGATTCACACACTGGCGAACTCGGCACTCGCCTAAGGAGAAATTTAGCCTCTCCGCACTTTCTAGAATCGTTACAATTAGGTTCCGTTTTCACTTCGCTTTTTTATATTATGTTGTAGCAGTATCTTCTTCACGGTGCTTTGCCGAGTCTGTAAGATTTTTCCTAGTGCTACGGTACCGATTTAATATTTTGTCCTATTTCATACTTCAGGCCTGTTCCAAGTGACTCCATAGGCTACCGTAAAATTTGGTAAAGTCGGCGAGAAGCACGTCTCTATGGCATTCCAAAGTCACATTAATACAGTTTTATCTTAAGATAACAAGTGCTATCTTAAGATAACTCTATTAATGTGATTTTGGAATGCGTGAATATTCACATTAATGTCCTGATTGTAAGATAACTCGAGTTATCTTAAGATAACATATTAATGTGATAATTATATCTTTAGTTTGTAGTTATCTTGAGATTAGAGGTGTTATTAATACAATTTAACGATATTTTTCCTAACTTAAGATAACTCGTGTTATCTAAAGATAGCATTATCTTCGTTTCAAACGCGTTAAATTACGCAATAATTAACAATTACAGCACTGAAATGTCAACTTCATTCCCAGTGGGTTTTAATTTTAAGCGGGAAAATTTACCATGTGCGTTGCGATTTTAATTAAAAAATAACTAATACATGGGGTATTAGTTATTTTTTAACACCTAAAGTTAAAACATGTTTTAATGTGGTTTTATAAAACCTGTTTTAAGGAAACCTATTTGTAAAAAACAACATGTCGAGGCTGTTTTATTCGTGTTTTATCTCAAAGTTGTTTACACATAAGAAGATAAATGGAGCAAAATATAAAGGATTGAATGTAATTGAACTCATATACGAATTAGGTTGTTATTCCAGAAAAAAACTTTTGGTGTATTTTACCAGTTGAAGTAAAACCAGTTTTGTTAGGTGTGAATGGGGTATAACAAGGAGCAAAGGTAGTACTTTCATTACTTGTTTTTTCTTGTGTCGCACATGCTTACTACTAAGCCAGGAGGTTTGTTGTTAACCCCTAGACATATGCACCAAGTAATCGGTAATTCCCAAAAAAAATTAACCAAGTTGGGCAATATTCCGTACTTCCCGTGTGCTAAAGCCTAAAACGCGTTTTAGTTTTGCGTAGATTGAGTAATCTCCAGTTTTCTCGCAATCTTAAGATAACTTTAGTTAACTTAAGATAACGCTAACATCAAAGGTAGAAAAGTCGTTAATGTTACCATGATCAAGAAATCTTACAATATTTCTCTGATAAGTTGTTATCTTAAGATAACTCGAGTTATCTTACAATCAGGACATTAATGTGAATATTCACGCATTCCAAAATCACATTAATAGAGTTATCTTAAGATAGCACTTGTTATCTTAAGATAACTCTATTAATGTGACTTTGGAGTGCCATACATCTCGCCGACTGTGGAGTGCTTTTCGCCGACTTTGGGTAAATTTACGGCAGTTTTCTATAGGCCGACAGAAAGTCCACCTTACAAGGACAATTGTTTATTTTAATCGTTGACCGTAGCATATGACAATCTGGGCAAGATAGGCTGAGATTTCCCTATTTCAATTCTTTCCGTTCATCATGGCTTCAGCAATGAACATGAGGGAACGCGTAGGGTCTGCTGTAAGAAACGATGTTAAAATTTTGCACGTGAAAAAGAAGAAACATTACTGGAAAACATTTATTCTCTGTGTCGCCTGTGATTGCAGAAGAAAAGCAGTTTGGCAGAAAAGCAGGCTTTGACTTTACAAAAATAATAGCATTAACTCGATGACTACGCTTTCGGGTACATCTGTTTACTTTTAATTCCATTGATCTTAGAGTAAGATACACAATTGCTTTCTATTGCTGTGCTAGCAAGTGTGAACATCAAACTGTTTATAGTTTCACTTTCAACAAATTTGAAAAAGCTTTGTGTCAAATTCAAAAGAGCTTTATGTTGTCTATATGTTGTGGGTTTCTTTTTTATTTAAGTAACAAGACATTTTATAACATCACAATAAATCGAATAGCTAGTCAGCTTACCTTTTGTAGCTGGTAAAGGTGTAATGTATATAACAATTTGTTGACTTCGTAACAACTTTGTATGTTTACATTTGTAGATTCAAAGCTTCTGGCAATAGACACTTTCCAAACGATTTTTTAACATGCCACAAGGCCAAGGAAGAGAACACAAGTTTTGGGAGGAAGACTTTGACAAGACTTTATGATGTTTTGGTGTAAAATCTCGAGCCTCGTATCGAAATAATTCCTGGAAATGACAAAAGTTTTTCACATTTTCACTAAAGAAGTTGTCATGCTGATAGACTTGAAAAATGTTTGTGGTTCTACCAACATGGTGAACATGACTTAGCATATATACTTATTACAACCCTATCCAGATGGACACAAAAACGTGTAATAATGTAGTTAACGATATCTGTTCTTGAATGATTTTGTTTTGGTAAAAATTTCAAGTATAGTAATTATTGCATAACAGCTAAAAGATATTTTCAAGTTTGATTCAACATTTTAAGAGTCTGAGCCAGAAATGGTTACCAAAAAATAAAAACAGTGTTTTTCTTGCTATTAGGCTAATAGGGCTAAATATTTTTTGACTGAATGTTGTGCTAAATCAGTGTTCATTCTTCTGTTTTTGTAGGTTATTGTGTTGTAAGGTTGTTTTTAATTAGCTATATAATCTTGACATTTTTATTTTATCGTATTTATCTGTTGTTGTTTATGTTGTTGTTACTATGATCTAATAATACAAATTAAGCCTATTTACATATGCATTTTTGTGTTGTTGTTTTTTGCTTATTTTTCTTTCAGGCCTCCTCCTCTTTCATGTTATTAATTGTTTTGAATAGATTAAATATAAAAATTTTTTATTAGTAATATATATACTGTTTTGCATTACCGAATTATAGAATTTGTCTTTTTTACTCAATCTAGTTTCCGAAAATTTATAGCGTCAAAAGCTATTATATTCACCCATAACTTGCAAAAACAATTTCTGGATGTGGAAGAAAGAAGAAGTTTTGCTGGCTAGCTAATTTTAGCCTTAATTCTTCTGAAAACATTATTTGGCTTTCATTTAAGAATTTTATGATTGTTTTTTTTCAAATAACATGTAAGAAATGGACTTGTAAAGGTTCTGTCTGCTGCATTTTGGAGTGCTGAAATAGGTAAATAAGCTAAAGCTTCTGGGACTTCGCCTCAGACCCCACTTGGGGGGCTTACAGCGCTCCCCAAGACCCCCATCTGCGCAAAAATTGCGCGTTGGCTTCGCTTTGCTTCGCAAATCCGCCTAAGGAGAAAAAAATCCTGTATCCCCGCCCCTGCACCATCATTTTTCTGGTACTTTCAACATTAGTAGATTAGTATGCGTGTGAGTTTTTCAGTCTCAGGACATCTTTTTGTGGTGCATTATTATCACTGTCAAATGCTGAATTTCTTGAGTTTTTTTTATATTGTAGCAGGGATTATTTTTAAAATTTCGAATTTTTGGAACAAAATAAATAAATAACCTTGGGAAGAGTTCATTTATTATTTTTTGCAATAATAAACATACTAGACTTATTAATAAATTTATAAGAAGAATTGCACTTGCCACCCATATACTCAGTAAATAAACTAATGGACAAATTTTCCTCCTCTAAAAGGAAAATTTTGTCAGAGGAACATTGGATTGTAAACCTTAAAATACTTTTCAGCCAAAACCAGTCGATTTATTGTTTTTTATTAAGTTACAGTTAAAAGTTCTTGTAATATCAGCCTGCTGTTTCTTATGATCATGTTTCTTATTATAAAAACACGTTTTTTTGTTTACAATAAGTCAGACAAACCGATATTTATTAGAATGAAACTAGACCTTGTGTGTGCACTCCTATGTATAAAAACGATTGTAGTAACTTGTAAAATTTCAGTGTGATTATGCCTAACATGGATGATGTTTTGAAATAATTTTGTCGTTTTCTTATGGGTTCTTATGTTTGTTTGTTTTTATCTTTTTAGATCATCTAGCTACATCTCGGAAGGCTGGAAGTTTAATGTTTGACAAGAATGTAATCTAACTACGTGCGAGACGTGATTAAACAAACAAATTAAACCCTATATGATGTTGTCATTATTATTTTGTAAATTTTTATATTTAAAAGATTGGATTCAAAATCACGTTTTTTATTTACAAAAAATGGAAGTTAATTTCAAATGTTTTGTATTGTTAGAATGCTTTCAGAAATGTTCAAAACCCACGTAATTAAAATTTCCAGAAGATAGATTTTGTTTTATTATTTTCTGCACCCGTTTTCGTCTGATTTGTTCTTGCGTTGTTTTAATGCCTGCACAACTTCCGAATTAAGTCCTACTTTGTTCTCACTTATGAAACTTTACGGTAGTTTAAAAAGAAGTGCAAGAAAATTCAGATTCTGGTTTGTTCTTATTTTCTAACAAAATTCAGACTCAGGTTGTTAGTTGTAAAAACAGTTTTGTTCCTATTCATCGGAAGATATTTGGGTCCTGTCCCTATACAGTTGTTCTTACAAAAAAAGCGCGTAGTCCTGTCACATTTCCTAGAAATTCCTAAAAAATATACCAGAGCAGGTGATTTAAATTGCTCAATTAGTTCTTGCAATTTTCCGGAATGTGGATGACTCCTCGAAATTAAATTCTAGTGTAGCAAAATTGTATTTCGGCAAAATAAAAATTACGCTAGAGAATCAGTACGCCGTTTTCGTAAAACTGAGTGTCAAATGATCCTATGTTTTGTCCCATCCTGACTACAGCAGGGAGGGGGAGGGTGCTAACAGCTTCAAGGCCAATATCCCCGGGAACATTGCCGCCTCTGGTTCTTGATGAACAAATTTTGCTTGCAACTTGCGAGAATGCTTCGCAACCTTTTTTTAATTTCTAGTTTTACTAACATTATTGCGAGCGAAGCGAAATTGTGGATTGTGGAGCACGTTTGCTACACGTTGAGTATAACCAAGGAACTGAAACCCCCCTCCCCCCCACCTACCAAACCTCCGACGCCGAGTAAGAAAAAAAAATCATTAAAGATAGAGCAAAAGGAAAACGGTGACCGTGAAAAAAAGTGTGGTATATTTCACAGACTTGAAATTGGCTTTATTTCTTCCTATTTAAATTAATTATATTGCAAATAATTTCTCACTTATTTTAAAATTGTGCTTTTAATATTATTTTAAATGTATTTTAATTAAAAATGAAAAGCCCTTGCAGGCTAAAAGATTTCGGCTTCTTGTTGGTGTGTAATTTTGTTCCCTATGTCTTTCAAGGTTGCCAGTAGCCTGTTTTGTACAGAACTTCTACAATGTTGTTCCGTCATTTGAAATACACGCAGTAGTATAGGAAGGGCGATATAGGTACGTTTCACCCTCCTTTCACACCTTGACCCCCCAAAACACCGCTTCCACCACCTCCCCCCTCCCTCACCAAAACCAACCTGCTCGCCAACCACCTCACCACCAAAAACCCCTAAAAACCCCGCCTCTTCCACCTCCGGCCCCGCTTTTTACCAACTTGCCCACCCCCCGATCGACAAAACCCCGCTTCCACCCCCTCCACCCCCACCCCGAAACCGATAAATCTAACGCATGCGCACAAGCCATTAGTAATAATGCTGACCTCAACAAAAACCAGAGCATGCGCAGTTGAGTAGGGGGAAGTCCCTTACTCAAAACCGACCGTGCTAGTTGAAATTGAAATGTACCTATAATAAAGATGAGTTGGTTCAGGAAAGCAATCAGTAAAATATATAGCACCGTGTCGGCATCGGTAGCAGCAACTCGCGACGCTCTCGCCGATCGAGTACGGAGCGTGCGGGATACCGTTACTTTCTATTATAATAAGGTGAAGGAGCAAATCTCGGGAGCGACAACGCTTCATGATGAGATCCAACGGGTCACCATCGAAGATGAATACCGGGGAATTGCAGACCTCAAACACATGTTCGCCAAGGAATCGAAGCAAGCCACGAACCAGGAGGGAATCGAGGGCATCCAGCACATATTCGACGAGAATGACACACAATTTTTGGAAGATGGAAACCGTATCAAGACCTGGCAGTTCAACAGGAACCTTAACCAACCGTTGACGGATGCTATCATGCGAAAAATCACCCCTCACGTAGACATGCGCGTTAAGGTAGTCTACAGTTTCAGCTGTGATATTTACCGAGGTGGTGGCGACGTGTCGGCTTACCACAAGAGCAAGAGCTCCAACTCGTTATCGAGCATGGCGGAAATCGAAGCTTTTATGGAAGAATGCGAGATGAAGCGCCTCGATCTGGAAGATGCGGAGTTCTGGACCAAGGCCTACCTACCACCTGACAGAACCATCGAGACCCCTGGAGCATACGAAGGTAAGATAGTCTTTAAGCATATGCGGGTTAAGATCCTCTCTACGAGGGAGCCCTTACTCGGATGTGGACCACTTCCAGACTGGCTGAGGGGCAAAAGGTGCATCTACAGCTTTGACAAAGACGATGAAAGAACGGACAACCTGTGCTTATGGAGATGCCTAACCGTGCACTATCGTGGAGAGCGAAAGCAGCGCGAAAAGCATATCACGCAAGAATCCCTCAAACTAGCACGCGAGTACTACGAGGACCCCAAGCTAAAGCGGGAAGATATACGTGCAACGAAGCTCGTTGACCTTGAGGGGATCGCCAAGCACTTCAATATTAACGTCCGAGTTTTCGAACCGAAGAAGAACTCCGACAAAGCGCCATGGCGGTTAGTTTACGGGCAGAATCAGTACAAGAAGGGGTTAGACACGATCGATCTCGGCATGCTGGATGGCCACTGCTTTTACATCAAGAAGATGGATGTTTTGACTCAGAGCTGGGAATGCGAGGCTTGCACCCAAATGTTCACAAAATCGTGCCACCTCACGCGACATAAGAATAACGAGTGCGAAGGTGTCAAAACAACGATCATTTGCAAGGGTGAAAAAGTCAAGCGCATGCCTAGCAAGTCGGAAAAGGTCTTCTACCCTGATAAGGGCTTTAGCTATGCGGCATGCCGATGGATTGAGGCACTGTCGGAGCAGGCTGAAATGCACATACATCACGCGCTCTGCGGGCATGGAGGGGAGCGCGTTATACGTGAGGGTGATAAGGAGGTGTATAGAGTAGATGGCTACGAACTGCAGACCAAGACAGTCTATGAATATCACGGCTGCAAGTGGCATGGATGCCCCTGTCAACCCAACAGAAGCAACGCGGACAAAAATCAGTACTATCTCACTAAATTCAAGGAGGATCACATCCAAAAACTCGGGTACAACCTAGTCACCACTTGGGAGTGCGATAACCCCCTAAATGTTAAGAGGCAATTCAAGAAAGAATTTCGGCCCTACCCCCACTTCATCGTCTTTGACTTTGAGGCTCTCCTGGCACCTTTAAATTACCAGCAAACAGCCGATTTAACATACCTCTCGGAGCACATCCCGGTAAGTGTCGCCATTCATGATAGTCTCCAAGAACATCCCACGTTCATCATGCATGAACATCCCAAAACTCTAGTGAGGAAATTCGTTGAGCAGCTCGAGCAGAGGCAGGCCCGCATCGTAGAAGAGGTTGAAAGGCTGCACCCCAAGCCCGATGATTTTGACATGCTCCCGAACCAAACCCAAAAAGCTTGGAACGAGTGGGTGAACCAAGTGACAGTGATCGGTTTCAATAGCGGAAAGTACGACATCAACCTGATCAAGCGGTATTTTGTCGAACGAATTGCGGATGATGACGAGGATAAGATCAAAGTAGCAAAGAAGGATAATGACTACATGTTCCTCACGACATCAAAGTTTAAATTCATAGATATTAAAAACTTTCTCGCGCCTGGAATGAGTTATGCCGGATGGTGCAAGTCATTGGATTGCAATCTTGAAAAGCTCGTGTTCCCGTACGAGTGGCTGTCGAGCTATGAAAAGCTGAATCATGCCGGCCCCGTCAAACATGAGGCCTTCTATAGCACCCTCAGCGGTAAAAACACCCTCTCGCCCGAAGATTACCAGGCGTTCCGAGATGAGTTCTACAGGAGGGGTTGCGTCACAATGATGGACTGGTTGGCTGAGTACAACTTGGCAGACGTGGTACCCTTTGTCGAAGCAGTCTACAAGACTCGCAACACATACTATGAGGATGAGATTGACATTTTGAAGGATGCCGTGAGTATACCAGGCGTATCGATGCGCTATGTCGTGAACAAGTCCCTGCGCCTGGACCCAGATCTCGAACTATATGCGCCAGGAGAACCTTGCAGGCACAAATGTGAAGAAGACTGCTTCAAAGCCAGATGCAAGGCTTGCATTGAAGTCCGAAAAACATGCGGCGAGTGCACCAAGAATGAGGCCTACGAGCTCCTGCAAACAGGCATGGTTGGCGGCCCCGCGATCGTCTTTTGCAGGTACCACGAGAGGGGTGTGACAGCCATCAGATCTAACATCTACGACGAACCCCGCGAATGCAAGACCATTCTAGGGTATGACGCCAATATGCTCTACCCGAGTACCCTGCTTCAAGACTTCCCTTGCGGGAAGGAGAAGCTTATCAAAATAGCCGATCCCGTTGAGGAATTGGAGGCTTTGGAGCAAGGTGTTCTAGACGGCTCACTCTTTGGCTTTGCGCAGGTAGATATCGAAGTGCCTGCCGAGCTGTACGACAAGTTCAGCGAAATGTCTCCGCTGTTTGTGGTGAAGGAGATACCCGATACCCAAATCCCTCAACACATGCATGAGTACTTAACCAAGACGGGGCGCAAACGTGTTCCCGGAACCAAGAAGCTCTTGGGCTTGATGAAAGCAGAGAGGATCCTGTTATACACTCCCGTACTCAAATGGTACCTAGAGTATGGGCTAAAAGTCACCGCTTTTTATCAGTTCCTGAAGTACTCTAGAGGCAAGCCATTCGCGTGGTTCCCGGAAGAGATTGCGGATGCGCGACGGCAGGCAGATAAAGACCCTGACAAGCGCATCGCAGGCGATACAGCCAAGTTGAAAGGGAACTCGTTCTATGGAAAGATGATCGAGGACCTAGCGAGGCATGCCAACACTAGCTTTACCAGGGACGAGAAGGTGGTAGATGCGGCAATGAGAAGCCCGTACCTTGAAGACCTTGAAGAGATTGGAGATGCGTATGAATTAAGAAGGGGTAAGCAGGGGGTAAGCATCGATCGAGCCTATCAGTGCGGTATTGCCGTCTACCAATTGGCAAAGTTGCGCATGCTGGAGTTTTACTATGATTTCCTGGACAAGTACGTAGACCGCCGAGACTTTGAGTATGTGTATATGGATACCGACTCGGCGTACTTTGCCATCTCTGGAAACGAGCTGAGATACGTGGTCCCTCCCGAAATGCTTGAGGAGTACGACACAGACGTGAAACACTGGCTCGTCACTGATAAGCACTCGAGTCGAACGGGAGGGTTGTTCAAACCTGAATTCATCGGGTCCAGGATGATTGCTTTGACGGCAAAGTGCTACTTTGTAGAGGGTAAAGAGGGCACAAAATTCTCGTGCAAAGGCATGTCAAAAAGGCAGAATGAAGTAACATGGTCAAGGTACCTGGGAGCTTTAAAGGGTGAGCTAGATACCGCTAAAAATGTAGGCTTCCGTGTGCACGAGCAGGGCATGGTGACGTGCGAGCAGAACAAGCTGGGCTCTCGGCTTTCTATGACAAAAGAGTTGTACATGACGATGGGGTACATACATCTCCGCTTGTGTTGTGAATGGTGAGGTTTCCCTGTCCACAGTTTTGTGAAGTGGTGCTTCACGAAAAGTAACAAGAAATGGGGGTTAAAAAATGCTCGAAATGTAATTACTCTTTATCACTAGATAACTTCAGGCGTCAACGCAACGGACAGCGAACGAAATGGTGCATCAAATGTCTGGATACCCACAAGAAGTCACTGGAGCGCAACAGATGCCACCATGAAAAACTACCAAGGCAATGCTCCATATGCGATCGCCCTGGCTATCAGTATAAGATAATTATGAATAGGATTCGTGATGCTCTAAGACGTGGTACAGAGATAGCCTCCACAGAGTACCTAGGGTGCGGCATTGTCACCTTCAGGAATCACATCCAGGATCAATTTAAAGGTGGGATGAATTGGGAAAACCGAGGGCAGTGACAATTCGATCACAAGGTACCGTTCAAGTATCGTGTGAACGGTGAATATCCCAGTGAGGAAGTGCAACTAGCGCGGCTGCATTATACTAACATGCAGCCAATGTGGACCGAGGATAATCAGTCCAAAGGCCATCGATTCATCCAATAATAAACTATAGTCTTGTGTGCTTGATCAAGCCCACAAGACAAATGCTATATCTATTTATTGCCATACTTCTTCCGTACGCTCTGATCATACTCATCTTCTTCCGGTATCGACATGTAATAAAAACGATGTCAGATCTCGCTGAAATATTTGATGTAGTTGATACCCCCGCCCCACAAGAACATCAAGACAAACCCATTGATAAGCGCCAAGCATTGAAAGATGCCATACGTAGGGGGAAAAAGCACTTACTACCGAAAAAGTGTACCGAAGTATCACTCGATAAAGCCTCACCCGAGGCTATAGAAAAGATTCACACCGAGTTTCTTCAACGTGAGCTCGAGGAGAAAGGTGAGAAGACGGCGAAAGCCCTATCATCACAAGCAATCAGCATGTATGCCAAAGTCGTAGGGCGTGTGGTGCAGCTCGATAGCGCCGAGGCTCTGTCGAGAGATATTGAAGAGGACCCCATCATTAAGGACTCTATGGCTGATTTAGGCCTACTCGTATACTCCGCTTTTGGTAAATTCCTAACGCCTCTTCTAGTAGCTGCTCATACCGTCAATCACTGTCAAATACCAGTGTCCAAGGTGGTTGAAGAGAGAGCTGAGGAAGAACAAGAGAATAATGGGAAACAGTCTATCAAAGATATTAATGGATAATCGTGAATTTTATGAAAGAGTAAGAAATAATGTTCTATCTTTAACCAAAACCTCTACCTTACGCTATTCGGATTGGTGCAGTATGACAGGGGATTTGAGCGCGCATGGTCCAGAAATTTTGACTACACCGGCGGCGCGCTTCCCACCGCACGTCTGTATTTTGGAGATAGGGCCCTATAAGAATGCGATAAGAACGTCTGGCAGATGCGGCTTGAAAGCCGGCTAGAGGGGAGTGCTCTCTGTGAGGCTCGTGACCCGGACGGGGTGAAGAGCGAGATGATCTTGAACAAGATAGAAAGATGAGCAGCGCCTGTATTATAATCAACCAACAAAAACAACAAACCGAGCCCGTCGAAAAAATTGTTGAAGTACACAAAAAGCACCCGGGGAGAGTCGCGTGGGGCCACAAATTGGCTGCACTGATGAGGGAGAGGAAGCTTAGAGCCCCACCAAAGGAAGAACCCATGACGTTCAGGGAGTTCTTGAGATACTTTGAGAGAGATTTAAACACCCCGGAGGCTATACTCACAGGGATGAAAGAGACCATGGAGATCCTTGAGGATCAGGGTCTGACCTTCAATCTTACCGTAAAAAAGAAGTGATTCTTATACGTCTTAGACCTATAAGAAAATGATAGAGGAACCTAACCAAGTAATTACCAAGAAGAACGAGGGACGTGTTGCTGCCGGCAAGAGACTTGTGGAATGGAATCGCAAGGACAAGCTGGAGAAGAAGAAGAACTTGGGCAAAAGTACTTCCCAAGAGGGTCAGGAACTTACCGCAGGTCCCCCCAAGTCCACAGGCAGTGTATATCTCTATAGCGCAGGCGGTCTCGTTGCCGTACTCGCCTGCGTAGGAGTTGGGTTCTATATTTTCCGTAAACAGCCGGCCCGCCAGCCTGACGAAACCCCAGAGCTATTACCTCTAACCAAGCAAAAACAAAAGCAAGAGCGACAGCCCGATATCGACATTTTCAAGATGTCTTAGACCCTATAATATAAATGTCTACAAACGTGACACCTCATCAGAAAGAGATTATCGATATGCTCTATGAAACAGTCGTGGACCTTGGGTTCACATTTGCCTACGCGATGGCCGGCAAAAAGTTCCTTGGCATCACGCGCCCCTCCACCAAGATGGACTCGAGCGATGTGATGAAGATGGTGGCCTATTTTACAGCAGGTAGAGGTTCGAGAGAGATGGCCGTCAGCAAGGGGTGGATTCCAGCAAGTATCGTGCCTAAACCAAAATAGAAGGTGCCGGTGGTACCGGCGCCTTGAGCTACGTGGTCAGAACCCAACATACCACGCGGGGTTAAAGGAAGGTCAAAAACCCCATGATGTCCTCGTCACATTATCTTGAGATTATGTACACCCCGAGGCATACATAAAAGCCCATAATAAATGGTTCTTGACATTGTGAAAGACCCGCATACGGCTATCTTTACAGGTCCTACAAGCTGCGGAAAGACTCAGCGCGTCCTTGATTTGCTTGAGAGCGAATACAATCACCATTTCAACAACATTGTCATACTTTGCCCTACAATACAGTGGAACAGCACCTACTTGGGGAGATCCTGGCTCTGGCGAGATGATTACGTGTTCCTTATAGACCCCAAAGATTCATTGTTCGACTGGATCGAGAAACTATCGAAGCTCCTAGCGGGTGAGGAGACGCTCTTTATCATCGATGACATGATAGCCGACGAAACCTTAGATAAAACTCGTGGGGCGTTGCTAGAACTAGCTGTTTCGGGTAGACACAGAAGACATAGCTTGTGGCTGCTAACGCAAAGATATAAGAAGATCCCAATAACAGTAAGAGACCAAATGAAGCAGCTTTTTGTTTGGTATCCGAAGAATCGGAAGGAGTTTGAGCTCATTCATGAAGAGAACGATGTAATTTCAAGTAATGAAGAAATTTCCATTATTAAGGCTCAGCTCAAGAAGTCCAAGCATGCGTGCTTGTATGTGAGGCTTGAGCATCCAAGGAGCTGGAAAATTCTCGAGTGATCTCAGAAATACCGGGTCTACCTTGGTGGGTAGACCTGGTATTTCTGACCGGGGAGGTGGATGCATTAAATAAATATGTCTCATTCAGATGTGGTAGTAAAAAATCTTATCGAACAGATCAGGGAAATGAAGGATGAAATAAGGTGGGAGGACGAGAAAAATTCATACCTGGAACACTCCCTTGAAGCGAGCGTGGTCAGAACCCAGCATACCATGCGGGGTTAAAGGAAGGCCTGCGGGAGTACGCAGGAAAAGTCACTATATTTGCCACCGCGGGATCCTTCATTCTTATTGCGTTTTCAATATATAAGATGTTATAGAATATCGCCCTCGTTCAGCTCCCACCCCTAAATAAAATATGACAGAGGACACAATTAAGCAGCTTATGGAACGGATTAAGAAATTGGAGACCGAGATAGCCTATGATAACATTTCTAACCCGGAACATGCCGAAGCGGATGAACTACTATGCAGCATACTGTGGGAATTGCGCCAAGTGCGTGACTGTGCGAAAAAGGTCGCGACACTAGCCACTGTAGGATCCCTCATCATGGCAGCACGCGTGATATATAGAGGACTGTAATAGGGTTGGTATTAACGTGAACTTGTGGCTCACATTAACTACGCTCACAAGTGTCAACTGAGCGGTTCGTCCGCAGCGTACGAACCGGTGAACTGGCCATCCGACTCTCAAAAATGCGATTAGGTGACGCTATTACTGAGCTCCAAGGGGTGGACACCGGTGTCCACCCCCAGCCAGATACAGTTTTACTGACGGAACCAGGCCTTTATTGCTTCCTCTTGAGGTGTGGCAGCCTTTGTGACTCTTTTGAATCACAAAAACAACCCATTTACCACTCTTTGACATGCTCCGTAGGTACTTCTACACCCTCCGGTATTAGCATGAGCTCCTCCGCCACAAAACTTCGATCAGGCCCACCCGCCAGATAGTATAACAGCCTCGACCCTGTCACGATACGGTCCAGCCTATACGTTTTCTTGCTCCACCAAGCGTCGGTCGCGCGTCTTTTAGCATCACCGTGCTCTTCTCCAGGTTGCAGCAAGTACAAGTATAAACCGTCATCGGGTAGGGTTTTCTCTTCCGGATGCTGCTCACTTTTCGTAAGCGGGACATCATCCAGCTTGATGGCTTTCGAGGATTTCATGTCGATCATAGCCGTTTTGCTATTGTTCATGCTTTTCACGATAGTGTTTGACCCATGTGGTACTAGTCTCTGACGAGATCAACTCTTGCGCATCTTGGGGTTTGAACAATCTCTGCGCGAGCACCTTGTTGTAGGCCTCAACAAAAGCCGCAAAAGTATGGTGGTACTTGGTAGTTGCGCGCTTGAGTTCGACCCCTTTGCCCTCTAGCAGTTTCGTCACGTTCGATTTGAACTCACTACCATTGTCGCACTGGAAGGTCTTCGGATATCGTAAAGGTCCTGCCTTATAGATGTCCTTGATCATGTCGGCAACTTCACTGGCTTTCTTGGTTCTCAAGGGCCTGGCTACCTTATAGCGAGAGGCTACGTCGATGCCCGTGAGTATGTATTTATAGGTGCTGCCGTACAGCCTGTCATGCGGCATGTAGAGCAAGTCAAACTGATGCATCTCATTGGGTTTCGTAATGGTGAAATGAGGGTAGTCGATGCGCTTGGGGCCTTTGATATGCCGGAGCCAGAGCAGTTGACGAGTCAGCCAATGCGTAACCCTCTTTTTGGATAGACTACTCTCCTCGGAGAGCAATTTAATGGCTTTCCGTCCAGTCCAGAGATGTTCAGGGGTATAGTAGATACTGCTTAGTTTCTCAGCCTCCTCCTTGGTAAATAATTTTGACATGTCTTTATATTATACATGTCAAAACCTTGCCCTGGTACCTTACATATACCTGTAAGCCACGAAGCCCAAAAAAGCCAGTGACCCCACGATGAAAGCTAGCTCGCCGTCCTGTTGTTGCTTGGAAGGTACATAATAGTCTGAGAGCTTTGGAGCTTTCTCGATCGTTGCAATATAATACTCTCGCATGCCTTCATCGAGTTCTTTCAAGCTCTCGCCCGCTTGACGCTGCAGCTCACGCTGCTTGTTATACCAATCCAATTTGGCCTGTCTATCCCGGACCCATTGTGCTTGAGCTGCTTGAAGCTGTTCGATCGCTTTGTCATGCCTCTTACGTTTTGCCTCACCATGCCCCGAAAGTTTGGAGGATAGGAAATTTGAACCGCTGAATGCCAACGCGTTTATCGCGGCACCTGCAACAAGAACACCTATGGTGGCCATGTTTTATTCTAATACTCCACTCCATGGAATCGCCCATCCAAAATATTCAGCTGCGCGTCTTGCAGCAAGTACACGTAGCACTTGATATCCCCGGTACTTCCGTCAGCTTTCTTGGTCATGTGGAGGGTTATACCATCACTCAACCTCTGCAATGGTCTACCCAATCCATGTAGGGTATTATCCGGAGAGCTTCGAAAATCGATGAAGAGCGCGTATCTCTCAGTCATGAACTGCCCGATCGTCACCTCACTGTCATGGCTACCGAACAATTCAAAGACTTGTTCAAGATGATCCTTCGGTAGCATGGCGTGGCTGTATAGCTCGTTAGGCTCGCCTTCAACAGTAATCGAGATTCTTTCGATCTTGGGGTTATAGAATGTCTCGTTTACACCCGAGTAAGCTTTGACTTTTCCAGGGTCTACGAATAGTAGTAGCACCCCCTTGAGACTCTTTGCGGGTGTATCGATCTGAAGGTTATATGAGGTATCAGACTTTTTCATAGTGACCACTTTGCTTCTTAGGATCCTTTCATAAGGTAGCGCCAGTCTCGAATATCGTGACATCATAGCACTGCTAAGCCCCTCATGGTGCACCTTGTCAAACTCTAGGGCGATGTTAGAGATTTTGTACTGGGTATCCGCTGGTTTGGCTGCCGTGCTCCCTGATGCCGCTGTACCTGCATCCTTGATAACATCACCATACCCTGCAAAATGCAGGACGAACTGTAGTTTGTCATGCAGTCCTCCCTGGTAAAAAGGTAGGTCTCTTGTCAGCTCAAACATCTTACCCAGTGGGATGCAAAAGGTATTACCATACGCTACCACGATCGCTTTTTCCTCATCTGTTCCAACGTGGTCCGTTGCTTTCACCTGGAGGGCCCTGATTGTACCGTCATTAGGGTTGATGCCTTCCAGAATGAGGTTGTTCTCTCTCTCAAACTTGGGCAGCCAGAGATCTCTGTAGGTAGCGAGTACATTGTAGTCGCTGATATTCTGCACCTCGTTGCCATTCAACGTGATACGTAGGTCTCGCACCAGGGCTTTACCAATGTTGCTGACGATGGTTCTCTTCGTATTCGTACCCTCAAGCTCCAAGTTGAAAAGGAGCTTGAGAGAGCCTAGGAAAATGATATCGTCCCGCCCCATGTTTGGTACATCCACGTACAAGTCCTCGTTCTGGTTGATCGTACTGGGGACGTGGCTTACTTTCACACGCTGCTTCTTCCCTTTCATGCTGTGCATCGTCTTGACCTCTGCATCGGGATCAAGTTTAGTTCCGTACATGTTACTCATGGTTTATTATTAGGTTCTTGCGGGTTGAATAAATGCCGATTAATCCAGCATACGAAGGAGACGACTTTACGCTGGAGGAAAACATTTCAGACGACGCGGAGCAGGATGAATCCTTCAGTAGGCCCGAGGACCTACCCCATCAGCCCGATGAGCTAGCGCCAGAGGAGCAGGGTCAACAAGTCATCACGACAAGGCAGAGGGGAGATCTACTAACCTCAAAGATCGACTCTCTCTATGAACACCTTGGTGAGGAGCTGGGGCAGCTAAGCGCGATGCATTACGACATGTTTAGAATGGGGGATGGGGATCAGCTGATTGTGAAAGAGATAGTGAAAGGGAAAAAAACCTTCAAGGAAATAGTACTTACGAATCAGGATGGTACATTAAAAACGCCCAGTACGATACAAACGTTGTTAGGTAGTACGCGTATGCAGGCCATAGGTTTTGATGAATATCAGAAACCCAACAAACGTAGTAAAGTAAGGGCCCAGAAACTTATGGACGATATAGATCGCGTTGTGGAAAGGCCCGACGACATCGACATGCTGCCGCTGCTCGGGAATGTTCTTGATGAAACAGAGAGCCTGATCCAAGATAATTCCTTTGACAGGGATGGAACCTTCACAGAGCGTGAAAGAAGAGGGCTCAACCTCGAGCTTCAAACGCTCCGGGGTAACCTCAGGCACCTCAAAAGCAAGATGATATTTTACGATAGCGAGATCGATAAAGCAGAAGCCAAGGTGAAGAGGATCGAGATCAAGAAGGCTACGCCTGGAGCAATCGATGAACAGCTAGTCATCTGGAACGAAGACCTCGCGAAGGCAAGGGAAGATCTGGAGGGGCTCCGTGGTCAGAAGGAAGAAGCACGAAAAGCGCACGGTTTACTTTCCTCACACACCCAGAGCCAACTGAAAGCGATCAAGGAGACGTTGATGAAAATCGCCGGAGAAGACACGTCACTGCGGGAAAACCTGGGGATCTTGTTCAAGGAACAAGGCTTAACTATCGCGAGCATCGTCTCGGCTATCGGTCTACTGATTTCCACCATCGTGCTCGCTGTTACGGGTACCGGTGGTGCCGGTGCCTCAGGAGGAAGTGCCGCTGGGGATGGGAAAGGTTTTGTACGGAAACAGCTTGAAAGACTCGGAAAATTCCTGAAGTATCTAGCAGGTAAAGCAGGTGCTGCTCTACCCGGGATCATAGGCAGCGTTGTCTCGTTCTTCTTTAGAGTAGCAGCGAAGATTGTCGAATATGTGGAGAGGCATCTATACATGGCCATCGCTGCTGCCGTCGCTTTCGTTGTGGCTTATGTCGGGAGGGCTGGGAAGGGTGGTAAGAAGTCATAGATGATCTAGTATGTTGACAAAAAAAACATATTAGACGGAGCTACTATTTAAACCAGATGTAGGCTAGGATAAGTCCTACTCCTCCCGTAACCAAGGCTGCCTTGGTGTCCTCATGTCTCTCAAGGGGGCCCGGCGGCCGGGCCCCCTTTGAGGCACGGCTAGGTGTAGTTTTCTTGGATTCGATCGAGCCTTTCACCTGTTCCCCCGCAGCGGGGGAACCGCCAGACGATCTTGGAGTGTTCTCCTGCGGTGCCGCCATGCGATTAATATCAAGGTTAACACCGATGGAGAAGTACTCTTTGCTGATGAGGATTTTGTTCGTGAAATTCATGATATTCCCGATATGAAGGCCCATATCACTAGGAATCATGTATACCCCATGCGCCACCGTGAAATCGACCTTGCTACGTGCATACTTGAGCACATTTTGGAATCGCTTTATTTCCTCACCCCTGTTACTAGGCCGGAGGATCAGCGCTTCAAGGGTCGTCAAGTACAAGCGTTGGGCATCGATCGAACTACCTTGATTGCCGATAAAGACACTTCGAGCTCCGCCAGGATTTTGCGTATTTGAAAATAGACGTGGAAAATAGACGCTTAGTACAGGTAAACTGTGTCATCAATGCATGTAGGCGTAATACCCTTTTCAAAAAACTGTGTTGTTACTTCGGTTTAAATAAAAACACGGGAAAAAAACCTGAGTACCCCTATGCTTATCACTCAGCAATTATATTTTGCGAATTAAGTTTTCATGACAGTAATAGAAGGTGTCGCTACCTACTAACTGCATTTAGCATAAGAAATATTGATTAAAAATTTTGGAATTTTGTTGTAGCTGTAGCTAGCCAAACTGAATTTGGCTACTTTTACTCTTTAGAGCCAGAGGTAGCTAATGAGCTGGCTAGCTAGAGGGGAACAACCTCAACATAAAAATAAATAATAATATACCAAACTTTAAAGTAATAAGATAAATAAAGCTAGCTACAGCTAGCTGGCTTCAATCTACGTTTGAAGTAGCTAAATCTGGAAATTGATTTGTTTCAGACTTACACATGGCTAGAGAAAACGTGATGATATTTTCATCTGAATATGTGAAAACATAGACACAATGAAGAGAATATCTTAAACGTTGATAGAAATTTAGGCAGTTAAATAATTATACTAACCCAACCAAATATTCCTCTTCGCTTCAAAATATTTTGATTCGCAGTTTGGTGAACAAGCTGGAGAAAAAATCAATATGGCGTCCTTGAATTCGGTCCCTCGAAAGGAACCCCTAGAGTTCGGTTTAGTTGAACAAAATCCGCCTCATTAAAAACATAACTGGAAACGAAAATTTGAAGGGGTATCTAGCATAGCTCGTCAAATAATATTAAAATAACAGTCTATAACAATATTTGTGATCAAGTTCGTAACGCAGTCTTCATTCTTTCCCAATTTCACGAATATCAAGATACGCACACAGCCGGCGTAGCGCTAGGTCGCGGGGTCAGGTCGGACTTTAAAAGTCGTGACGTTACGGCAATCGGTTAAAATGAAGGAGAAGGAGAAGAAGAAGAAGAAGGAAACGGCCGCTCGTTTAAATAAGATTTCTGATACATCTTTTTTATTTATTAAACGAATATTTATACTGGATATACATGTCAACTAAAAGCTGTTATAAATATGTGTCCAGTTAAAATATATAAAAAGACATTAAAATATAAATATATATAGATAAATAATAAAACCAAGTATGATGGACACACAAGAATCAAGGACTGGTCAAAAATAAATAAGTCGGGTGAAAAAGAGTTTTTAGAAAAAAGATTGAAAGCAGAGACAAACTGTGAAAGAAACATGTGAAAGAAACCAATTTGAAAGACTGGCTAAAAGACCTAAGTATTATTAAATAAAAAAACTAATTGAAATGTTCATTTAAAAATGTTTTAAAATCAGACATGCCTAAAGAACGGGCCTCTAGAGAAAGCGTATTATAAATTTTTGCTCCCATGAAATAAAAACTTTTTCTGGCATACTCCGTTTTAATTTTTGGAATAGTAATCAACTTTCTGTTATTTCTCGTGTTCATTTCATGATCTTGAGCGTGAAAATAGTTCTGAAAGACATTTGTTGCAGTACCATCAAGACTCGTTTTGACAACCAAACACGCACGTTTTTTATTTTCATTTACTATTGATTTAAGTCGATTGTTCGGATCACTATAATCTCTACAACTATACACAACACGCAAAGCTCTCCTGTGCAGGAAATCCATTTTGTTATGGTGAGTGTTCGTGAGTGCCAAGAGATGCAGCCCACAATAGGTGAACGTTGGCATCACCATACTTTGATAAATTGATTTGGCGGTTGCAAGTTCGACTTCGTATCTGATTTTCGACAGAAGGTTTAAACGAGATGAGGCTTTCTTATAACATTTTCCAAAGAAAGTATTCATCGAGAGCGAACTTTCGATAAGGACACCAAGATACTTATATTCGTTTGCTATCAAGACGTTCTGATGGTCAACTGTGATGTTAAAGTTGACCAGCTGATTTTTTACTTTCTTTGATGCTCCAAATAATAGAGCCTCAGTTTTTCCTTTCTTCAGATTAATAATAAGTTCGTTTTCTTTGCACCACGATGAAACGGCATCGAGATCTGCGTTCATTTTCGTAGTTATGTCTTCAACGTTTTTCGAATTGCAGTACAATACGGTGTCATCAGCATATTTAATGAGCTTTGAATATTTAATGACATCGCCAAGATCATTGAAAATCAGCAGAAACAAAAGAGGACAAAGGATAGACCCTTGCGGTACTCCAGAACATATATCAAAACTTTCGGATTCACATTGATCAAATTTGACATTAGCTGTACGACAAAAAAGATAATCTGTAAACCAATCTAGTTCACGATCATGTATTCCATATTTCGGAAGTTTCGATAGCAATTTAGAATGACTAATTGTGTCAAATGCTTTCGTAAGATCTATAAAACACGCACCAACCATATCTCCTTTATCAACATGTGAACGAATGTCATCTAATAATATGGTAACTGCTTGTCCGGTTGTCGTGTACTTACGAAAACCAAATTGACGTGAATACAAAAGTTCGTTTTCCTCCAAATAGCTGTAAAGCTGATTATGAACAATTTTCTCAAGAATTTTGGAAAGAATTGGTAAGATTGATATTGGTCGATAATTGTCAAAAGTAGATCGAGTACCAGATTTGTAAACCGGTATAATTTTGGCATTCTTCCAGGCAGTTGGTATAATCCCAGTTGATATCGATAGATTTATAATGTGGCATAAAGGATGTTTTATTGAATGCTTCGAATCTTTCAGTAAAGCGGATGGAAGGTCATCGTTACCAGTGGCTTTCTTTCTTTTTAATTTGCTAAGGTGATCACAAACTTCATATGGAGAAACGTTTTTTAGATGGAAGGTTTTGTAAGTCTTGAACAATATATCTGACGGTTTTCTCCAGATCGAATCACATAAAAGCCACGACTTCGACTTTATCGATTGAACTATTGTTGAAAAGAATGATTTAAAGCCGTGCGCGATCTTGTTGCTATCTTTACATTTCTCTCCGCCAATATCAAACGTTTTGCAAGTTACATTTTCTGATGAGCTGGATGGATAAATCGATTTTAAAGTTTTCCAAAAGTTTTCGGGATCATTAGCGTTTTGTTCTTGCTATAGCTACTTTTGGAGGTCCGAAGCAGGATATTTACGCGATTTCTTTTGTTTTGGTACGCTCTTCGATCAAATTCAAATTTTGCTCCGCGGAATTTTCTTAATTATTTTCTAATTCGCTGCGCTCAACCGAAAATAACCTTATTTATTTTCTTATTTTTGCGACAGGGAAGACTCAAAGAACTTCGACTAGTAGTAGTAGTTAAGTAGTTTGTCATCTTAGTTAGGAACCGTGTGCTATCGGTAGTCATAACACAATATAATACATCTATATCTCCTACGAACTAAATTACAACCACTAATTTACAATCGAAACGTTTCCGAAATCGTGGCTAAGCCGGATGCGAAAAACCCCATTCTATGGGGAAACATATCCTTAGACCCCAGTGCTACAGCCACTAACCCTCCAAGGTTAAGGGTATCATTAAAAACTTACACTGTTATTAACAACAACATTATAAACTATTCAAAATAAAACTGCTTATCTTATAGGTAATCAAACAGTTTTAACGTGTACGGTTCAAGAACTAATTGACATGTGAGCGCTTCCATGCCTTGTACGCCCTTTAAACACTTAAAAAACCACGTGACCGGCTTTGGCCATACATACGAAAATAAATTCAATTATTTTCTAATTCGCTGCGCTCAACCGAAAATAACCTTATTTATTTTCTTATTTTTGCGACAGTGAAGACTCAAAGAACTTCGACTAGTAGTAGTAGTTATGTACGAAAAAGTTAGGGTTAGTAGGTGTTTCAAAGGCCTAGATTTCTTGTAACATATAGTAAATGCTCTGCGTCGTCCTCCACATAACCATCTTTGGCTGTCTCCGAACGCCATCTACCATGTCGTTTAAAAAAACGGTCTGGGACGTCTGCATTTGCCGCTGCTGTTGCTCTTCCAGCACGTAGGCTGTGGAGTCCGAATCTTGTCCTATCCAATCCGATTGATGCCAGTGCATCGAGTGCATTTTCTCTTGTTGTTGTGTAGCTGATTGGGCGATTTATCTTTTTAAAACTTCCGAATTTGTTGTTTGATGTAACTGTGACCGCTCTAAACAGATAGGAATCAGGCTCAGCAGGTACATACTTCATATACTCAGTTAAATTATATACTGGGCAGATCCCATTTCCGCAAGCGCTGATGTAAACCCAGTGTCCTTCTCTGTAGATATCTGTTTTGCTTTTCACTATGAACAGTTTCATAAAGCTATTTTTGTAAATGACGCCACATCTTTTCAGATTACTAATTTCCGAAAACCTAAGAAAGCCACAGAATCCCAAGAGAAAGATATTAAAAGTTCTAAGTTTGTAAAGGTTAACAGCTTCGCTTTTAACAAGTTGTTTATGTAATGCGTGCAAATGTTCAACCGTAATTATGTCTTTCTTGCGAGTTTGATGTTGTAGTAGGCGTTTAGCGGCTTCGAGCATATTTTTTGGTAAAGTGTGGTCGCATGGGTTATTGTAGCCTGTCAAAGTGTGAAAATACTGGATAGCGTAGAATGCGATTTCGATTTTAGGATAAGAATTGTTCATTTGGGTTAGGTTAAGTATGTACAACGCAACTGTTAGCGGTAGAGCTGGTAATTTTGATACAGAATATTTTTGACACCATGTATTCCATGAATTAAAAGAATAATAGTACGTTTTTATCGAGTTATTCTCCCTGGAATTTAAGATATATTCTGGTAGATCTTCTGCTAAATGCCTCAAAGTTTCGTTTTCCAAATGTTGCGTAAAATGACTTGCAAAAAGTTCTAAAATGTAAAAAACATTGCCTATTGATTTTAAGAGTTTTTGTGTGTCCAGTGACTGCGTGTCTTGGTCCAGTGACGACACCGTCGCTGTCCCTGTGGATTCGGTTTATGTAAATTGCAGTTTGAAAGCTATTATTTTGCTTTTAAAATGCTTTGAACCTATGGCGGATTTTTTGCACTCTCCTTGAGTAACGCATAAATGGGGATTGTCAAAAATCCTGAAGTTTTTAATAAATTTTTGGAAGTCCCCTGTTGAATCAGTTAAAAATGGCCAAAACGCTGCCGAAGGCCAGTATGGGGCCACCAGTGTGCCCGAAGCTTTACAGGTCTGCATGTGTTTTAAAACCTTTGATATAGTTTGAATCGGGGGCACGAGTAAATTATTTTCGTTTTCCCACGAGGTATTAAAGGCGTTTAGGCATTCAGTTTCCGGAAAATAATATTTTGAGTTGAACCTGCCCACCTTTTTGTTTTCGTCATTAGCAAACCTATCTACGGTGAATGGACCCCAGAGCCTGTTTAGGTATTCGAAAAAGCTTTTTGTGATTTCCCAATTGTCCGTGTCCGTATAACGACTTAATTTATCAGCGTATTGAATTTGGTTTCTTGGGACCCATTCGACATTTAAATCTATTTTATGTTTCTTACAAATATCAAAAATATTTTCTGCCAATATCTGTAAGTTTTCCTTTGAGCTGCCTCTTTTTATTATACAATGACTCGCGTAATTATCTGTCTTCCAAAGTACTGCTTTGTTGCATAAAACTGATTTTAATGATTGTAGCGAATATTGTATAGCGTATAGCTCTCTCCACGTGGAGTGCATTAGGCTTTCCGTTAGTGTGAAATTCTTAATAGAAATATGCATTCTATTCTTGTGCCACGTGTGTGCACCCAGCCCTGTATCGCTCGCATCAGAAACAAACGATTAACCAGGGAGTATTTCCCCGTGTCATTGGTCTCTCAGTGTGTTTTAGCAGATTGTTCTTCCAAAAGAACAGCTTCTGAAGCGTGTGACATGTTCATTCGGGAGTCCCATGATATTCGCGATTCAATAAGATAATAAACTCGTCTAATTTTCAGTTGGGCCAAATTGCCTATAACAAATTTCATGGATATGATTTTTCCGCAAAATTTTGCTAATTTTTGTGCTGACGTGTACGGTAGGGAATCAAGAATGAATTGTAAACTCGAAAGAGTAGAAATTAATCGCTGGGAAGGTATAGAAAAAAGTTTTTTCTTCAGATCTAGATTAATGCCGAGCCATGTCATGTTTTGAGTGGGACTCCACAGAGATTTTTCGTTGTTTGCGACAAACCCAGATTTCTTAAGCGAGTCTCGGACGAAGTTTGACGCCCTCAGAGTCGATTCATAGGTATTGCTTGTGCCAGCGCCGTCATCAATAAAACATGCAAATTTTATAGCATGTTCTCGCCAGTGTTTTACGAGGACTCGCATTGTTTTTGTGAAAATAAAGGGGGCAGAAGAGAGACCAAACGGTAGGACTGTAAAAACAAAATACCTTTTTTCGCCATTTGTTACCCATTTTTTTTTTTTTTTTATTAATTTATTAACTGTCTTTCAGGCACTTCCATATTTTACAATGGCTATTCGTCCTATTAAAATAATAATAATATTTAAATAAAGAAATAAGTTATTCTATAAAAAAAGACACTGTAAAACTGTAGACAAGATTAGCAGAGTTCAAAGTGGCGAAGGATTGAAAGACATCGATATAGATTCTGACGGAGAATTAAGACCAGAACATATGAAAATGAAAATTATACACCAAAATATATAATAAAAAAAATATACATATATTAAATATATTTATTAATCGACGGGCTTAAGAAATAAAAACAATCGAGCAAATGAACAAAAATTGAGACTAAGTAGAGCAGAAAGAATAAATCAAAGAAAATCCTAAATATTTTTGATGCTCTGGAGCAATTTCTATGTGATGATAGCCTTGTTTTATGTCAAATTTAAACATGAAACCATTTTCTTCAACAAATTCTCCGAAAATCTTCCAATCATCGAATGTGGTTTTTTGTTTGTGCACGTGTTTGTTTACATGTCTCAGGTCAAGAATAAGTCTCTTCTTATTTTTGGGCGAACTAATGCTCAGTGGATTAACCACGTGTGGCTCAGTAGCCATCTCTTTTATTCTTCCGGTTTTAAGTAACTCGTGTAATTCCTTATTTACAAAATCTTCATTGTCAAGAGCCGAACAGTTGTTTTTGAAAGAAGCCCTTTTAGGGGTGGTGAAAAAAGGAATTTTGTATCCGTATTTTATAATTTCTAAAAAAGTTTCATTAGTGCCTATGTTCTCCCAGTAAGGTAGACGCCGCCTGAGATTGCCCTTCACGGTATGTGGAGGATTAGCTTGGCGCGAATAAGACCTATTGCATTCAGAAAAATTATATACAGTAGAAACAGTATCACACTTAACTTTTGCCTTTTCTTTAGGGTTGTTTGAGGTCAGGGAAGTCCTTTCGCCAATGTCCTTGTTTTCCGCATCCGAAACACAGAGATCGCTGTTGTGGCTGTTGGTAACTTCGCTGGTATTGATTCGCGAATCTTGGTTGCTGTTGAGATAGCCCGAAGATAGGCCTCCCCGGAGGTGCAGATTGTGAGCCGAAGGGGATAAAATTTTGATGCTGCGAAGGGTGTGTGAATGAGGAAGACTGGTATGGCGGCCGACGTGGAACATGCTCGAAGGTTGACTTTCTCTTGGTCGCCTTTTTCTTGTTCAGAGCCCGGTTTTCCGCAGCCTTCATCTTTTTGTCATCCTCTGAATCGCTGGCAAGATCGTCGGATAAGTATTCGTCGACAGCAGCCCATCCAGCCGGAGATTTATCTGCGAAACGGATACATTTGTTTCGCTTGTGGAGATCATCTATGACATTATCAATCTTTTTGGAAGATCTTGTAATCGAACCATCTTTTACTAGTTGTTTTATTATTTCTAGACTTAGAATTAAATCGCTATTGAATTGATGTTGTATTTTATTACCTCTGAATTTAAATTCGGTTTTACTGATCTTGTGCTGCTCCAGAAGACGTTTTTCCAAGTTTTTCGATCCAGTGGTAAGCCTCTGTTCTAGATTTTCGTCTTGTTCTTGGAATTTACGGTCAAAGTAGTTTGTTAGATGTTGTAGTATGTCGGGTTCAGCGTTATTTGTGTCCATTGACGCTTCTTGTTGCTCAGTCATTTTGAGTGAATTGTGGACAAACAGTTTTAACGTGTACGGTTCAAGAACTAATTGACATGTGAGCGCTTCCATGCCTTGTACGCCCTTTAAACACTTAAAAAACCACGTCACCGGCCTTGGCCATACATACGAAAATAAATTCAATAATTTATCCCTTCATTCATTGCAGCTTTAATTTCAGGTGTTAGCCAAGGTGCAGGTTTCGACTTTACGCGTTTCATAATAAAGGGAGCATGTTTGTTAAATACTGTGGAAACTGTTTGATTGAAATATTGCCAGGCCGTGTTAACATTTTTTGAATTAAAGACATTTTGCCAATCAGAATTTTGGAGTTCAGCGTTCATTGTATTGTGATTATAACTAGAGTAGTCTCGACAACGGATCTCTTTAGGTTTGAATTTTACGTGATTGAATTTACGCACACAGCCAACCAAATCATGATCACTGAAGGATGTCGGGAAAACGTCACTTGATCTAATATTCTCAGATTTGTTTGTGGCTATTATATCAATCAATGTTTCTGTTGTATCACATACTCTAGTTGCAGATTTTATCACTTGCTTAAAACCTAGGAGAGTTAAAAGCTGTTTAAACTCTTTATTGTCGTCTTTATTTAGATAGTTGACATTCAAGTCTCCCAAGACAATTATCTCTTTATTATCCTCAATTGCTAATGATATCATTTCACTAAATAGATCATTAAAATCTTTCGGAAGATAGCGAGAACCATACGGGGGTCGATATATATAACAAATAAGGAAGTTTTTAGCAGATTTACATTGCACTTCAATCCAAATACATTCTAACCTGGTGTTTTCCAAATCTTCCCTTCTTTCGAAGCTAACTGAATTTTTAACATACATACCAACTCCACCACATTTGCCAGTACGACGGTTTCTGTTCAGAAAATTATACCCCGAGATTTTGAAAATGTCGGCCGGTTCGTCTGAGAGATGGGTTTCTGTGAGACCTAGAATATCGATGTTTACAACTGAATTTAATAAACTTGTGATATGAAGTTTATTTTGGTTAAGATTTCGCACATTCTGATGGAATATCTTTGTTCCACGTAGTTTCACGAAATCTTCTAGTCTCTCTGGCTCTTAATGATAGTTTTAAAACTGTTTTTGTTGTTTAAAATAATCTAAAGCTAGTCCTGTTTCTGATCGTTTTACAACTCTCTTCTTAATAATAGCTCTTCCAATATTTTTAACTAATGTTCTGTTCGCATCATCGGTTGAATCAAGGTTGAATATTAAAAGACTACCCGGGAAACCCGGCGTCGAAACGCCGGGGTAAGCCACAAGTGAAGGTGTGACCCGGCGTTGAACACTCTGTGGAGCGCTTAATAAGAGTCGTGAACTGTGCCACACGATGAGATGGAGCGCTTTAGTACAGGTATGTAGTATGTCCTAAATTAAGTGAAGCGCATACACCATTGTAATGTTGCGACTGTAACATATTTTTCAAAAAATAACTTTCCCGCAACAAAAGATGAAATAAAAACAGAGTTTACAAACCGTTGTTACACCGTCATAGCAAAAACAATCGGTCAATATTATTTTATTTTGCAGAATAATTGTCTGTGAAAGTTAAAAAATTAATCGTGACACCGAGCTGAGCGCTTAGTACAGGTAAACCGTGTCGCACATGCGTTTAGGCTTAATACCCTTTTCAAAAAAACTGTATTGCAGCTTTGGTTTACAAAACACAGGATACACTCTGTTGAAACGCCGGGTTAAGCCACAAGTAACTGTGTTACCCGGCGTTGAACACCCGAATGAGTGATTAATAAGAACCGTCAACTGTTCCATACATTCAGGCAAGTATGTAGTAAATCAAGTGAAGCGCACAGAATTTATGGTGTTTCCGGTGTAATAAATTTTGCAAAAAATAACTTTCGACATTTTAAGCTGAAATAAAAACACAGATTACAATCCGTTGTTATTCCGTCACAGCAAAAACAATTATATATTCGATATAATTATTTAAAAACACACGAAACAGCCCGTTGTTTACACTGGACTGAGTGCTTTGTACAGATACACCGTTTCGCACATGAGTATTGGCGTAACACCATTTTTCAAAAAACTTTATCGCAACTTCGGTTTTAAAAATCAGGAAACAGCCTGGCGTTACCCGGTCCAGTTAATAAAAATACTTAGCAATTTTATTTTGCAGAAAAATGTTCATAACAGTAACAAAAGCTGCAGCCACCTGACTGTATTTACCATAATTAGTATTAGGAATGTTAGTAGCCAAACTGTATTCGGCTACTTTTATTTTTCAGTTAGAGGTAGCTAAAAAGGGCTAGCTAGATAGCCACAACACCAAATACAAATGGATAATAGTATACCAAACTGAATAAAAACTTCAAAAGAATAGGAATAAGTAAAGCTAAAGTATAGCTAGCTAGCTAGCTAGCCAAGCTGGTTCAAAATCTAGCAGCATGTTTCCGTTGTTTACCCGGTTTTGGCGTGATTCCGAAATTATTCCGAAAAAGCTGCGCGCAACCATTTTGAACACACAGAATACGGCTATTATTACAGAGATAAGATAACTTGGTAGTCCCTGGAACTATGACATCCTTATCCGTCAAATTTGGAAACAGTACATTTAACATCTCCCCTGCATTAATAGTAGATGGATTATTAAGTTTTACAATTTTTTGCCTATCCCCTTTAATTCCAAAAGCATTTCTAAGTGATCTCATAGGATTTAGTTTTTCTCCTGTGGTTGTCATTATATATTTATACAATAGAAAAAGTTAAATAACATGTAGAACCACTGATGTAGGTAAATTACTGTTTATAATTTTTTTATTATTATCTAGTAGCTTAAAGGCGCGTAATCACCCTGTAGGCAACTTTTTTAGAGGTGCCTATTTTATTGTAAAAATTGAAAGATATACATAAGAAAACATTATCCTGAAAATTTTATTGAAAACTGACAACCAGAACATGTTCAAATGTTTCATAGAAATAACAAACTCACCCCAATTTCTTTTCGCCTACAGAACCGCCATTGCATTTCATTGCACGAATCATGCGATAATAAACGCACGGCAAAATCGATCACATGGTTGCTGGATTCATGCCATTACAGAAAAAATAATGAATGAGGGAGAGTGTCCGTAGCTGTGTTTCCATCGTAATGCTTTTATAAATGTATCCACAAAGTTCCGAACATGATAAATCAGATAAATCAATCGAAGTTTCTGTGTTATTCTTTATTATTTAAACGTTTTAACTTACTGAAATCAGACTTCTTTGCAACACTGACCACTTCTTGTTGTTGTTTCTGAAGACAGCTTCGACTCGCTAGCTGTCTTACTTTTTGATTATTTTCCTTTGTTCAAACAGTTAGTCGTTTCCTTATGGAGACAGTATCAGATCTAGACAATTAGAATACCTAAATTTTCAGAATTTCCCCTTTCATGCTCTAAATTTAATTATCTCCATAGTGCTTCAACTATCTTCAACTATCACAATGAGCATTCTCCCCCGTTGGGTTTTTTGGCTTATAATATGCAGTAATCCCGGTCATGCTAATAAAAAAAGAAAGAGCGTGATAAGCATTAATTATCATAATTAATAACCACGAGGCAATGCTGTGATTTCTTCTTTCAGTAGTTATAGGTATGGGGGTTCTAGCACAGTTTTAGTACTAAAACTTTGCTAGAACGCCCCATACCTATGACTACTTGTACACCCTTTGGCTTCGCCTTATGAAACCACATGAAAAACTGTGCTCATGCCCCCATCATATGTTGTGGGGTGAATACTCCTCAAACATGGAAAGGAATGGGGGATCCATATTTAGGGTTTACTATACCACACATACTGTCAGAAGGCTATATTTTACCATTTGAGAGGGTCTACAATTATTTTGGTGATACTGATGATAAGGATGATAAGGATGATATAGATTGTACTTGTGATGTGGATAAGATTAAGAGTGCAACAGCATCGACACTAGTTTGTCTAAAATGTGGTGTAGTTAGTGATATTCCAGTTTATATAAATTCATACAGTGTTTTTGAACGTTGTACATTTCGTTAGAAGTGCATATACAAGAGGGGTGGGAATTTCACTGTTATCCTAAAACAGTTCATATGTATGCAAGATCAAGTGGTACCTGATGATGTGATAGAAACGTTATGGAGTCAGATTAATAATACAGACAATTTAGTATACAATTATGTTATACCATTGAGTATCCCCATACTAGAATCACTATTACAGAAGAACAAGTTGATGTCCTATAAAAATAGTATATTTTACATTTATTTCACATTAATGAATCAACCGTTTCCACATCTAACAATAGAGGAACGTAATCGAGCACAACATCTATTTACTGTCATAAGTCGCCTATACAATAAGTACAAATCAAATAAGAAAAAGAGCTTTATAAACTATTACTTTACACTAAAAAAGATATTCCAAGCACTGGGTATGAACGATTATGCAAAAATAATTCCACAATTAAAAACACAATCTAGACAAAAGGAAATAGAAAGAATATGGGGTTTAATATCTAAGGATTCCAAATGGGCTGAAGCTCTTCAGAAACAAATGATCTCTTAGGACCACCATCCAAATAATATAACGTTGGTTGATTACGTTTAATGTATCTATCTTTTATTTTATATACGTCCACTGACCATATTGGATCAGTAGATCGTTTTCGTCTTTCACCTTTATAAATTGTCCTTCCAATTCACCAGGCTCATATAGATATCTAACGTTGGTACCAACATCTAGCAATGTTTTATTATCACTTTTGATGGGCTGTGAAAATCCCTTTTTTATTGAAGTATGTTTTATGGCATCTACTGGTTTCATATCAATTAGTCTGGTTTTTTCGTTATTCAATGCACTAACTACCGTTTGCAATCTACCAACCCATTCTCTGTTACTTTTCGATGGATCTTCAAACTCCTTATGGTATTGATAACTAAATAGTCAATCTGCTAATGTTTTATTAAATCGTTCAACAATACCTTGACTTCTATGTTGGCTAGGATCACCACGTTGTATTATGACATTATGCTTGTTCATAAGTTTGGTAACATCACCGTAAAACTCTTTGCCAGCATCACAAATCAATGTTTTGGGGAATTTTAGTTCAGTATTAACATATATCCAATCAAAGGCTTCAGCAGTTTCTTTTGAGTTTTTGCTAGTTAGTTGATATGCTGATTTATACCTACTAGCAACATCCACAACACAGAGAGCATACTTATATGTTTTTATTTTGTACTAGATAGATAGATAGATAGATAGATAGATAGATAGATAGATAGATAGATAGATAGATAGATAGATAGATAGATAGATAGATAGATAGATAGATAGATAGATAGATAGATAGATAGATAGATAGATAGATAGATAGATAGATAGATAGATAGATAGATAGATAGATAGATAGATAGATAGATAGATAGATAGATAGATAGATAGATAGATAGATAGATAGATAGATAGATAGATAGATAGATAGATAGATAGATAGATAGATAGATAGATAGATAGATAGATAGATAGATAGATAGATAGATAGATAGATAGATAGATAGATAGATAGATAGATAGATAGATAGATAGATAGATAGATAGATAGATAGATAGATAGATAGATAGATAGATAGATAGATAGATAGATAGATAGATAGATAGATAGATAGATAGATAGATAGATAGATAGATAGATAGATAGATAGATAGATAGATAGATAGATAGATAGATAGATGATAGATAGATAGATAGATAGATAGATAGATAGATAGATAGATAGATAGATAGATAGATAGATAGATAGATAGATAGATAGATAGATAGATAGATAGATAGATAGATAGATAGATAGATAGATAGATAGATAGATAGATAGATAGATAGATAGATAGATAGATAGATAGATAGATAGATAGATAGATAGATAGATAGATAGATAGATAGATAGGAAGATAGATAGATAGATAGATAGATAGATAGATAGATAGATAGATAGATAGATAGATAGATAGATAGATAGATAGATAGATAGATAGATAGATAGATAGATAGATAGATAGATAGATAGATAGATAGATAGATAGATAGATAGATAGATAGATAGATAGATAGATAGATAGATAGATAGATAGATAGATAGATAGATAGATAGATAGATAGATAGATAGATAGATAGATAGATAGATAGATAGATAGATAGATAGATAGATAGATAGATAGATAGATAGATAGATAGATAGATAGATAGATAGATAGATAGATAGATAGATAGATAGATGTGCATATTTTACATGGCTAGCCTCACAAATATCGAGGGATATACCCTGTCTATTATTTCCAGGAGGGGCCATGGCTTAGATGGAGAGTCCTAGAGTATTTAATGCTCATTTTGAGCTACGCAGACCCAATTAGAGCCCGCGCTCTACTAGACAACTCCCGGCAACATCCAACGGCCCACACAGTGTGCCATCTTCCTAATTTCCCTCACATGGCTTGGGTTAACCCGGGGCTATGGTAACATTCACTCGCCCATGTTGAATCGCCGTCAAGAGGAATCGAACCCGGTCTCCCGCACGGAGTACGAGAGCTATAACCACTAATCTACGGCGGCACAATCATGTGGAAGATACAAGACATCTACCTGGTGAATATCATTGGGTGTAGCATAAATAGAAAATGAGGAATTGGGTCTCGGGACATACTTTGGTTTTTTTCTCTTTCTGACAATCTTGGACAGCGAGAAGAAATGATCATCATTTCTTCGCGCCGTCTCGGATATCAAAAAAGCGAAAAATTGCCCTGGGAACGAGGTTGAATATAATGGCATTTGCGGTTATTGTTCCAGCAATCCCACCAACAACAATTAATGTTATACTAACCATGTTTAGAACCAATTTTAGTTTTTTAGTACGTTTATATTTCCATTTGTAGCATTGTACAACTTATGGTAATATTTATACCAATTCAATAGTTTAACTATTTCAGCATCTGAACAATCTTCACCACTATATTCAAAGCATATGATTTGTTTCATTATATTATATGTAAAATAAATTATTCTAGTTATATATTATACAATGGCAGAATTACCTGAAATTCCAGAAATTTTTGTTGATGTCAGCAATATTACTATCGGCGTGTGCGCATGCGCTAGAATTATCGGTTTGACGGGGAAAAGGTCGAAACCTACTTTAATTCATCCCCTACTACTACTCCTATAACTACTCTTTCTGTTTTGTTTTGTCTGGTCTCCAAAAACAATGACGAATAGAATAGAAGAAGATTAAATCTAAGTGGAGAAAGTGATACGGATGTTTTTACGCGCGGCCACTTTTTTAAACAGAACCGAAATTTCTTTCCACTTTTTGATGCCATGTTTTGCAAAGAAAAAACAAGCCAAAAAGAACGGCATGGTGAACGGAGCCTACCATATTGGCGATTTTATCGAACTCCATCTCAGAGCTCATTTAAAGTTAAGGCCGTTTGTTTACCTACGTTTTCACACGAACATTTTGCGACGGCCCGCTTATTAGACAAGAATAAGAGATCAACAAGATCGTTAAATACGGCGGCTGGAAAAAAACAACAATAAATTCAAGATATTAAAGTACCATTATTTCCATTTCTAGTACGTTTTACATCCTCAAATTTTCAGGAAAGTCGTAACTCCGTCTGAACTTTGAAATAAATAAATAAAATGTATATGTTAATTTTTTTCGATAAGGGTGATTACGCGCCTTTAACATTAATATAATCTATTGTGCCGTTTCTCATAGTTTTGTATTGAACATTAGTTGGCTCGAATATTATTGTATCACCAAATGAGACATCTTTTGGTGTGTATCCAGTATGAAGGGTATTGGATGGAATCCCATTATGAAGGTTATCTGTTGTAGAGAGAGCATCGGTAGAGAAAGTAAATGATTTTTTAGATAACAGCAGATCAATGTAATTATTATTATTTACTCCTAATATGTTGTTAAGATAGTAATCAAACTTTTTTATTCCCCTTCCAATTATAGATTTTCCAGTTATTTTATTATAATCAATATTATTGCTGATATATTTTATAATATCAATTATACTATAGAACCCTTTTTTAACATTAATTTGTGTATTATTTGTTAGATAAATGTTCTCGTTATCTTTAATATTGTAAAACGTGTAAACCACACGCGCTCTAACTAGACCGATTCTTTTACTATTGTCATCTATTACAATATACATTTTCTGAGTTATATAATATAATGAATAGAATTTATAAATATGATCCTAAAATATCCGGGTTTTATGAACCAAACGGTGGAAAAAACCTACAACAAATCAAAGCAAAGGACCTATACATACAAAATATAGTGGTTTCAGAGAATGTAAATGATATTGAGAGTTTCCAGAGCAAGTTTCCAAACATATTCACTAACTAAAACTTTGACAAGATCTAGTATTCTTGGTAATTCGGGTTCAGCTTTAGATTGCCAACAAGTATTTCTAAACAACTTTGAAAACATTATTAATAAACATGTTGATATAGCTGAAGACATTAAAAGATTCCAGGATACATTACAATATGCTAGAAGTAAGGTAGTTTATGTTGTTGGTGAGAATGTGTATATGTTTCCAAGTGATATGAACCTTATAGTCCAGTCGTTAAAGTAAAAAAAAAACACTGACCTGGAAAAAAATGATATAGAGCTGAAATTTGGCACACTTACTCCTTTCAATATGTAGATTACTAGAAAAAAAGCCCCATCGATAGCATTTTTAGAAAATGAGATATGCGCCATTTTTAAAAATGGTGGATTTCCAAATTTTCGAGAAAACGAAAGTTGGTCAATTCGAAACCCGTCTATTTAGAACAAAAAGTATTATCACACCAACTCTCAAAAATCAATTTGCTTAAACTATAAGACAAAAGATTGTTATAAAAATTGAAAAATTGCTACTTTAACTGACATTGCTTGGACACTTGTGTGGTTAAAAATTTATATCTCTTCTTCCTCTAATATCTTCCAAGATGAACTCGAGATGATGAACTCGAAAACCGTGTAGAATAGCAGCACTTTCCGTAGGTGGCATCTTTTCACGATCAATTTTTCCTTTCCAACACATTCGAGTTATTTCCGGTATCTGCAAAATGATAAGGAGTGGTAATGTCTGTATGCAAAGTCTTCTCTGATCAACACCCTATTTCCATGCATTTTGAGATTATACTAAATGAAGAGAACATTTTTATATTGTGAATAAATGTTATATATGTAAGAAACTCACCTACGTTTGCATAATTCAGTAAAGTCGTTACCACCATAAATGATTTGAAACGCTTTGATGGCAGCTTCTTCGACATCTCTGTTGTCTGCCCAAACATCACCCATTGTGTCTGAGACAATCTGCAATGTTTTTTTCTTGTTTACCAATGACAGCAAGTTATTTTTTCCAAAAGGTGCCGATGTTGTATCGCAGCCGGAAAACGCATGTACAAAAAGAATATACTCTCGGATAGGGTTCCATTTCTGACAGACAACTTTTATGTTCCAGGCTTTATCCAACCTCTCTTGAAAGAAGTAAACATCTCCATGATGTTCTTGCCAATGGTATAGAAGCATCATTGCGACATCGGTATCATCGGCAACTGTTACAACGGCTTTTTGGGTGGTTGTTTCGGCTTCTTTTAGTGCTGTTGCGACGATTGTTGTATCAGCATCACCTTCACAAATCTTCACTGTTTGCCCGTCCTGCTGAAATTTTATGCTGATATGCCTGATGAAACGTGTTTTGTTATCTTCGTTACTGAGTGTTCGTCGCATGTGCTTATTTTATGTAACGGCTGGTTGTGCAATGGATATAAAACTCCCATGCCGTGAAATGTACCCTTTCCAGTTAAGGTGACAAGGTTGTGGTCTACATTATCTGCTACCCACTGTATGAATTCTGGTTTGTTATCATCAGTTGCTCCTTCGGTGGATTTTTAATTGAAGATATCTTAACCTATGGACCTCGTCGTAGGAGACACATAATCCGAGCCTTAAAAGATGGTTGATCAACCATTTCGATCCAAAGGTCTTTTCAAGTTAACTCCAAGCCCAAACATTAAAGGACAAATCCATGACCTTGGTCGTGCTGCTTGGGTTATGCATTGCCCAATGTTTTCCTTTTCAGGGTTGACGAAATTAAAGTATCAAGAAATGTCTGCAAACTCTGTGGAATCCATTGTAGGCAGTTTTCATTCTTAATATCGTCTACACTCGGATAAGAGTCTATGTTCTTCTCAACTTCTTCCCTGTATATCCGTCTTAACAATCTTTGCAGCTGCTAAGATAATATCTTTCTTTGTTTGATGGGACTTCTTCATTTCGTATATGATTTTATCCGACATATTTCGGAAGCAAATTGCATTCTCTCTCCCGGTAGTTGCGAAAAGTAAATATGATATTTGTACGTGTCCTGCAATTTGTTCTTAAGAGACTTTATGGTGTACACATCACCACCATCGCTAAGACTGCTTATTTTATGTCACGGCTGGTTGTGCAATGGATATAAAACTCCCATGCCGTGAAATGTACCCTTTCCAGTTAAGGTGACAAGGTTGTGGTCTACATTATCTGCTACCCACTGTATGAATTCTGGTTTGTTATCATCAGTTGCTCCTTCGGTGGATTTTTAATTGAAGATATCTTAACCTATGGACCTCGTCGTAGGAGACACATAATCCGAGCCTTAAAAGATGGTTGATCAACCATTTCGATCCAAAGGTCTTTTCAAGTTAACTCCAAGCCCAAACATTAAAGGACAAATCCATGACCTTGGTCGTGCTGCTTGGGTTATGCATTGCCCAATGTTTTCCTTTTCAGGGTTGACGAAATTAAAGTATCAAGAAATGTCTGCAAACTCTGTGGAATCCATTGTAGGCAGTTTTCATTCTTAATATCGTCTACACTCGGATAAGAATCTATGTTCTTCTCAACTTCTTCCCTGTATATCCGTCTTAACAATCTTTGCAGCTGCTAAGATAATATCTTTCTTTGTTTGATGGGACTTCTTCATTTCGTATATGATTTTATCCGACATATTTCGGAAGCAAATTGCATTCTCTCTCCCGGTAGTTGCGAAAAGTAAATATGATATTTGTACGTGTCCTGCAATTTGTTCTTAAGAGACTTTATGGTGTACACATCACCACCATCGCTAAGACTGCTTATTTTATGTCACGGCTGGTTGTGCAATGGATATAAAACTCCCATGCCGTGAAATGTACCCTTTCCAGTTAAGGTGACAAGGTTGTGGTCTACATTATCTGCTACCCACTGTATGAATTCTGGTTTGTTATCATCAGTTGCTCCTTCGGTGGATTTTTAATTGAAGATATCTTAACCTATGGACCTCGTCGTAGGAGACACATAATCCGAGCCTTAAAAGATGGTTGATCAACCATTTCGATCCAAAGGTCTTTTCAAGTTAACTCCAAGCCCAAACATTAAAGGACAGATCCATGACCTTGGTCGTGCTGCTTGGGTTATGCATTGCCCAATGTTTTCCTTTTCAGGGTTGACGAAATTAAAGTATCAAGAAATGTCTGCAAACTCTGTGGAATCCATTGTAGGCAGTTTTCATTCTTAATATCGTCTACACTCGGATAAGAATCTATGTTCTTCTCAACTTCTTCCCTGTATATCCGTCTTAACAATCTTTGCAGCTGCTAAGATAATATCTTTCTTTGTTTGATGGGACTTCTTCATTTCGTATATGATTTTATCCGACATATTTCGGAAGCAAATTGCATTCTCTCTCCCGGTAGTTGCGAAAAGTAAATATGATATTTGTACGTGTCCTGCAATTTGTTCTTAAGAGACTTTATGGTGTACACATCACCACCATCGCTAAGACTGCTTATTTTATGTCACGGCTGGTTGTGCAATGGATATAAAACTCCCATGCCGTGAAATGTACCCTTTCCAGTTAAGGTGACAAGGTTGTGGTCTACATTATCTGCTACCCACTGTATGAATTCTGGTTTGTTATCATCAGTTGCTCCTTCGGTGGATTTTTAATTGAAGATATCTTAACCTATGGACCTCGTCGTAGGAGACACATAATCCGAGCCTTAAAAGATGGTTGATCAACCATTTCGATCCAAAGGTCTTTTCAAGTTAACTCCAAGCCCAAACATTAAAGGACAGATCCATGACCTTGGTCGTGCTGCTTGGGTTATGCATTGCCCAATGTTTTCCTTTTCAGGGTTGACGAAATTAAAGTATCAAGAAATGTCTGCAAACTCTGTGGAATCCATTGTAGGCAGTTTTCATTCTTAATATCATCTACACTTGATAAGAATCTATGTTCTTCTCAACTTCTTCCCTGTATATCCGTCTTGACAATCTTTGCAGCTGCTAAGATAATATATTTCTTTGTTTGATGGGACTTCTTCATTTCGTATATGATTTTATCCGACATATTTCGGAAGCAAATTGCATTCTCTCTCCCGGTAGTTGCGAAAAGTAAATATGATATTTGTACGTGTCCTGCAATTTGTTCTTAAGAGACTTTATGGTGTACACATCACCACCATCGCTAAGACTGCTTATTTTATGTCACGGCTGGTTGTGCAATGGATATAAAACTCCCATGCCGTGAAATGTACCCTTTCCAGTTAAGGTGACAAGGTTGTGGTCTACATTATCTGCTACCCACTGTATGAATTCTGGTTTGTTATCATCAGTTGCTCCTTCGGTGGATTTTTAATTGAAGATATCTTAACCTATGGACCTCGTCGTAGGAGACACATAATCCGAGCCTTAAAAGATGGTTGATCAACCATTTCGATCCAAAGGTCTTTTCAAGTTAACTCCAAGCCCAAACATTAAAGGACAGATCCATGACCTTGGTCGTGCTGCTTGGGTTATGCATTGCCCAATGTTTTCCTTTTCAGGGTTGACGAAATTAAAGTATCAAGAAATGTCTGCAAACTCTGTGGAATCCATTGTAGGCAGTTTTCATTCTTAATATCATCTACACTTGATAAGAATCTATGTTCTTCTCAACTTCTTCCCTGTATATCCGTCTTGACAATCTTTGCAGCTGCTAAGATAATATATTTCTTTGTTTGATGGGACTTCTTCATTTCGTATATGATTTTATCCGACATATTTCGGAAGCAAATTGCATTCTCTCTCCCGGTAGTTGCGAAAAGTAAATATGATATTTGTACGTGTCCTGCAATTTGTTCTTAAGAGACTTTATGGTGTACACATCACCACCATCGCTAAGACTGCACATTTTCTCATAGAGCTCCTTTAGAGTATAAAGTTCACAGTCTGGCTCATTTTCAAGCCAATCACAAACTCTCTCATACGCTTCCATCATTGGTGTATTGACAGGTCTGCCTTTCTTCCCAGGGTTTATCTTTTCAAGCACGAATCTGTTTATACAGCTTTGGTGGTAAACAGCTTCTTCAGAAATAAGGTCGTGACATGTTAACAATCTACCCATGACTTGATTACCCCAGTCATCGCTTCTTTCATTTGCTCTTACGATCAAACTTTCACAAATTTGCACCGTCCGAACTTCGAAAAATGGTTCTCTGTTGGCTAGAACTTTATTTATCTTTTGAAAACAGAGAAAGCAACTTTGTTTCCAATCGAACTTAGGTGCATCTAAAGATGGTCGCAACTTCTTAGCAGGCAAATTGTTTGAGTTTCTTTTCCTGGTATCAGTGAATTTTCTCTGACATTCATGATGTACCGAAACCCTTCCACTACTTTTTCGCATTTAAGGAGGTATAAAATGAAGGCAATTCTCGCTTTTTACTAAGTTTAAGCAAATTTTTTATTCCTTTCAATAAGACATTCACTTCAGGCATAGATGAGTTAAATCCTTTCAAGCAGATGACACACTTTTCAACGCAGTATCCTTCTCCTTCTTCTTCAGCGTGTGACGAACCTTCTTCTTCGGTCCTGCTTGATAAAAAGAATAACTTTGTTCTTAAATAAAAAAAAACGTGTAAGGTAACTTACACGTTCTTTTTTATTTAAGAATAAAGTTTAAGAAAACGAGGCTCGTATGTCCAAAGTTTCGTTTTTTGTAAATCAGTTTTTTTTTAATTTGTTCTAATGAGAATTCAATGTTTACGCAGATCGAAGTTAAGAAAATATTAAGAACATCTCGCTTCTGAGATAATTTAAAAAATCTTTTAAAAAAAGACGGATACTTGTCGCCAGGATTGATTTCACTTTCAATCAATTCTTTCATCTACCAGACTGACGTGTATGAAGATTCCATGTTTGAATCCATTGTTCCATCTATACTTTTCAGTTTTCTATCTAAAAAGATATTCTTTTATATTCTATTCTTATCCATCAATTCTTCTGTTTTCTACGTGCACAGTTTTTTACGAACTATCTCAATCACTAAATAAACGTAAACATTCGTAACTTGAATTCGATAAATTCTAAACTTGTAATTCGAATGGTCTGGGATATAAAACAAAGTTCTTTTCTGACCTTTTATCAGTAAAATAACTGAAAAAAAAACTAGAAATAATTAATTAGTTTTTGAATTTACCAACTTTCCTTTTTGTGAAAAATTAGGAAGTTCGCCTTTTTTAAAAATGGCGCATATCTCATTTTCTACAAATGCTATCGATGGGGCTTTTTTTCCTGGTAATCTACATATAAAAAGGAGTAAGTGTGCCAAATTTCAGCTCTATATCACTTTTTTCCAGGTCAAAACACTTAACGACTGGACTATTAGAATAGATAAAGTGAATAATTATAATAATGAAATCCTAGTATCGAAATCAGATTTCGGCTTGGGTACTAATCTTAAAGTTAATACAGAAAAGAAACCAGATCCAAAACCTATACCAAAAGATAAGAAACCAGCTAATTTTCCTGCTAATTTACCAGCGAGCGCTTTCAACTTGTTCTTTATCCATTCCTTGGCACCACCTTTACCACCAGGTGTATCACCACCTCCACCACCGGCTGCCACTGCTGCCGATCCACCACTTGGTAATAATGCTTCAACGAGGACACCAATAGTCATACCAAAGGCTGTTAGAATTGATACTATTGTTACACCTTGTTCACGAAAAAGATTTTTAATACTTTCACCTAGGGTACCGGTTTCTTTATCTACAAAATGTGAAAGTGAATCTTTAATTTGTTGTATTTGATTTGAATATTCAACTTTTAACTTACTGAGATCCTCATTACTTTTTATAAGATTTTCATCTCCTTCATCTATTCTATCTTTGACTTCCTGTAACCGTTCCTTGGTATAGCTCTTATCATCTTTCATTACCTTAAGCTTTATATACTCCTTCTTTAGCCTATTTTTGGTTTTCTTTATTCTATCATATACAGCTTTAATTCTATCTATGAGTTTCTTAAATGCACTATTTCTTGATTTTAGTTCTTTAGTTAGTAGAGATGCATTTTCATCACTACTAAAGGATGTATCTATAGTATGTGTTAAATCATCTACTCCTTTCGATGCTTATGATGCTTTTGTAATATCATCCATTTCCATATCAAAGCCTTTATTATCATGGCCTGATCCTAATTTATTAAAATCTCCCTGTAGTTCAGTAGCCTTCTGACTTCTGACTTCTTTCTTCTTTTTCTTTTAATTCTGCCGATATAGATGAATTTGGATAAAAACCCATCTCCCTAAGAAGTTTTTTACCTAATATATCACAATATGTTTTAGGTGTTTTCCATTTATTGTTATTTGTTAATAATTTAGTTTTTTTTTTTTTCATACTCGAATGAAATTTTATCTTCATTATTAAAAAATCCAATCATACAATTATTCAGCAGCATCTTTCAATGTAACTACTACCTTATCACCATCTTTTAATCTTTTATATTCCTTCCTTAGTATCCTTACTATATCTTTAGCCGCCGCTTGCTTTTCTGCTACTTGCTTTCTCCATTTATTTATTTCTTTTAATGCTTCTTTATCAATCTTGCTCTTTTTATTTATTTCATTTTCCTGACGATCTAATTCATTTTCCTCATGAATTGATGCATCAAGATCGATAGAGTTAAAATTTTCATCTACATCAGTATCTTCATTAGATTCATCAACATCTGGAATTTCCCATTCTCCTTCTGCCATTTTTTATAATCTATATATATATGACCGAGAAAATATACCGTACATTACCTACCGCTCCATCAATGAATTCACCTGATCAATTTCACATTGACACTGTGAGAAAGTATCATGAAGACTTGATTAATTTAAGAAACAAGTATGAGGGCAAGCAAGCCAAATATTCAAGAAAACGTGAAAGATTAAACAATGTATCTACTTCAGCATCTGTAGTTTCTATACTAACAGGTATCTGGTGTTGGTAGTAGTTTTACTGCTGTTGGCATACCTCTTGGGGCTACCCTGACAGGTGTTGCCACTGTAGCAGCTGCCGAATCATCTGTATTAACATTTTATTCCAAAAGGTATAACAAAAAGATTGCTAAAACTGTTGAGCTATTGCACAGATTGACCACTTCTATTGGTAAATTCGAACTACTTATTAGTAAATCATTAACTGATGGTTTCATTATAGATTCAAATGAATTTGGCAAACTCCAGAGTCTGTATCTTGAAGTAATTAATGGCATTAGAAACCGTGACCATAAAATGAAATCAACTATCAAAGAAAATTATCAAAAAACAATTATGGATGAAATACAAAATTTAAAAAACACAATAGAAAAAAAGTAGTGTTTGCTATGAATTGCTGTATGTTTTTTAACTGCTTATATTATAAGAATGGATGATAAATTCAATCAGATTTACTACTCTAATACTGGCTACTGTAGAGGTAGAAGTGCAATAAGTAAGTTAGATAAAACAAGACGTATCATATACGTAAACAACCTCGCGAATAAAGTTTGCAAAAAGCTGTCTATCAGATTGTGAATTCTGTTACGAAGTTAGACACGACATATTTTGCTATTCAGATAGGCAATAATATTTGTTACACACTATGCAGTCATTTTTCAAAATTGATTTGAACGGAAAATTGCTCAAAATTTCAACTTTCAAGTCAGTCTGGGGTAAACTTACTGACAGGAAGAAGAAAGACCACAAGCCCCACCTAAAATTTGCGAAATTCAGTAAACCCCCCAAAAAAAGAACGGGGTATAAGGGAGTCACTCAGTGAAAAAAAGCAAAATAAAAAAAATAATATATGAGTAAATCTTAATTAAAAAAGGAAATAGTTGTAGTTAAAAAAATATATTACCAGAACTGTCACAAACAGCCAACTTCGTTAAAAAGAATCCGGTGCACTTATGGCGCGGAGACAAATACCAAGAACGGAATCGGAAAATTTACGTTCTTTCGGAGTGTTTCCGAAATCATATTTCTCTATGTTGGCGTGTCATTAGCGTTAGCGAAAAGAATTCCGTTCTCGTCATTTTTTACAATATAATTTGCCTTTTGCTTACATTTTAACCAAATTTTGTAAAATCGATGTATTTAATAAATTGATATGGTGGAGCGTCTTCGTTTCTCTCTTATGTTGTGGAAATTTTATTTTTCGCAGACTACTTTCCAGGCATTTGGGGAGACCTTAATTCTGCCTACATTCACTTTTGTAAACTTTGGTGGAAACACCTTTACTTTACCAGTTAGTTAAATAATGCTTTTGAACACTTATCTCATCTTTTTAAAAAATAAAATTTATAACAGCAAAGAAAAAAAATAAAATAATTACCACAATGAGATTCGAACACACGAATACTCCCGCTTCGGTGCTCAGAGAGGCAAAAATTTCCATTCTTGCTGGACACATTTGCGTTTTGTAAATAGCTGGTACAACTAATGAGGAAGCAGAAAAATGGCTATTGAAACAACCATTGTATCAAATATATCTACCAGCACCAAAGTATGTCCCGAGACCTAATTCTTCATATTCTATTTATGCTACACCCAATGATATTCACCAGGTAGATGTCTTGCATCTTCCACATGATAAGTACAAAAGAAAAACATATAAATATGCTCTCTGTGTTGTAGATGTAGCTAGTAGGTATAAATCAGCATATCAACTAACCAGTAAAAGCTCAAAAAAAACTGCCGAAGCCTTTGATTGGATATATGTTAATACTGAATTAAAATTCCCCAAAACATTGATTTGTGATGCTGGTAAAGAGTTTTATGGTGATGTTACTAAACTTGTGAACAAGCATAATGTAATAATACAACGTGGTGATCCTAGCCAGCATAGAAGTCAAGGTTTTGTCGAACGATTTAATAAAACATTAGCAGATAGACTATTTAGTTATCAATACCATAAAGAGTTTGTAGATCCATCAAAAAGTAATAGAGAATGGGTTGGTAGATTGCAAACTGTAGTTAGTGTTTTGAATAATGAAAAAAACAGACTAATTGATATGAACCCTGTAGATGCTATAAAACATACTTTAGTGAAGCAAGGATTTTCACAGCCCATCAAAGGTGATAATGAAACATTACTTGATGTTGGTGCTAATATTGGATATCTATATGAACCTGGTGAATTGGAAGGACAAATTTATAATGGTGAAAGACGAAAACGATCTACTGATCCAATATGGTCAGTTGGTGTATATAAAATAAAAGATAGATACATTAAAATTAATCAACCAACGTTATTTTATTTAGATGGTGGTCCTAAGAGATCCTTTGTTTTTGAAGAGCTTCAGTCCATTTAGAATCCTTAGATATTAGGTCCCATATTCTTTATATTTCCTTTTGTCTGGATTGTGTTTTTTATTGTGGAATTATTTTTGCATAATCATTCATACATAATGCTTGGAATATCTTTTTTAGTGTAAAGTGATAGTTTATAAAGCTCTTTTTCTTATTTGATTTGTGCTTATCATATAGGCGACTTATGACAGTAAATATATGTAGTACTTGATTACGTTTTTCTATTGTTAGATGTGGAAACGGTTGATTCATTAATGTAAAATAAATGTAAAATATGCTATTTTTATAGGACATCAACTTGTTTTTCTTTAATAGGGATTCTAGTATGGGGATACTGAGTGGTATAGTATAATTGTGTAATGCATTGTCTGTATTATTAATCTGGTCCCGTAAAGTTTTTATCACATCATCGGGTACATCTTGATCTTGTATACATAGGAACTGTTTTAGGATCACGGTGAAATTCCCATCCCTCTTGTATATGCACTTCTTCCGAATGGTACAAAGTTCAAAAACACTGTTATTATTATTATTATTAATGAAATTATTTACCCAGGATAGCCTCTTCAGTTCCTATTGGTACTGCTATCAACGAGGGTCCTGCGAAGGGCGTCCTAGCGCATTTAAAGCTCCCATTTGAGCTACGAAAGTCGTGCAAGCACAGCAATCGCTCAACTAGACAACCGCCTAAGATATCAATCCTATTCTCATGCTGAGCGCTAAGCAGAAAGGATAGATTCACACTTTTATAGTCTCTAGCATGACTCGGCCGGGGTTTGAACCCAAGACCTCCCGCACTGGAAGCGAACGCTCTACCGCAAGGCTATGAAGGGATATAAACAGGAATATCACTAACTACACCACATTTTGGACAAACTAGTGTAGATGATGTTCTGATCTTTATCTTTTCCACATCACAAGCACAGTCTATATCATCTTTATCATCCTTATCATCGGTATCACCAAAATAATCATCCATATGATACCTTATATAATCAAGTAAATCCTCATCACCTGAGTCCAACATTTCTCTATCTGTAAGTTTATTCATCTATACTATACACACAAGTTATTTCTTTAAGTCTTAAACGCATTGACCATCAGATGTAACCGACATCACAGTAGTATAGGACATGGGGTGTTCCAACTGAATTGATGACGTCATATGATAAGTAGTCTAGGATATGGGGTGTTCCATCTTACAGAAGTGTGCTGGTACCCCCATGTCCTATACTACTTTTACTCTTGACAAGGCGGAAATCGTCAAGCCTCAAAACTTCTTGTTGTATATCTAATGTGTCTGCAATAAAATGTGAGCTTGTCAAGTAAAAAATAAAAAAGCTGTATGGCGTTTTAAAAACATATCATTAGGAAAAAAAATGTAAAATTTATCAAGGAATATGTGGATTTTTGGGAATGACAGGACCACAAAACGTAAAAGCAGATATAAGAAGACTCCTAAAGATAATACTTTTTTGAAGCGATCCTTTCATCCACGTGTAAGGTTTCCTCCAGCTTTTTTGACTTTAAAGCAGTTCTTAAATATAACTGCAAGCAGTGAGTTAATTGACTACGACGTCCCAAGTCGTTTTACTTGGCGCCATGGCTTTAGAACACCGTTAACTACGTGCAATGTACGAATTCACAGTTTCAGTTAACCTTTGTTTAAATAAATCATTCTTTTGTTAAAAGGAAGAAAACTGTTATGAATTACGAAGGTTTTTTTTATGATGACATTTAGTGAATAATAGTAATAAAGGAGCAGCTTTGAGATTCTTACAGTAAAATCTTGGTCATCATATAAAAGCTGTAAACAGACACAGATCAGAAAATGAGAATTCTAAAGTTTAGCCAAAATGAATAAAAAATATAAAAAATGCTAATATGAAGTTAAATTTCTGCCTAGCCACCTTCAATCATGAAGATTAACAATAACTGGTTGAAAACAGGTTTGAGCAATAGAGGTGATGTTTATTTTATAGGCCGCCAGAAACATCATGCCGAAGAAAAAATCACATTTCTGCATTTGGCGCTACTAAAATTTTAACTAATTTTTATGATGTTATCGACTGCCTGTGTATATTTTTAACGTGTACGTTTTAATCTCAAGATAACTACAAACTAAAGATATAATTGCCACATTAATATGTTATCTTAAGAAAAATGAGTTAACCCACAATCAGGACAATAATGTGAATATTCGCGCATTACAAAATACATCAATAGAGTTATCTTAAGATACCACTTGTTATCTTAAGATGACTGTATTAATGTGACTTTGGAATGCCATATAGAGAGGTGCTTTTCGTCGAGTTTACCAGATTTTACGGAACTGGATAGAAGAAGTGAAGGACTGACTGTAAATAGGACAAAATGTTAAATTAGTACGTAACACTCGGCAAAATAGTCTAGTCTCGACAAAGCACTCAGAAAGAGAGACCACAACAAAACTTATATAGCGAATTGAAAATGGAACCCAATTGCAAAGATCCAAAAAAACGCGTTGGGCGTCCAAATATCTCCTTAAGCGAGCGCCGAATTCGCCAATGTGTAAATCCGCCCCTGGAAAGGTACAAATTATAATACACTCCAAATAAAGTTTATTTCAAACTTTATCATAGAAAAGGTCATGCCATTTCAGCATCACAGTATATCGCTCTATAAGAACTGCTAAAGCATCTTATTTTGTAATAAATTTTAGGTACCATTTGCGCAAATACAGACAACTAAAAAACACCATGATTTAACAAATCCAGTTAAAAGAAGAAAGCTACACAGATAACAAAAGTGTACATCTACACGTCAATGTAGTTAAGGCACGTTTTTCATACTGTTTTAAAATTAGCTTAATTTTAATTAAATTGTAAGCATTATCTTATTCGCGGAAGATAAATAAACAAAGTTGCCGTATTTTTATTTGTAGTAGCAAATTATAGAAAATTCTCAAGAGAAACAAAAGAGTGTGCGGGAGCGAGTTATATATGTGGTATTGCTAAGGGTATCATAGAGAGTTATCGTTAAGCGTATTTATTTCCATTGGCTAGCGCTAAAACGCGACACAAATGAACTTTGCGGTTTGAAGCTAAGGAATCATGACTTGTAATTAAAGGCAATGCAAAGAAATGTCATGAGTAGTGCAAGGGAAAAAAGAGAAAGTTTTGAACAATTTTTGTTCATTTTTACATTTAGTGTAAATTTTTGTGGGAGAGGATGGTATCCAACCGAAATGACTGATTTTTCTAGATTTAAATTTGATGTTTTCGAAACTATGGCTTTTTCATATTTTTGTATAAGCTTTTAAGGGAAAGACAATATTTAAAATGTGTAAAATAACTTATATTTGTTGATTTGTGCTAACTCTTGCAGGCCTCCTTTTTGACATTTCAGAATAAAATACTGAGGGTTTTCAACATAATCACTTATAAGATGTACATATTTGAGATGCGTTAATTCTGAGATTGTTATTATCCGTGTTGTGACTGTCGGTGCTGTAACTGTCGGTGTTCTTACTGTCGGTTTTGTGAGTATCCGTGTTGTGACTGTCGGTGTTCTTACTGTCGGTTTTGTGAGTATAGGTGTTGTGAGTGTCGATGTTGTTAGTGTGGTTGTTGTAACTTTTTATCAACTATATTTTACACCTTGCAAGCTGTTCTTTTTTATTTTGTGTAAGATTTGTGTGGAGGATTTAATGCGATTTGACATTTGATGTAAGATTTTAAGAACATTTATTTTTGTATATGCACTGCTGACGTCAGCAAAACATCTAAAGCAACCTATTTTTCATTGGCCTTTTGCCTAAGTGGATTTTTCCACGGGCCTTATCGACTAGTCTCTATAATAATACGCCAGTTCCGTGTGTCTGTCTGTCACTTTTGCAAAGTGGATTACATTCTTCACAATTTTCTTTGATAAAGTCTATAAAACATCACCTATAAATTTGTTCTGTAATTTACCAAAATTTGATGTTAAAATAGTCAAAGGAAAGTCAATTAAGATTAGTGAAGCCATTACAATGCACTGAAAACTTTGGGGCCAAATAACTTGGAAACGAGGTGGTGACGTCAATGTTTTTTCACCGCGTGTGTAACTAGGGACAACCTGGGACCAATTTGGGTAAGTTTCCTAAACCTGGGTCCCCGAATCCGTTTCGGAATGGACGGGTTGATGACGTCATTAAAAAACCTTTAAACCACAATATCTCTGCAACCGTTTGTCAAAAGTACATGATCCTATACATTTTTTTGATCAGCGTTTTAAGATCTATACGATGAAGGTAAAGGATATATGAATTTCGAAATAAAAGATTTTTGTACTTTGCGGGGACTTTGCTGACGTCAGCAAAATTTTTAAACCTTTGTATCTCATTAACCGTTCGTTAAAAGCGCATGATCCCGTATATTATTTTGATCAGTGCTTCAACCTCTGCACATTTACAGGCAACGGATAAACTAAATTTTTTCGAATTATTTTTTTGTATATGCACTGCTGACGTCAGCAAAACTCCAAAACAACCTAATTTTCCATTGTCCTTCTGCCTAAGTGGATTTCTCCACGGGCCTTATCGTCTTTAATCTAATAAAATAGGTCTGTTCCGTGTCTGTCTGTCACTTTTGCAAAGACGATATTTTTTACCACCCGAATGCGCGAGTTTTTCGATTTTGTTTTGTTTTGTTTACATTTCTCTCGCAACCGTTAGAAACCACGTGATAGAAAATAAGCAGTATGATTCGCTGAAATACGTACTTTCGAACGGGACGGCATTCGAATAGAGAGTTTCCTTGGCGTAAAAACAAACAAACATAAAAATTTCTCGACAGAGTTCTCGACAAAAGACGAACTGTTCTGCCCGGATTATGAACCCTGCCCGGATTATGTACGGCAGCTTGCCCCGTTTATAAACAGGGCAGAAAATACATAATCATGGCAACACAATCAGGGCAGGCCGGCTTATGACAGTTAAAAAATATTATTTGGCACTCATAAATTGAACATAATCGGGGCCGACCCGCTTTTATATCATTCATCATCACTTCTGACAAGCAAATAGCCCTGGTGGCAAAGGTGTTGTTGATCTCAAATGGAACGAAATTTCGTGGAAACTAAATTTTGGAATTCGCAAGTTTAATAACTTTTCACCAAACTTAATTCCCGCAAAACAAATAATTTAGGTCATCTCCAGAATTCAATTTCCGCGAAAAATAAAAATGAGCCCACCCATCCGCAAAATCTAGTTCCGTAAAATTTAGTTACTTTAAAGTATAGTATGTTAAAATGTACTCACAATGATGTTTTATCTAGCAGAAAAACATTACGTCGAGACTTTTTTTCTTTCGCCATGCCAAAAGTTCGAAGAAAATGTATGAAGCGGGAGGCGGGTCAATAATGCGTAGTCCAATTTCGTTTCAATTTATTATTTATTTATCCAAGATTTTTGCGACGGCGCTTTCTAGAAATAGTGGTCGAAAATCGCGACCCCTCTTTTAGAAAGCGGCATCCAAAAACGGCGGTGCTTCTTAGAATTAGGCGTCAGAATAATTTTTTCGGCCACGCGTTCTAGAAAGCAGCGCCCAGAGTTCTTTAGGACCACGCATTCTACAAAGCATCGGTGCAAATAGTGTCCGCCGACGCGTTCTAGAATGCGTCGGCGCTCAGAAATAATGTTTGTATCTTAAATTAGAAATCTCAATGTTGTTTTTAAATAGAATTTATGATAATGTTTCATAGAAGCTTAACAACACACTTGGAGATGGTCTAGAAATATGCGTTCAACACATTAAAACAATTACGACGACTCTTCCTAGAAGAAGGCGTCCAACAAAAAAATCAACGAGGTTGCGCCGACTCTTTCTAGAAATAGGCGTCCAGAGAAAAATGAGCAAAGTTACGCCGACTCTTTTTAGGAAGAGGCGTCCAGACAAAATGAGCAAAGTTGCGCCGACTCTTTCTAGAAATAGGCGTTCAGAGAAAAATGAGCAAAGTAACGCCGACTCTTTTTAGGAAGAGGCGTCCAGACAAAATGAGTAAAGTTGCGCCGACTCTTTCTAGGAAGAGGCGTCGATCCTGCATAATTGCCCTGTAAATTTGCGCGGATGCTTTCTAGAATTTATTTCTAGACATTATTAGTTTGAGATACAGAGTCAATAATATGATTCAACTTATACTTACATGCAACGAACTGTTTATTATTGATCAGAATGTTATAAAACTGTTACGTAAAGCAGAAGAATCGATAAAGGAAAATAAAAATTCCTTAAAGTCGCAATATCATGCACCTAAGCACGCCACTTTAAACCAAGGACGGCCACCTTATCTTCTCGCAAAATCTCAACTTGAAATGTAAGATATCAAAAATGGCAAAAATGGTTTCATTAAGTGAGAGTACAATTTAGAGGCGTCTTCGTCAATTTGGATTGTCCGTCAGTAATACATACATACATATTGATGACAAAAAGCTGGATGAATCTGTTCAACAATTTGTGAAACGTTTCCCTAATTGTGGATATCGACGAATGAATGGCTTTCTTATGTCTAAAGAAATTCGTGTTACTGAAAAAAGAATTAGAGAATCCATGAGAAGATTAGAAGAAGAGTATAATAATGTCAGCTCAAACTTATTTCACTAACTAATTAAACACATTACTTTAGATTCTGAGGCTAGTAAAGATAATATAGATAAAATATTATTCTGTCCGAAGAGTCCAAAAGGTTTTTCAGGCCAAATATGTGACATCTATTAAATAAAATGTCATTCTGAGTCAACTGTTTCAACATTCTAGTTTATCATGCCAGTAGAAAATATCTCAAGTTGTGTATAAATAGTTTATTTATTATATACATTAAATATATACAAAGCAATCATTTTGTGTTTCTTTATATAAATTGTATATTAGCACCCAATCTTGCGATAAAGCGAAGATTAGCTAGCTTGCTAGCTAGGTATAAACATCTTTGATTTTAACAATTTGATCTTGAGAAAGCCCACCAGAGTCTTAACTAAATATAAAAAAGAATTATTAAGTTACTTAGCTACAGAACACAATGCAAAATGCAAAACTGTAGGATAAAAAATGGCTACTCTTTACAGAAAAATATAAAATAGGAGAAACAAGAATAAAAAAAAAACTATTAGCCATTGTTGAAGTTTTACAACCTATAAAACAATTTCTTAAAATCAAAGGTGCTCTAATAGCAAAAAAATAATATCAAAGTCCCTGTAAAATAAAGTAATTTAGTGTTTTGTCTCTTACCTCGTGCACTGCCAAACTTTAGCTAGCTTCAAAATCGATTTTCTAGAAAAGAAAGAGAACTATAGCTAGCTACAGTTGATTTTATATATATAGAACACAGACAGAATAACAGAATACAGAATAGTTTGCTGCCAAAGAGGAAAAAATTAGGTAACTAGCTAGCTAGCTATGCACGTACACATAATCTTCACACGCGAGATCATTGAAAGATTCTTTTTCATTTGCATTACCGTTAGTGGCGTCAGTGAGAATCCTTGCAGCTTCCTGCACTGCTGCTATAAGGTCTTTCTTTCCATCCAGCCATCAACTTGGCCAACCACGCTTCGTCCACACGTTGTTTTCCTAGAAATGTCTAATTTGCAGGACAAATTATTCAGGTTGGACGCCTCTTTCTAGAAAGCATCGGCGCAAATTTACGGGTCAAATATGCAGGTTGGACGCCTCTTTCTAGAAAGCATCGGCGCAAATTTACGGGTCAAATATGCAGGATGGACGCCTCTTCTAGAAAGAGTCGCCGTTACTTTGCTCCTTTTTCTCTGGACGCCTTTCTTTCTTTCTTTCTTTCTTTCTTAATTTATTTAACGTCGGAGAAATAACTATGTACAAATAGCTTCCTGATATAAAAAAATAAATAAATAAATAAATACATATTTACAAATATACAGGAAACTAATCAAATCCGACAAAAATTTGTTTATAGTTTTATGAAAATGTATAAAAATTATGAAAAATTATTTAAATAAACCGAGTGACTGAAATCATACTCCTTTAGTTTCGTTTTAAATTTTTTAAGGCTGTTACAACTTTTCAATTCGGAAGGTAAAGTATTCCAAATTTTAGGCCCCAATGAGCGAAGACATTTGTCCCCAAAATCCTTAGTATTAAAATTCAATGTTTTAAGATTATTTACATATTGACTTCGTACTGGCCTGTTTGTTTCGCTGCGTTGAAAGATGTCTAACATAAATGACGGATTTAAATTATTAAGAGATTTAAAAATCTCTATACATAGATTTCTTATTCGCATAATTTTCATGTAGTTACTTTTGTTCTTGCTAGAAATGTACTTTTCTTTGCTCTCTGAATATTCGCTATCTACAAAATTTAGGGCTCGCTTATGGAGTTTTTCGACCCTAGAAAGTGATTTTGAAGATGAGAAATTCCAAATAAGTGGACAGTAGTTAAAGTTTGAATACACAAAACTTTCTGCTAAGACACTCTTAGCTTTAAAAGGAAGTATGTTTTTAAATCTATACAAAGCATTTAGTTGCGCAGATGCTTTCTTGCAAACCTCATTTAAGTGCTGATCAAATCTAAGGTTATTGTCAATTTCAACTCCTAACAGTTTGACAGTGTCTTCCGAATATATGTTTTTATCTCCGATTCTTATCAGTTTACTACTTGTGTTTTCTATCCTATCTTTGCTGATGATAATGCATTGAAATTTGTCAGGGTTAGCAATCATTTTATTTTCATGTAGCCATGCTAATGCCTATTTCTAGAAAGAGTCGGCGCAACTTTGCTCATTTTGTCTGGACGCCTCTTCCTAAAAAGAGTCGGCGTAACTTTGCTCATTTTTCTCTGGACGCCTATTTCTAGAAAGAGTCGGCGCAACCTCGTTGATTTTTTTGTTGGACGCCTTCTTCTAGGAAGAGTCGTCGTAATTGTTTTAATGTGTTGAACGCATATTTCTAGACCATCTCCAAGTGTGTTGTTAAGCTTCTATGAAACATTATCATAAATTCTATTTAAAAACAACATTGAGATTTCTAATTTAAGATACAAACATTATTTCTGAGCGCCGACGCATTCTAGAACGCGTCGGCGGACACTATTTGCACCGATGCTTTGTAGAATGCGTGGTCCTAAAGAACTCTGGGCGCTGCTTTCTAGAACGCGTGGCCGAAAAAATTATTCTGACGCCTAATTCTAAGAAGCACCTCCGTTTTTGGATGCCGCTTTCTAAAAGAGGGGTCGCGATTTTCGACCACTATTTCTAGAAAGCGCCGTCGTAAAAGTCTTGGACCACGATTTCTAGAAATGGTGGTCGCACAATAAATTGAAACGAAATTGGACTACGCATTATTGACCCGCCTCCCGCTTCATAAAAATGCTAATCACAGCCTGCCTGGTCAGCCATTATATCAGCGTTCATAATCCGGTCACTACGACATAATCAAGGCAAAAAAAACATAATCGGGCCATGCGTACATAATCCGGCCGTTCTGTTTATAAACAGGCCGTTTTCGCAATCTGGGCAGAACAGCCCGGATTATGAACGCTGCCCGGATTATGTACGGCATCTTGCTCGGCGTATAATCTGGACAACATAATCAGCTTCTGTACGACACTTTTTATATTATTTGGCACTTATGTACGGGAGTTAAAAATATTATTTGGCACTTATAGAACGAACATAATCGGGGCAGGCTGGTGGCAGAGTTGTTATTGTTCTCGAAACGAAATTTCGTGGAAACTAAATTTTTGGATTCGCAAGTTTAATAACTTTTCACCAAACTTAATTCCCGCAAAACGAATAATTTAGGTCATCCCCAGAATTTAATTCCCGCGAAAAATAAAAATGATATCACCCATCCGCAAAATCTAGTTCCGTGAAATTTAGTTACTTTAAAGTATATTATGGTGAAATGTACTCACAAGAGGAGTTTTTACTAAGAATTACGTCGAGACTTTTTTTCGCTATGCCTAGTTTTCAATGGTGTTTTATCCTGCAGAGAAAAATTATGTCGAGACTTTTTTCTTTCGCCATGCCTAGTCAATGTTTCATTCACAAAAGTTCGAAGAAAATGCCAATCACAGCCTGCCTGGCCAGCCATTATATTAGCGTTCATAATCCGGTCACCACGACATAATCAGGGGAAAAAAACATAATCGGGCCGTACATAAACCGTCCGTCCTGGTTTATAAACAGACCGTTTTCGCAATCTGGGCAGAACAGGGCTGGCGTTGAAGAATGGGACACATGCAGTAATGTTCTTAAAGTGAATCCCAAGCTTCAAAAACCACAATAAAATATGTAAAAGCAGCTGAATAATGGAGTTATATGGAGTGTTTTGTGCTCGCACATGTATCGTGCACATGCAGGTAGGTACATCAATTAGTATTTTAGTTTGTACAACATTTTTTTGGTTTGTTTTTTCTTACTCAGCCTTTTAGATGCCTACTTATAAAGTTAGCCTACCCAAACTTATACAAGATTTATATACGTAATTAAATTTGTTGTATGTTTTGTTTCTAAGATATTAATTGACAACTTGATAAGTGATCAATCAATTTACGTCAGACAATTATAATATACGTCATTTGTTTATGTATTGTTTTGTTGTAGCTAGCTATATATTTCAAGTGTCAATTTTTTTCCGACCCAACACACGAACTTTGTGTTTGTAGGTAGTTAGCAATCATTTTAAAACCTTTACATTAGACTTTTTTCTTTTCTGTAATGAAAAAATTAATATATAATAGAGTCTTGTCAACTCTTTTTACAAAATGGAAAATATTAAGTCAGCAAATTGCTCCTTAATTAATCATAAAAAAGAAGGGAGTAATCAAACTTTTAATTTTTGCTTCCTGCCCATACCATATTCATACAACTCTATACACACATATATATATATATAAATTAGAAAATTAGCAACAAGCTCTTGGGTATGAAAAAAAAGAAAGAAGTAATGTATAATGCAATGTATGTGATTTTAAAATGTCAGGAAATTTCACATAAATTTAGAGGTCAATAGTATAGAGATTAATTAATCTTTTAGGTAAAAAAATAGTTTTGTTTGTCAAGCCTTACTTTTTTTTCTTGTTGTGTTTTTTTATATTGACAAAAAGAGATGTTTAAATATAGATGTAAAAACAACAAAAGAAAGAAGTTGTGTAGGTGTAGGTAAGTACTATCCTTTCTCTTAACTCTCCATCTTTGTGGCTATTTTTATAAAGTTTCTGAGTTTATGTACATAATCCTTTTTATCCAATGTCACCTTTGTCTTTTCTATACATGTTATGCAACATTATTTTAATTTCCTTGCCATGTTTTCTTTTGGTCAACTATTTCTATTGTTCATAAAAATCTACTTTTGTTGACAGTATGTGTGAGAGTGGCGAAATTTGATCTGACAAATATTTACTATTGTTTATGGTAAGGATCAACACAAAGTCCTTGCTCGCTTATGAAAGAATTTTACTTTTCACAAAATAATTTAATGCAGCTCAAGTCTTCTACAGTCTCATTGACGTTATGATTTTTTTTAAAGAACATTATCCTTCTTAAAAAATAAATGGTGCGATATAAGAATGTGATTAAAAGGAAAATTAATGTTATGGTATAACTTAACAGAATTTTAATTAATTAAGAACAAATCACAATAGAAGATTTATATAATTGTTTATTGAGCAAGACTTAATTTTAAACAATAGATAAAACGATGGAAAAAACAGTTTATAAGATAACTGGATCGAATGATGATAGACATTCAGCTTTATCAGTTGCAAAACAGAAAGGTGCTGTATTTGTTTCTCTACCTGTATTACAGAAAGGCACCTTATTTGATAAAAGACAAGAAAACAGTTCAACACCTTGTCGAAAAATCTCAACTCCCATTGCAATACCAAGAAGAAAAAATTCATCTACATCCTATGATAAAAATCAAAATAGATTGTCACTTACAACAGAACAATTTCAAAGTTATGAGGTTGATATCCAGCCATATGGAAGGAGTTTGAGTGCCACCTTAGTCATGGAAGAAAAAAACAATCCTATAACCAGCTGGGAAAACAATATTAGCAGAAAAGAAAAGGATGCTGGAACCAAACAAACAAGACTAAATGGTGCCACAAATTATGTTGATGGTCAATCCCATTTGGTTTCAAGTAAAGATTTTTCTCAAAATAATCAAATTGTGGGATTGGGAAATAAAATGCCTAGGATTACGAAAGGAAACCTTAAAATTCATGATACTTCAATGAAGTTTAGTAAAGAAATGTTAATAAAACAAAATCCTATTGAGAATAAATCTCCTCTGTTAAATAAAGATCTGCCAAGACGTTCATCACAAAGTTCGCCATTAGTAGGACGGAAAAGCATTGGTCATATTGTACCAGAAAGGGAAAGCACTCCAGTGATGTTAAGAAAAAAAATTTCTTATCCTGTTATGACTCAATCACGAAAAAGCTCTGGAAATTCTTCACCTGTTATAGCAAAAAAGATTGTTGACTACCAAAGTGCACTAGAGCGTAGATTTTCAGGTAGTTCGACTTCAAGTTTGGGTAACCAAGATAGAAAGGGGAGTACAGATAGCAATGCCAGTGTACCAGATGATATTAACACTTCAGAACAAAGTGTTGTTCCAATACATTTAAACTCTCCACAGTTGCAAAAAAAACTGTTTTCTGGGTCATGCAAAACCAATTTAGCTAGTAAGAAAAAATCCTTTGTTGACATGTTTGAAAAAATTGCTGTTGAAGGAACATTACAAAGAAGACGATCTGCACCAAATAAGCACCCACAAAAAACAGCAACCACAATAGAGACCGATACTGAAGTGGAAAAAAAAGTATTCAATGCAGTTGCGAAAGAAAAAGAGAGTACAAGACGAAATTCATATGAAAGTTTGTCTCACAACAATTTATTTAGATCCAATTCAAAATCAGATTTAGTAATTGTATCTAATAAAATGAATAAACAAGGGAATTTTAAGGGACAAGAAAAACCCAAAGTAATTAAAAAGTCTGAAAGTATTGATAAACACATATTAACAATAAAGAGCAGAAAATCAGTGGGTACTTTGCCACAAGAAGAAAGCACAAAAGATCTTCAAGCCGCACAAAAATCTCAAAATTATGCAGAGGGAAAGGATATAGAGAAAGATTTTATGGCTACAACTGAAAACAAAGGAAGAAAAAGAATCAGGGAATTGAAGAAGGGAACTATTAACAGAAGGAAATCAGTGGGATGCTTGTCACAAGTCAACTTGTTTGAGTCTAGCTTGACTAATGATACTAAGGTAGAAAACTCCTCCCTTAATAAAGAATGTCATAACCAAAATAAAACACTAGAAAAAATAATAGTTAAAGAAACCGAAAAAAATAGAAGAAAATCAGTTGGTTGCTTATCCCAGATCAGCCTTTTTGAATCTGGCTTAGTCAGTAACTCTGAGAGAGGAAAAACATTTCACAGTTATAAGTTTCGAAAACAAGAAGAATCAAAAACCGAGACAATATTAAATGAAGTTGAAAAAGATAGAAGGAAGTCAGTGGGTTGTTTGTCCCAAATCATTTTTTTTGAATCTGGTTTAACAGATGACTCTGGTATTAAAGAGACCACTTGCAAAACAAAAATGGAGATTGAAACAGGTCAAAAATCATTTTATAGAAGAAAATCTGTTGGCTCTTTGTCTCAAATAAATCACCAGAACAATATTTTGGTAAATGCTAAGGCAGAAAATCTATTACTCCATTGTGATAAAAAATTGATGAAATCAAAACAGCCGGCTGAAATTAAGGTCAGAAATATTTTGGAATCAAATGCGGAAGTTAAATTAAATGCAAATAAAATCACAACTAATGATACTAAACCTGAGAAAAAGGACTCTGGCAATTATGAGGATGAGCATATTGCTGCTGTTGAAAGTTCTTTAGGTTGTAATTATGTAAACAAAGGTGAAAATGCTTCTGAGGAATGCAAAGATGAAAGGTATGTCCCAGATGAAATTACAGATCATTCTGATAAAGACAAATTTGATTCAGATGATAGGAAATATGATATAGATGAGGAATATAATGCAGACAACAGAGAATATGATACATATGATTCTGGTAGCAACTATATGGCCCGAGGTAATAAAGTGTCTGTAATAGATCGTCCACCATTGAGCATATGTGCTGTAAGTCAAATACCTGCCAGGAAAAAGTCACAAGTAATGATATCTGTTGGGGGCATTAGGAAACAAGATGAAGAATCAGGGTTTTTTGACAGTCAAGAAGGCAATAAGTTTAATAATAACCTGACTGTTCTCGATTCTAATCATGAAGAAACACCTAGCGAGGAAGATTACTTTCCCGAGGATGAAAATCCATTTCGTAGCCATAGATTTCACAATAATAGTTTTGGTAATAGCAATGAAAATTCTAATGTACGTTTCACTTCCTTGGGTGATTTAGCTAGTGGTGAAATGATTGGTATTACAACAAGAACAAGTTCATTTAACTCAAGCATAGGTAGTTCTTATTTTGAAACACATGATAATGTCAGAAAATCATCCCAAGATGAGGAAACATTGGAAAATTCAGTAAAACCACGTCGCAAGATGGGAACTGTTAGCATTGTGTCATTGGATGAGCTCCCAAAACGGAAAATGTCTCGGGTAAATGATTGGTTTCGGACATTTGATGAACAACCCTCAAGTTATGAATCATGCTTTATTCCGGAAAATATCAGCAGAAAGATGTCCACATTTGGGCAGTACTTAACATTTGATGATTTGGCTAATGAGGGGATGGAAGTTGTTGCCGATAAAGAAACAAGAGATATTATTTCTGTCAGCCATGACACATTGTCATCTTGCAGCGAACAAGTGCCATATAGACCACCTAGTCTGTATAGAAATGAAATTTCTGGACATCGTCCATTTGACAAATTGCGAATAGATGAGGAAACATCAGAGCATTTACAGAGCGATGAGGAACGATCCGTTTATTCATCACCTGGTTATAGTCCTGCTGTGTCTGATGATGAGAGTGATTCAGATGAGTCGACAGAAACACTAAACAATGATAACGAATGCAAGATTACCAACTCAGTCGAAAAAGAAATTAAAAAAGAAGAGTTTTCCATGAAAGATGAAATTGATTTCATTAAGAATAAGGAAACAGATGAAACAAAAAGTAAAGCTTTTTTTATTCCTTTTATTTGCTTAATTTTCATTTGTTCTTATTAAATCTGTAATGATGTTGTGTCTAATCATTAATAATGCATTAACTTTACCAAAATATAGGCTTGCACTTATTTTTACCTCATCATTTGTACTTTTATACACAAAACCTACGCAATTAAGTAATTCATTATTCAATATTGTTATCATCATTATCATCAACATTCTCGCCTTGATGTCCGTATTCCATGCTAGCATGGGTCGGACGGGGTATATTGATAACTTATTGTATCCTTTAAAATTGTGGAAGGATCTTGTGAAATTTTAAATGCTCCATGAGTTTAGTCAAGATACCAGCAAAAGTCTCTAGGTTATGTTAAAATGAGGCTTACAATTGTCGTGTGACATTTGTGTTAAAATATCTGTCTTCCTGTGTTATGATTGGATATTTTTTTAGTATATATAGGTCAAAAAAAATAGATAAATTTTATTTTATGTTAGCACAGATACATAATAGTAACTTCTGTATAAAAGTTTAATTTTGGAGTACAACCAAAGAAAACAAACTTTTCATATTTTCTTTGAATTACCCTTTAAGTGGTATGATAAGTAAATGGCTGTGTGTTTTTGCTACAAGGGAAAGTTAATTTCTACTAAGTAATTTAATTAGATAAAAATGGTGCTAGAAGTCATTATGTGACCAATACAGTAATTGTGGTTAAGTTAAAGTTTAACGATGTAGTCAGTTTAGGTTGTTTAATCTGCCATAAAATTGATCAAGTTTGAAACAGAATTTCAAGGTTGGTATTTCATTTTTCAAATATATTTAACATATTTATCGCATGAAAGACTTTTTGGATGTGTAATAATCACTGTTAGTCAGTCTTGAAATCTGTAACAATTCTTCTGTTCCAACTTTTTTGTTATTTGATCTTCATCAAAGTCATAATGAGAAGTATAGAGATGCGTGTGCAGATACGTAAAGTTTTTTGTTGTTATTAAAAGCCTAGGACTTAGTGGTGAATGAGATTTCTGGATTGTAGTATTAGAGTACTGAATAGTCATATTAATAGTCAGGGTTCAAAAAATTTCGGCACTCTGTAACGAAGTAAACCACCATCTAATGTGGTCTGGCAACACCGTAGATCAATGACCATTGGCTTGTTCATTAGTAGCTACTGGTTTTTCGACGAGAATTTGTATTTTTTGTGACCTGCGAGCTTTACTTTTTCTTGCGTTATTATTTTTTACGTTGGAGACAAGTGGGGGACGTTTAAACTCGTGAACCCCAAACACAAGAAATGAGCGTCTGAGCTAGCAACTCTCTCAGTTTTAACTTTCTTGTCTTCGATTGCGCTAAATAAGAACACTGATTTTCTGTTAAAAACACTTCCGATCTACCTGTTCTATTCTAATTTTATTTTTTTCTTTGCGCACGCAACTTTACTCATAAGAAGTTAATAATATTAATTGAACTATTTGCCAATATTGAAACTGAAAACTTAAAAAAAAGGAATTTTGACTTTATAATTTTGTCTAAACAACGGCCGTATGATAAATTAACATGTAAATATTTTATGCAATCATTTATAATGAGCCGCGCTTGATAAATAAGGTTTTAATAACAATTTCTTATAATAAAAACGGCTTTTCAGAAGCAAATGTTACGAAACTTGCTCACGTATTTTCAGTCGAAAATTCATTAAATATGTACAAGTGAATTACGCTAACGGAAAGGGTTATTATTTCTTCTCCCGGCATAAAATAATCAAGCAAAACATGAGAATTAAATGGAAACACAACAAACAAAAAGAAGGAATGATTAATTTTTAATATCGCAAAAAAAGACAACGAAGTGATACAAAAATATTCGATTCGCAATTTTATCATTTTCTTTCGCAAAGTGATTTGCAAAAATGGCATTTCGATTCGCAAATTGCGAATTGCGAACTGCTAATTCGAACCCTGATAGTCACATTCCGTTTACACTTTCGAAATTTTCACTTGCTTCATCTTACCTTTATTCTTATTACAGAGAGCGACCTAGAAAAGTGATTTTCTTTTATCCACGATTATGCAGTGTTGATTATTCACCTTGATCATAAATTAATGTATAATAATTTACAAAGGATAACAAAGAAGAGAAAAATGGGACGTAGTTTACATTTTTATTTATTTTAATATAAATTTTGAAGTTTTAAATTTTAATTGCTTCTTGAGGATTGGTTTTTTCTGAAGTGACATACCACAAAAAACACTTAATTGATCATTAATACAATGAATGGCTTTCCTTTGTCTGTGTAGAGATTCCCATGATCCAGTTAAGCAAACATCGCTGTGTTTGTCAGTTAGAACAGCAGGTGCTTTTGTGTTACTGTTTTAACAACAATTTGTATACATGTTCAGTGTTTTGTTATTTTCGACAGTTAACTTATATGGTTTGGTTTTACATTACTGTAAGTACTTCTGACTAACTGATTGGGTGGGCTGCGTTGAGTGGATGTGGGCAGAATTTTAAGAGTTTCACATTTGATGTTGTTGTTTTTTATTTTAACTAATGGTTATGCACCATTTTTTATATTTATAACTGTTAGTTCTAGAAGATCTGTTTTAATATTGATTTCTGTTTTTTTTATTTGTAATATGCTTTCATAACTAACTTACAAAAGCGGAAATTAAACCGATTTATTGCATTGCGAAAAGACTCTTGTGCTTATTTGATCTAATAATCTGCAGGAATACATGTATTGGTAAATTATGCATAGTAGTAATACAAAGTTCTTATAAATGTTAGCTGGAGATTAGTTAGTACTATGTTAAATTGTTTGTTCTAACTATTAATGAACTAATTACTGTATATGTACCATTAATTGTGATTTTATTTTTTGTTTTCTCATGCATTTGCACATTACACATCTAGATTTCCTTTAAGCCTTCGTCTTTCATGCAAGCCCTAGTGCTGTGTGTCCTTCATAAATGAAAGAATTTAATTTTTACTAAACTGTTTAGCAATAACCATCTCACCAAAGCACATTTGAGATAATATCATATAGGCGTATTTTGTAGAAAACTGTTGCAACAGCAGGGCATTTGTATATTAATAGAATCATTTATGACAATTTGTATTGAAAATAATTTCCTGATTCTTTCTATGACAACCATGCTTTTCATGTTTAGTACTTCCCCCATTTTGCTATATTTACATCTCTCCTTAGCAGCATTGAGGTTTTTATTTTAAGACTTAATCTTAAACTATTTGTCTCTGGCAATCTTTTGTTTTGATGTACGTACAAGATAACTTCCTGACTTTACCTTTAGGTTTTTTAATTCATTTTTATTTTGGACTGATAACTTATATGCTGGCAAACCTTACTAATTTTGTATGTTGATTAACTGTCAAGTTACTCTAATTAATGTATCTTTTGTCCAGCATTATTTTAAGCCACTCATTGTTGCTATTGTGTATTGATAAGGTGGTATGATTTAAATGACACTTCAGTGAAGTGGCTGCAGTGTTTTGCGACATTTTTAAATGTTTTTATGTTTAATAATTTCTCTTTGTTGCATTGTTTTCTGAAAAGACTTTGATGTTCTCCTTATAGGTATATAGTTTATTTATCGTGATAATATAACATTTTTCTTTTTACAACGTACAATGCTGTCCACAAGTGAACAAAATTTATATTTGTCAAGAAACTTTGTTGTTTTTGTTTGCACCCATCGTACTTATATTTATCACTTGTTGTTCTAGCCAAAGAAACTCAAGGTGTCATATACGAAAAGAAGATACATGCTGATGAGCAGAAAACGACGACCTTTTCGACTATGGTAGGTAACACTACGTTTATGTTATTGCCTTTTTAAGAATATTTAGTATGCAGGACTATGGGTGGATCTTGTTGGAGGAAGGGAGGGGATTTCGTTATTAAAAGACTAAACAACCTTATTGATTAACAGATTTTTTAAAACAACTGTTGCAGCTAAAAAATTGAATTAACAATTGCTAAATAGAATTTTAAGAGAGGTGTTTTTTATGGGAAATATCAAATTACGATAACAATTTTGACTTATACTCATTCAAAATAAGATTTGTAAGAAGTACTTTAGGTGACATATCATCATTGTAAATTCACATCATGGGATTTACTTTTAGCCAGTTATGAAATGGTATATGTTTTACGCCATTTTTTCATCAATTTGATAGATAGTTAATGAGAACAGTATTCTATATCATTTTAGCATATGTCTTCCTCACTTAGATAATTCTTAGGTGAAAATGAACCTAGGCATTTGTTTACTTTTTTTGCTTAAAAATATTTTATGCAGACAGCGTGTCCACTCTTGGTGCTATTTTTATTATCAAATATTGGCTCCAAAAAGTGTTTGCATAACAAAAAAATATTGCCAAAAAAGAGATCTATTAATTGCTCCCCTTATGAGAGGTAGAAAATTGAGTGAATTTCTTGTTTAATATTTCTTGTTTTATTTTTTTAGTTTGGCTACTTCAATTTTTGTTTGTATAGTTTCATATCAAAAGAATATGGAATAGATAAATGGAAAGAAATAATGTGAGTAAAAGAAGACGCTCAAGATAACAGCTGTAGTAAAACAAAAATAATATTTCAAATTCTTACTTAATTTTCTAACCTCCTCTAGTGAGTTAAAGACAGTGTGTGTCAGCATTTTGTTAAGTTTCTGATCTTGTTATGTACTTCCTCTGTTGGCATGTCTAAAATAATTAAGTAAAATCAGTTATGACTATCGTGACCACACTGTCGTGATTACAGTCGAATATCTGTTCAAATAATATTGTCAGCGTTTTACACGCTGTTCAAATGTCAAAAAAATTAAGTTATTGCTTCGGTCTGATCGGTATAATGAAACGTTTTTGTTACGAAGTTACAAAGTGTAGTAAGCGCCTTGGGCACTTATTCAGTTATTCTATTTTGCATCTCCTCCTTAAAGTGTTGCCAAATTTAAAAAAAAAATAATTTAGGAATTTTTATGATGCCATTAAGAAAACCGTTATAATTAAAAACAACTGATTGTTCACCTCAAATAGTCTTTTCCTTCATTTTGTAGTTGTGATAAATTTGCTTATAAATGATAAATAACGATGCTTGCTAAAGTGATACACTAAATCCAGAAAAACCCTCTGTCTAGTAGCCTACATATTCATGAGTGAATATTGAACCCTTTGAAGCAAAGCTGGGATAATTTATGAAGGTGATCTGTGACTAATTTTGTAAAAAACATTTGATCACTTTTACATTCAGAATCAAAGAAAGTGAAACTTTTCTTTTTAGTGGTAGCTTGAATCTATCTCGCAGACAAGTGTCGATGTTTGAAAAGCCGAGACACTCCATGTTTGATGATGCAATAACTGATCAAGTTGTACGCACAGCTTCGAAAATGCTTAGTAAGTCATGAATGAGTCTTGTCTTCTGTTTTCACTGCTGCGTTGTTTTTTAGCTCCTTGTATCGTAATTGTTCCATTTAGCAGTTAAATAAATTTCTAAGGTGGGCTTGATTGGGGATGTGGTCTTTAGGAATGGTAGAGACAAGAAAAAAATGATCAAAATGATGATCAAAAGTTAAAATGACTTTTTTTTAAAATGAACATATTTTTTGTGAAAGATGCACAGTATTGTTTTTGCTTTCGCAACAAGAGTGCAGATGTTGTAATAGATATCTGCTCGGGTTAACGGAGGGGTGCGTTTAGGTGAGGTGACGCTTATGTGAAGGGTGCGTTAATTTACAGGGAGCTGTAAGTCGAATAATTTCTTTCTTTTCCTATTTTTACATATTAGTTGTTACATTATAGGCCTAATTTTTTCTATATTTGTAGATATAAATTTCAATCTTTTCCTTCAAAAATTTGGTCAAAACTATTTCGAATTTTGTGGCACTAAGTATGGCGACATTTTGAAATCGATTGCAACAAATTTGGCTGACTTTATAAACAACATGGATGACATACGACGCCATATTCACAAAATTGAAAAAATTGCCGACGACTACCCTCCCTCTATATACGCCATCCTAGACAAGCAAGGAACGCTCCTGCTTTATTATCATTCTAACAGAGACCAAAAATACTTGGAATACTTCTTGATTGGTTTTATTAAAGCTGCAGCGTGGATACTGTACGGTATGCGCAGTCGTGTAAGCTTGCAGCGACAACGACAAAATTGTGAAGACTACTCCATCATATCTATTAAAGCCGTTAGCTCGCTTGTTAAAAAGCCGTCAGTATCTAAACTGCAAATTTCTTCTCGTTGCAAAGATTTAATCATCGAGCCTTATCTGATGGACAGTATTTTCCCGTTTCATATCATGTTTAATGAAAAATTAGAGATGTGCCAGTTAGGAATGTCTTTAAATAGATTATTAGAACATTATATTCCAATTCACGGACTTTCGATTGAGAAATATTTCTCTGTGGTAAAACCAGCCATTGATTTGAATTACGCGTCTATAAGAAACAACTTGAACACGGCATTTATATTGTCGAGTAACAAGGGGATGTTTCAAGAAACATTCTCCAGTGGTTTGGTCCTGAAGGGACAAGTTTCGTATTTAGAAAGTTCGAAATGTTTATGGTTCATCGGTTCACCCAAAGTTGATTTTGTGGAACAGCTAAACGGAGACAGTAATTTATATTTAAGTGATATTCCCTTACACGATGCAACGCGAGAGGTTTTACTAGTAAGCGAGCAAACGCACGAACAAGATGCGTTAAAGTCTCAGCTACAAGTTCTGACTAACCGACTAAAAGAGACATCTAAAGAGCTAGCTTTAGGTAAAGTCAATACGGAGAATATATTAGATGAGATTTTTCCCAAGGACGTTGCGGAGCGTCTGATGCGAGACCTGCCAGTACCAGCTGTGACGGCAGCGGAGGTGTCGATTTTGTTTACTGATATTGTTGGTTTTACTGCAATCTGTGGAAATTGCGATCCTGAAGATGTAACTGATATGTTAAATGACTTATATATTCAATTTGATTTTCTTTGCGAAAAGTTTGATTTATATAAGGTATGATATTTTGTTTTATCTGCACTCTTCTGACTCGCATTACACTTTAGCTCTTCAGCAACGTAAATATGGTATGTTTTCTTTCGTGCCCATTTATTTTCCTCTACCGCCTGACAATTAACGACTTTTCTAACTGTTTTCCAGTATTACCATTACCTAAAAGACTGCAAACGAATGTATTTAGATCATTTTTGATAGGTCGAAACAATCGGCGATGCATATATGGCCGTAGGCGGTTTACATCGAAAAGATAGCGAACATGGCCGCCTCACAACTGCGATGGGTATTGAAATGATTGCTCAGGCGAAAAACGTTTTAACACCAGAAGGTGAAAGTATTCAGGTGAGTTTCATTTCTAAATCATGTCGTTCTAAAATACAAGTCAAAATTTTTTTGCTTACGTTTCTGTACTTTCAGGGTAAAAAAATTGGAAGAAAAAATTATAAAAAGAAAATTTGCCGAATTGGCGGAATTTGTTCGACGGATAACAAAAATAAATAATTTTTGTTCAGAATTTTGTTCCAAAAAAAAATAAGTAGATGATGACGTAATTTTGGGAGGGGGGTCAACCAAATGATTACGACTGATTACATGGGGGAGGGAGTAGAAAATAGGCAAAAAATTGATTACGTAATATGTGAACGCTCCCTTAGCGTTAAAATAATAAGCAGATAAAACATAGATAAAAAAAATTGATAAAAAGGAAACTATCCAAGATTTTTTAATGACCAAAACACGTGAAAATTCAATGATTTCCTAACAATGGCACGTAGCAAAAAAAAGCTAATTCTAGCGCGAATTTAATTTAGCGAATTTTTTATCGTCTTTTAAAATATTTCTACCGACTATATAATAGATAATATTTGTCAAGACTATTGGCAACGAATAGTGATATAGGTTTATATAAATATAACATCTGGATATGATTTCATTGTAATTTCACCATGCGCAATATGTTAAGTTAACCGCATTATCTCAACTTTCTTTTCTATTTAGATTCGTGTTGGAGTTCACTCTGGTTCAGTTGTAGCTGGTGTAGTGGGAACACGAATGCCAAGATATTGTTTATTTGGCAATAATGTGACGCTAGCCAATAAAATGGAATCTACGAGTGCCACTGGAAAGATACATATAAGCCCTGCTACCTACAGGTTGCTAATTTAATTATTTAATCAACTCCTTTTTGTGATTTCTTTATTTTAATTCGTTTTATTATGAAAGATATTGGTGGAAAGAAAATGAAAGGTATATTATATATTAAATCTTTTATTAAACTGTTTTTCTTTTTTTTACCTCTGCAACAGAGAAATAAAGCACCACCAGGAGTTTATCTTCTTCGAGCGACCGCGTGATGTCATGCCACCACTGATGCAAAAACTGTACGATGGTTACACCTACTTTGTAACGCAAAGACGAACAAGCACGTATGATATTCCTACACCGGAAGCCGAAAAACGTTTAAAATACATGATGCCAAGACGCGCATCACAAGAACAGTTTATACCGACGCCTCGAAGAGCACCAAGCCGCAAAACGAGCTATTCGGAAAGCGTTATGTCCGATCACCAGAAGTATCCACCAGAGCTGAGAAAGCAATTGGACGCATTAGAAATGCTAAATGGTTATCAGAATGGGAAGGTGTTTTGTTTGCCAAATATGGAAGCATGAATATGCGTTTTCGTTTCGAGTTGTAATTTAAGTTTTATGTATTTGATATACGCTCTTTGTCAGTGTTTTCGCTTTTGTAGTTGTGTTTTTTTCTATTGTTTTTTTTTGTGTGTGGATTTTATAATCTGTAATACCACCGGTAAAATTTTGTTTTTTAAAAGTTTTTGAAAAAGCAGCTAAAAGTGTAATAACTGTAATAAGTGTTATTTTTATCTTTTTTTCTATCTTTTCCAAAACTTTAAAGCTCATTTCTGCTCAAGTGATTTACGTTTCTGTAAGATCTGCGAATTCTTCTTGTTTCCGTCTTTCACAGCTGGTTTGTCTCTCTGGAAACTTTGTCCCGCAAAAAGCTTGTATCACAGAAAGGTTTGTCCCGCAGGAATTTTTGTTTGACAGAAAAATTGTTCTGCTTTAATGCTTGCCAGTACTTTCAATCTTCCATTTCGCACCTGTGTGGTAAACAGCCTATATCCTATATAATTTTTCACCATCAGTTTTCGAATTGTTTTTGTTTCTTCAACGTCGAACTACAAGTTTATTGTCCATGTGTGTTTAGTTGTAAAAATTAACAATTGTTTAATCAAAAGTTAGTTTTAATGATAAAGAATTTTTCTCATGTTTTTTATCAATCAATAATCTAACGAGAGTGTGTTAGAAGTAAAAAAAATCTACTTAGCTGCAAGGTTCTAATTACACAAGCTATAACTCGAGTTTTCATATTTGATCGCTTGTTTGATTTATTTTTCCTTTCCCTTTCTTGTTTTACAGATACGAAGAAGATATTTTTATTGTAAGAATTTTTAAACTAATATATTATATATAAATACATGTATTTATGCTGAGTCATGCTGATGCAAATTTTTGTTGCACTGAATGGAGAAAAAAAGTAACCAAGAAAAGAACATGGTACTCGAGAATATGCCGAGCATATGAAATGAGTTTTTTTTTACGCAATCACGATTTTATTGTTGTCTATCCCCCTAGTTGTTGCCTATCATATTTACATGACTGAATTAGTTCTTGTGGATCAATGGTACCAATCCTGATACTGATTATTTCAACTCCAACGCCTTCGAAACCAAAACTTTTTCTTCTTAAGCAAAAAATTACTGAACTAATTCTGATCCTCTAAATTTCTCTATTTTCAATGTAAATATTTGAGGTATCCAAAAAAACTTTGAAGATTTTTAATCGTTATTTTCTACCTTAAATTATAATTTTATGGTAGTTTGCTTTACTGAAACCTGATGTAGGGGAAGGGATGTAGAACAAGAATTCCGGGATATATATTTTAGTATATCATTCACGTGCTATTAAAAATCATGGTGTGTGTCTTTATTCATAATTCACTAAACTATAAAACACTTGAAAACATGAGCATTAACAATGACGATTGTGAGTCCTTAAAAAATGGCCTTTGGCATCAGTAACATGTGACCACGTCAATGCCTATATAAACATTGATCTTGAGGAGTGACAGGAAGTATTATCTGTAGAATAAGTAGCTATGCTCTTTTGCTGATTTTGCTAAGTTTTTTTATTCTTGTGAACGGATATAACTACCAAGCATAAGCTATGTGATGGACATTCCTAATTATGTCACTCACTGTACAGTATGTGTAGCAGCTAGCTAGCTCAAAAATCTGTCTCAAAGAATTCTCTTATGATGCTAGCATAAGAGAATTCTTTGAGACGTTAATAGGTAGTTTCATGCTAGCTAAACTGGTAGTTTTATGCTAGCTAAACTTCTACTATCTATTGATACTAGATCTAAATTCACCCTCGTTCCCAGTTTTTTTGACTTTTTGATATGAGAGATGACGTCGAAAAATACCCTGGTATCGTTGATCGGATTTTGAAATATGATTGTCACATTTTCCCACAATTATGATGATTTTTTTCCTTAGTCAGCACTTTTTTAGGTTAATAATAAAATGGTGCATAAAGCCGTCATAATAATAATAAATATTTAAAGTGGCTAGCCCAGAAAATCACAAAAGCCTATAGTTAGTGGATTGTTTCCACTGGGGGCCAATGATCAATCAGCTTTGTAAGCAAAACTTTATAAACCTACCAAAATTTATGAAAAACGTTTTGCAGGGTTCCTACAACATTTTAAAAGTCACAATCGAGGAGACTCGAGGAGAAATTTAGTAAAGTTCGAGGACAATTTCGAAAATAAGCGAGGAGAATCGAGGAGATTATTCTTACTTTTTCAAACAAAGTCAAGGAAAATCGAGGAGTTTTTTAGGTCAACGAAAAATGGTTCTTTCGCTTTTTCGTCTTTTAACACAACAGTATCTTCATAATACAGTATAAGATAAACGTACTTACTATAACATGAACCGACCAGAACCCACCAGAACCGAGCAGGAACCAAGCAGGAACCCACAAGAACCGAGCACGAACCAAGCAGGAACCCACCAGAACTGAGCAGGAACCAAGCAGGAACCCACCAGATAAATCAAAATATTTCAGGTTCAACGATGAATTTTTAGATTTCCGTATAACAGCGAAACATATCTGACTCGCCACAGGCCGAATCGCGGGGTTCCTTTTATCCGAAACCGTGACCGTGTGGAAATAAAAGAAAATAAGAGGAAAATCAAGAACAATTGAAGGTTTCTTTTAAGTTAATTTTCTTATAAAAAACGTGTACAAAATTTTAACAATGTTAAAACGTTTTTTACCCACAGACACATATCCAAACACAGGATTGTTGGAACCATTAAGTTCAAATTTTTTTTTTTTGCCCCGGGTTAACTCTTTAATTCATAAAAACAATTATAACATTTGGCCTGTTTATATAGCGAAAGGCCGCCGCTTCACAAGATTGTACATTCAGACCCTATTCACTGACAATAACAATATTTTATAGAGGACTGGTTAAATATATTTAGATATTGTCAGAATCGATGTTACATTCTGATACAATACTCTGGAGATCAACGTCGCTCATTATCACATTTGTTGCTGTTCTTGTGCCTCTAAGACATAGTAGGCAGCTCCTCAACAAAGCAAAATTTAATCTCGTCTTAATCCATAAGCTGGACATGCTTTTGGTAACTTTTCTTTTTGCAGCTAGATGTTCGGCCGCTTGAGAATAAAAACGACTACATTCCCGACTCATTCCACCAAAACACGTAAAAACAAGAGGGGTGAAAGACCCGTGTTCAACCTGCAGTATACGTTGGTTATACTGTCTTTTCTTTTCATTTTCGTTCTTCTTGTGTGCAGCTGGCATACTCTGATTCAAATTACATTTGGCAATTGGGTTGAAAACCCTGACGTTACAAAAAGCCGTTTGTCCTCTGATCCAGAATCCTCTTGCTGACACATCAGCTCTTGCTTCATTTGATGTTTTTGCTGAGGCGTGTACAAATTCTTCACCTGTCAATTGGGTGAGCGTTGGTTCAATAACAACATGTGCACATATCTCCCCAATAATCTCGGCAGTCATATTTCTTAGCTCGTTATGTCTTGAGATGATCATGCCACCTTTTGCACACGAGAGTGCATGCTGGAGGTCAAAAGGACTGCCGCATACACATGTTGTAGGCATTCTTTCTAAAGGTACGTTGTACCTAATTCTAATCGCATCCCAAAATGCTTGCTTTTCAAGAAAGAAGCCATATCGTTTTAAGGGAATAACTGTGAGCCATATTGATGCTCCGTTTTCTCCAGCAGCTTCTACAGATCTTAGTTTAAATTTACAGTTCATGTTCCTTTTAAGTTCTTCTAGGATAGCATTGCTTTGCTTTCTCTTCTCGTTTTTGATTTTTGCTTTCAGCTTACTTATTTCTTTACTGCCGTCGGTGAAGATTTTCGTTTTACCGATTACGTTCAAGGTGGTAGCTTTCGTAACATCCCTCGAGTTTTGATATTCCTGGTCACTGATTTTTGATGGAACTATCAGACCCATCCCACCAAGTCTTGCTGGTAATGAAAAGAGTGTTCTTTCCTCCTCATTAAATGCATACCCTTGAAATAACACTTTAATAAACGTGTTTATGGCAAGATCAAGTGGCTCGAAAAGGCTAGAAATATCCGTAATTGTTCTCATTACGTAGGTGTACCGATGTCTCAACCCATGGATGAATGCAGAAAATGCAGCATGTGGTTGAGTGCATGCAAATTCTGAGAGTTTGTTGACTTGTCTGACCCATTCGATAACTTTTTCCTTTACAAAACACTCTTTGTTGTCTCGAGTACCCACCACAGCACCAAGGTGACGATGGCCATCTGTAGTAATTTTGATGTTAAATTCTTTAAACGTTTCTCTAGCGAAATCAATTAACCATTAAGTTCAATGCAGATAATCAGCACTTTGTCATAGTAAAAATAGTAAAAATATATTGATCATTGTCAGTGTTTTGAAACCTTTGTCAACAATGAAATAAAGCCTAAACAACTAAAAATATCTAACTGAAGTTAAAGTTGGTAAAAATTACAATTCTGACTTAAGAGAAGCAAATTCGAAAACAAACTACAGTTGACTCTCCCTAATTCGAATTGCCACGGGGAAAAATTTTTGTTCGAATTATAGAGAGATTCGAATTTTAGAAAGGCTCTGTAATTCGAACTTTCGGCTTCAGAGAGTGAAAATTCGAATTACACAGAGAGAAATTACGTTAATTTTAAAATCAAGAAAACATGATTCAAGTTTCATTCAATCTTTATTTTCATAGTTTACACAAAAAAGAAACTTTATTTGAAAAACTGTTAAATATTTGATTGCTTTACATTGGAGAGACGATCTCTTTCGACAATACGAGTTGCATCATCAAGTGCTTTTCTCAAGTCGACACCAAACGACACTCTAAAATTCAAATTAGGGAGAGAATCGTGAAAAACTGTTCGAATTAGAGAAGTTTCGAATTAGAGAAATTCGAATTGTAGAAAGTTTTTATAAGAGTTTCTTAAGGAAAATTGACGGTGACTGAGCACTCGTTCGAATTATAGAAATATTCGAAATATAGAGATTCGAATTAGAGGGAGTCAACTGTAACGCGAAACTAACGCGAAACTAAAGCGACGTGAGAAAATTAGATGGAACCAATTAAACGCATTTCGTAGAACCTTTCTCGTTAATTAAATCTACGACAATCTCGAAATCCGGAAAAAAACACAACAATGACACTAAAATTTTTAAAAATTTTCAAAAACGCATCCGGCGCCAACCAACTTTGAAATTTGACTGTCTGTCAGATGGATTTTAGTTCTTTCTGGCACGGTTATTGCTGAAAACTCAAATTTTTGATCGTGACCTTTCAGGCAGTTTGTGAGGAAGTGCAGGTAAACATTACCAGCATTCTTTCCGCGATTACCAATAGCATCGGTATATTCACGAACAGTACTTGTTTTGACTGCAATCACGTCTGCTTCTGTAAAAGATACCTTGCATTCCTCGCACCTTTTAATATTACTTGGAATGACGACTTATCTTTTTTGTGTACAAGGACGTAAATCTGGAAATCGTGCGGTTTGGGTTGAAGACATCAACAGTATGCATAGCAGTGCTGGACTTATTTTTGGCACTGACTTCCCACAAAGATCTTGTCTTCTTTGTCTTCAATGGTGTTACGGTTGCATTTGTGTGTGCAGACTGTGGACTGAGGCTCACAAATGTATTTGCCTCTGGAAGTCGTGCACGCCTTTTTTCTCCAGGCTTCTTTTTTGCCCCAGCATCAGTCGGTTTAGTATACTTCTGAAAACTAGTCGGTGAGTAGGCAAGAAAGGATTGAAAATGTTGAGACTTTCTCTCAGCGCTCACTCTTACCCATTCGACGGGATTCACAAAAAATTGACGATACCCTTCTGCCAATCTATATTTCCCTTGCCCTGTTAGAGCTTTTCGAGCTTCATCAAGATAATTTTCTTGAATCCATTTTGTCAAAGCTTGACTAGTAGCAGTTAAATCAGATGGAATTTCCAAGTCGCGTAGTTTCTTCTTCAACAGACGATGTTTAAGTTCTAACCTATTTGAATAAAATCTGCCAGATATCCCCAATGATACTCGAGCTGACTGTACTAGACACGTATGAAAAATATCCAATCGATTTTTACGAAACCATTCGTAAAAACCCGGTACTAAGTCTTCCCATACATATTTTAAAGATTCTAACTTCACCGAAAGATCTTCTGGATCAAACGCATCGGCAAGACCTTCTTGGACAACTGTATTTACTTGACATCCATATATATCCGACATTATACGGTTCATTGTTCTTTGGTTGGCATTAATTTTCTTTAACTTTTCTTTGTCAGCACCTTGCAAATGTTGAGTGCACCATAAGTTGCATTTGGCAAGAGATCAACCAAACCTTGAGAAGTTGCTTTGTCTAAGTCGTGACCTATCTTCTTAATGTTTTGTAAAACGTGATCGGCGATTATGACTTCTCCAATAATTCGCCGGAACGATAGCTGGTTCTTTCGGAACTGCCACTGGCTTGGTCCCGGAAAGTGAGGATGATTGCCATTTTCATCCAAGAGTGATTGGTTCTCATAAGACGAGTCGGTGAGCCATAATTTGTCGGCGACTTGAAACGTTGTATCTACAACGAATGTGAAGTTCCCGTTAACGCAAAAGCGTTTTAAGTCGTTGGTCATGTAAGGTAAATAATTAACGGAATAGTAGCTATCATTGTCAAACCTAACTGTTTGAACAAAACTGTCTCCGTGCAGCAAATCAATCAAAATCTCCGCTTCACTTTTCGTCGATGCACTTATGGTTGGTTTCATTTTTTGATTTTGATTGTGTACCAGCTTTGGATTACTTACAGATTCGCTAACAGAGCCCACTGTGTCGTGTTGTTTGCCCATTTGAACATACACCTCGTCGACCACTCGCCAGCTTTCCCCGTACCTTAGTAAAGACTGAAGGATCTCTACGGAAGTAGCTGGAAGCATGCGGTTTCGAAGCATTTCCATGGCGTTCAACTACAAATCCATCCTGATTATCATTGTTCCATCGTGACAGATACATATAGTAAGGATGCGGGCCAGGTTTCTTCACATTTCTAACAACAGCTATCATGTTGTAATAATGGTTGGATTTGCTATGCCTATTTTGCCGCCTTAATTGGTATACCTTGTTATCATCAACAATCTCCTTCTTGTAAACGGGGTGGGCAAAAGCGGCTGAGGTATCGCGTTTGTTTATGTAATATTCGTTTCCAGTTTTATGTGCCATTGCACATGTGCTGTTTGTCCAAAAAAAAATTTACTACTGTTGCCGCGTTTGCTGAATGCTCCATTGTCATCTGCTCGGGCTGACGCTATGTTTATCTTCTCCATGTTTAGCGTACACATAAAATTATTTTGCCGAGCAGCAGAAGGTTTCACATGAGATTCAAAGTCTTCTGGGTTATTTAGTAAAACGTTAAAAATTATTTCAGCCTTCTCAAAGTCTGTTTCTGGAGGTGTAGATTCTGTTTCTTTAAAAGTCGGTTTTGGTGATTGGGAGTCTCTTTTAGCTATACTGTGGCCAAATAAATTGTGTTCAAACCTAAAGGAAGTTAGAATATTTGTCTTAATTGTTTTTTATCTTTTATCTTAAGTTGATTAATTTTCGCGAAGGCTTATTTTCTTCTTAAAATCTTCGCGAATATTATTCAACTTGAGGTATGTATTTAACTTACCTTAAGGGCAGAAATTTTCGCGTGAAGAAACTTTCGTGGAATTTAATTTTGCGGATGAGAAGGTAAAAATGGGCGATTTTCGCGGAATTTAATTTCGCGGTTGAGCAACATTTCGAAATTTCGCGGTTTTCAATTTTCAGACAAAAAATTAACAGAAAATATAACAAAAAATATATCATTTTCAATAATTCGTAAATATCTTTCTAGTTATAAATTTTCACAGAATCAATTGTTGTGATTTTACGAAACTTAGATTTTAGGTTGCAAAAATTCTAAAGAATAAAAATAGTCAAAATATAAGAACAAAATAAGAACAATTTCAGGCTGAACGAGTGAAAAAAATAAGAACACTTTCCTGGTTTCCTGGTTCTTATAAAAAAAAAAGTGTAGAAAAGTAGAAATGTAAATTTTGGGTTATTTTGGGGATATATGATTATAGAGATACAGACGCTCTACCATGAATTATCGTCTCGTTAATAATTAGTTTCTGTGGTCCCTAAAATAATCAATAAAGTGTACGTACTTCACAAAACGGTTAGGAGTAAATTTTGTGATTTCCACTTCTTCTTCGTCGCTACTCTCGCGAACAAATCCACCGTTTTCATATTCTGAATTTAAAAAAAAGTTAAATAAATACCCTTAAACAATTTCAAATCTCTTTCGTAAATGACCCACGCAAGCCTATGAATTCCTTGCTTTGAAAAAAACTTACTTTTATCTCTGAAAAAACTCATCATTAGAACATGTGCGCTCACTACCACTGTTTGTTGTGATTATTCAACCTCAATATTTTCTACCAAAAACATTCGAATCTTATTGCGTGTTTTTTTTCATGGCGACAGTCGTTTCTTTTTTTTGTCTGTTCTTTTCTTTGAGGTACCGCTTATATTCGAATCATAACAAAATAATTCGATTTCCATACCTCGGTAAAAAGTGAAATCACGCAATCGTCCTCAAGCGCTCCTTTATCTGATTCAATCAGAGTGTTTTTACGCACACATATATACTGTTTAAATGTTTAGAATAGATCTTTTTTTTTTTTTTTTTTTTTTTTTTTTTTTTTTTTTTCGCCAAAAGAAATTTACATACAACTATTTCAAAATTACAGATACAAGTTCTACATACACATAAGTACAATCATAAATTTCTACATTGGGATATATATATATACATAAGTGTATCACGTACGTAGAATAAAATGGCAGGAGTAAGTAGAAGACTATGCAGTCTTATCATCTCACACCTTACATAGCCGTCATTAAAAAGAGCGTCAAATAAAAATTGATAATTAAAAACTTAATAAAATATTAAATGTTATGTTAAATAAAAGAAAGCGTTTAATTATCACACGTAGTGTTGTTTCAGAAGAAGACTTGTTCGTTATTACTTCGTAACAGCTGATTTCTTAGTGCAATTTTAAATTGTTTTGTAGATGGAATGCTTTTTATCTCATCGTTTAGAAGCATGCTCCAGAGTTTTGGGCCTCGGTTTGATATTGAAAATTTTGTTACATTAGATATGATTTTTGGCCGAAGGAAATTATTACCTGAAAATCTAGTTGGATATTTATGTTGAACTTTCTTAAATAATGTAATGAATATATTTGGTGCTATTAAATTTTTAATCTTATACATGAAAATAAGGACTTGAAAAATGTTTAGCTGACATACATTAAGAATACCCAGTTCTTTTAGCAATGGTCTAGAATGGGAACATTTGTTCTGTCGTAATATAATCCTACTGGCATGATTTTGCTGAATGTGCAGTTTTTTTAATTTTGTTATATTAGTGCTACCCCATGCAATGTTTGCATAATTTAAATAGCAGTGTATAAAGGAAAAATATATGCTTCTTAATTTAGTGAAAAGATCTCAACATATAACAACAGAAATAATTTATATATTTATTAAATTATTGTTTTATTGTTCATGATATGATGTGTGCTTACAGCCAACTGTAATGTGATGATGAGAATATACAAATAATCAAAATATTTGAAAATAAACTTTTGTAAATGTAAAAATCAACTTTAGATCATTTAGTGGTCAGTTCCTGGTCGGTTCCTTCTCGGTTCTTGGTGAGTTCTGCTCGGTTCCTGGTGGGTTCTGCTCGGTTCCTGGTGGGTTCTGCTAGTAACAAGTAATGCTTATTTTATAACTGATCTTTTTTCTTGTTCAATTGATTCAATTTGAAGTTGTACTCGTCAATTTTAGCCTCTTTCTCTTATCATGTAAATATTTTACGCACTTTGAAAAAAAATTCGGGGAGATTCGAGGAGGGAATCGTTGATATTCAAGTTTTTTAAGGTGGAATATATAGAAAAAATATCAAAAAATCGATTTTTTAAAGTTGATATATTTAGAGACTAAAATACGCCCGAAAAGACGGTAAAAACAGAAATTCAAAATTTTTTCCCTATCTTTCTCAGTTTAGGTTCAAAGTTACAAAGGTAATTATTTTTTCCCTTAGCAACGCCCTTAGCAACGTGTAACCGTGCCTTAATTGTCGTCTTTTTTGCCATAATTTTAGCATGAAAGTTGGAAAATATCAATTTTGTTCCACGTGTCTATTTTCCACACTTCAAACCCACCCGGACAACTTTCGTTTTCACATTATGGGATGAGAAACTGTGTTGTGAAGTGGTCAACACATTCCCATGGATAAAATGTTATTAGTTTATATTTTTATGATATTAATGTTTCTTAGGATTTAATTGTGATGTCTTTTGCTATTATAGTTAGTAAGTAAAAATGGGAAACAACAGAAATATACAAAGAAAAAAAAGCAAACATCACAGAGGAAATCAACACACAAACCCAAGAAGAAAGACCTGCTCGTGGTCCTCTGAACAGAGCAGTGCTAGCTCTAAATGTGCAAGTGCAAGGAAGATTAAACTAACTAAATTAACTGATGATGTAAATCACCTTGATTATAATATTTGGTTTTGAAATACTTGAGGCTATTATTCATTCAGTTGGTCGTTGCAGGGGATGTAACTCGAAGCGGCCACTTATCGTTGAAAACAAATCCTCTCTGGACATGGGATTTTCAAGTAAAATTACTATGAGTTGCACTAATTGTAGTTGGACAGAAAGTTATTTTACATCTAAGGAAACAAAGGACTGTCCATTTAATTATGGTAAATCAGGTGATGCTGCGAAAGGGAGAACCTCTTTCGAAATCAATGTCCGGATGATCACGGCATTTCGCGAAATCGGCAAAGGATTTGAACCTCTTAAAAACTTCGCCCGAGTTGCCAATTTAAAGGGACTTAGTCTACCATGTTTTACCAATATCAATACCAAGCTTATGAAGTCATATAAAGTTGAAGCTGATGAAAGCATGACCAAAGCAGCTGCTTCAGTTTACAGTGAATCCAAGAAGAGTAGTGTAAGTGGTGCTGGGTTGTGTCGGGTGTCATTCGATGGTTCTTGCAACGAAGAGGACATGCCTCGCTAAATGGCTTGGTTACGACAGTTAGCAATGGCAAGTGTATTGATGTGGAGTGTATGACAAAGTTTTGTCGTGGGTGCGCGATGTGGAGAAAAAAGAAAAACACTGATGCTTACAAAACATGGAAAGCAACGCATGTTTGTTCAATCAACCACACCAAAAGTTCGGGAGCCATGGAAGGGGTTGGCACAGTTAAAATGTTTTCACGCTCAATAACCAAAAACAACCTAATATATGAAGAGTATCTTGGAGATGGGGACACTTCTTCATTTAAAGAAGTTGTTGATTCAAATCCATACAAAGAAGAATCCATCACACCTGTGAAATTGGAATGCGTTGGTCACGTACAACAGCGCTTGGGTACCCGCTTACGTAAACTTGTAAAAGAGTACAGACGGGAGGAGTCGATAACCAAAAAAGAAAAAATCATAAAAAAAATCATCAAATTATCAGGAAAAGGGAAGTTGACAGACACTGTGATAAATTCCATGCAAAATTTTTATGGTTTAGCCATAAGGAACAATTTGGGAAACATATATGCAATGAAGAAAGCTATCAGCGCAGTGCTATTCCATTGCACCTTGTTCAAATCGAACGAATTTAGACATAGATTCTGTCCTACTGGTCCTGATTCATGGTGTAAGTTTCAACTTGATAAGTTGAATGGTACCCAAACATACAAAGCCAACATCAGTATCCCAAAGTGGATTCATGACGTAATTCAACCAGTTTTTATGAATTTGCGCAATGACAGCTTGTTGGAAAAATGTTTACACAGGCAAACACAGTATGCAAACGAGGCCCTCAATCAAATTATTTGGTCAAAAATACCCAAAAATGTTTTTGTTGGAAAGAGTGTGCTAGAATTGGGGATAAATGCAGCTATTGTGGAGTATAATGATGGTTCTGAAGGAGTTGAAAGTTTGAAACGTCTTGGTGTATCAAGCGGTCGTTTTACCCGGATCGGTACATATAAACGGAATACAAAAAGGATAGCAGATTCAGTTAGAAAATGTTCAGAACAGGGACAAAGTGCAAGAAAATCACTCAGAACAATAAAAAAGGGATTTTCTGACAAAGAAAAAAAGACTGAAAAGGAAGAATCTTGGAAGGTGACGGTATATACCTTTATTATATCAAGAAATCGATAAATTTTTTTATTAACCATTTATACTAAAGAAACGACGATCTTTCCAATGGTGAAACTATTTATTTATTTTTCGAAGGGGAATATTGACTTTATCCAAATAACTAACTAACTTTTTTTCTGATCGGTCTTTCACACCTCAAATTGAATAAGAGTTAAGAGTGAATGTTTTTATCATCCTCTTGAGTATAACTTTTAAAAATAAATTATATTTCCTTTCCGAAAAGAAATGACCATCTGAAAAAAACACACTTTCAGTTCTAAAAATGTATGCCATCCTGTTCTGTTTCTGCAAGTCACAGAAAAATGACTTAGAAAGTTCTATTTCTATGGTATTCTCAGTCACGTCTTTGCGAATAATAAAATTTAAAAGGACAACTTTCTGAATATTCATCGCCTCGGAAGTGTGAAAGTATCACCATCATTATGAGTATGCTTGAATGGTGTGATATTTTAAAAAATCTTTAAAACACTTTTTCGTAGTGTTGTTTTTTTCGTATACCATCTATTACATTTCAAATCTCTTTTACAAAACTACAGAAGATCTACAAGGGAGAGTGCTACTGTGCTGAAGCCAACGTGTTTATCTAAAAGCGATTTTTTTTTTATTTTCAAAAAACAACGATTCTCTAGATATTACATCTTAAAGACGAAAGTTTACGTTAAAAAATGGCTTTTTTAGAAAAAGTAAAATAAATAAAAAACGGGGACTTTGTGGAAAATAATTAAAAAATCGTTTTTACATACATCTATCCACGATTCTAAAGAACATCGAATGAGATTTGGAAACGAAGTAGTTTTGTAAATGAAGTCACTTTTTTGAAGGCAGGGTGTGTTTCAAAAATGTCTCTTTTTTCACGAGTCAAAAAGTTTCAAATTATTTTTATACCATTTGATAGGTGTTTAAAAATGCCTTATGGTGATGCATGAATGAATAAATTTTGATTAACTATCGCTGAAAAAATCGCGATTTAAAAAACCATGCTCAAAAGGTATACCGTCACCTTAAGTGTATTGAAGTCAACAGAGGCAAGGTCATGATGTTGGTGTATATGCTGGAAGCTATTCCAAGAAAGAATAGACATATAGCAAGGTGATTTCAGTCCAAAAGAGGTAGTTCTTACCAGAGGTTTATTGAGGAGCATTTTCCCCCTTGTTACATGAGCTTTGAATGCATAAAGGTAGGTTTCCATACGACTGCATTTTCCGCTCGAGCGTAGAAAGCTCGGGAGCATTTTTCTCTTGAGTTTGAACTTAATGGAAATCAATTTCCCGCTTGAGAGAAAAGATGTTCAGAATAAAATGGCTGCCGTAAACAGAAAAAACCTTTGACTACGAAATTTTAAAATAATAACAACAATGTTTTTATGGCAGCGAATTAAAAGAAGACGTTACAGGAAACAACAACTAAGATGAGAAAACTTTTTCATGAAAAAAAGGGGAAAGTTATTATTTATTGTTAGTTTATGAATTTAACTTCCAATGGCCCCCCAACAAGCAGTTGATTTTTGTGGTTGTTAGGAAGATTTGAAAAGAATTTATGAATCCATAACTTTTGTTCACAAATTCAATGCTAACAGGTCTCTCTGCTGTACTTAACACCAAACACTTTTCTGAAAGGTGTTTTTATTTTGTGAATAAAGAAGTGCAGAAGAAATTGTTGTTTTTCTAATATTTTTCTTGAATAAAATGGATTGCGCAATTGTTTACATTTTCTTGAATTTCATTGGTTAAAAAGCTCGAGAGAAAAAATACGCGCTGAAAAAGTTGAATGAGTTCAACTTTTTGAGAGAAGCTCGGGAGCATCTTTTTACGTCGGGTCAGCGGTCATTCTACTTCATTGCGCATGCTTGTGGGAAAAGCTCTTGAGCTTTTTCCGCTCGAGCGGGAAATGCAGTCGTATGGAAACCTACCTTAAAGGAGAGGTACCATTTAAAGTTTGATATATGAGTAATGTGTTAGAAAGATCAATAAGGTCCTTAAAATTTAGTACATTAAGTGCGTTTGGACGAAGTAAGAAAAGGAGAAAAGGAAATGATAGGAATAGCAGATTTTTGAAGACGGACAATCCAAATAGATTTTGTAGACATACCCCATACTGGAGAACCATACGTCATGTGAGAGTAAAATAAGGCATAATAAATAGTCATAATAACGTCATTCGGAACATAATGTCGAAGTTTACTTAGACCACCATTTGCTTTCCTGAGTTTGTTGCACAAACGTGATATGTTCCTTTCCGTTCCAGCTTTATATCCCTTTCAGCACTTATACTCATACTTGTATTCAGATTAAGGAGGTATTTAAAACAAGAGTAGAACTTTTTAACTTTGCAAAAAATTAGTTCTCGTAAAAATTTAAAAGTATTTCAAAAATTAGTTCTTGCAAAAAATAATTCTGCTGTTTTACATAACAGAATGTCAGAATGTCTAAGGCAAGCTTTTATGATATCTGAAGCAGTCTACAAATATCCTTCCCTTTAATTCCTTGTTTTTTTTCATAGTTCAAAACGCCACAAATATGAAAACTTTTTTCATAAATTTGATTTGAAACCTAACAATGAACTATCTAAGTTTTCAGGAAGTACCTAGCTAGCTAAACCTGCTAATAAAACAGCACATATTATTTTTAAACTTTTTGCAGTTACCAAGATAATTTTTCTTGTATATTTTAGTCGTGAGACAATAATTTTCTGTTGTTGGAACATAAAATTCTGCCCGCTAAATTTCCACCATTGTTAGTCGCATAAATTAACGCGTTCGCATAATCTGGCCATATATTGGCCAAAAATCACTCAACTATACCAGGGTATTTTTCGTCGTCTTCTCTCATATCAAAGAGACAAAAAACCCTGGGGACGAGGGTGATATTTGGCTATTTAATGAGGAAATGGGCTTTGCTACTCTCCACAATTATCCACAAACAATACCTGCAATTACCTTTATTGTAATTTTATAATAGCAACAGGGTGACAAAAACGTGGTGAAGATAGTTCGGTCAGTATTTTACATATGGTAGATTTCAGGGTCCCGAGTCCTGGATCTCAGGTCCCGAGTCTCGAGTCCTGATGGCCAAAATCAATAGTTAATGAAAAGCCCTTGCAGGCTCAAAGATTTCGGAATAGTAAATCCGGCAGATAGAAATGGGTTTTTCGGATTTGAACACGACTTCGTTGTTCCTGTATACTTTTCGTGTGAAAAACCTACAAAGCGGTGCTTAGTCTTGTAGAAGAACTACCTTACAATATACTTGGCGTCAAAATCTGAAAATGTTATTACGGTAAAGTATACGGAACAATCGGCACTGCGTTCGTCTGCAATCTGATTTTTAATTAAATTTTCGCTGGAAAAAATTTACCGTTTCCGTGTTTTATTGATATGCGGACACTTAATTAGCGGACACTCTAATTAGCGGACAATATTTTTTGCACCAAAGAGAAAATATGGTTTTTTCTTCTCTCCAATTAGCGGACAGTCCAAAATAATCAAAAGCGAGCAAAGAAAAATAGACAAAAAGGAATAGTTCAGATGAAGTAGATTGGAAAATAAGCTCCCTAGAAAAATGTGTAGATGAATATATTCGAAAAGAGTCTGGAATATAGAAGAGATTTCATCTGATGACGATGACGAAGATGGTGATAATTCTGTGATTGAAAAAAAAGAAGTTTCTATTGCCACAACACTAACATTGCTTGACGAGCTCATAGAACTAAACGATCTCAATAGAAACTCTTTCCTCCATTAAGGTAGGTTTCCATACGACTGCATTTTCCGCTCGAGCGTAGAAAGCTCGGGAGCATTTTTCTCTTGAGCTTGAACTTAATGGAAATCAATTTCCCGCTTTACAGAAAGATGTTCAGAATAAAATGGCTGCCGTAAACAGAAAAAACCTTTGGCTACGAAATTTTAAAATAATAACAACAATGTTTTTATGTCAGCGAATTAAAAGAAGACGTAACAGGAAACAACAACTAAGATGAGAAAACTTTTTCATGAAAAAGGGGAAAGTTATTATTTATTGTTAGTTTATGAATTTAACTTCCAATGGCCCCCCAACAAGCAGTTGATTTTTGTGGTTGTTTAGGAAGATTTGAAAAGAATTTATGAAATGCAGAAAATGCGGAAAATGCAGTCGTATGGAAACCTACCTAGACTTTTTAAAATAAAATCTTTAATCATTTATCCATCATTTGTTAAAATTTGTTTGAAAGACTTTAAAGACCTGTAAAGATGGAAAGTTTGGTTCGTTATCATTATGTTAATATTATATTATCATTTGTTATTTTTCCTTTGTCATACAAAAATCGGCTTTATTTTCTAATTTGCGGCTTGAAATGTAAAACTTTCCAAAAGGCGGACACTTCCAATTAGCGGACACTTTGGTCATACATCGATGGTGTCCGCTAATTGGAGAGTATACTGTACGTCATTCTCAAGGCCGCTGCAATGATGGTTTGTCATAATTGCCTTGCGCGATAATTGTTACGCGGGAAAACTATCCTTGAAGTAATGTCATTCGGTTAACTGAGAGTACAAGATACAACAGGGAAAACGCAGAACAGAGTTAATAAATGGGTAAATAATGTCACATCGCTGACCAGCATAACGCTCACAGGCTGGTAGAAGTAATATTGGGCATTCGTGCCACAAGGAAACAATAATGAATAATTTATTTTATAAATTTTCTATCAAATAAACATTTGTTCCATTATAATTCATTTTTTTCAGTGTCATCAACAATATGATAGCGTACAACCAAGCAGAGCTATTATTCACTTGGAAATATGATACAAGACAGTATATACGTTCAATTACACAACTGAAATTCGGCTAATGCGACGTTTGATGCATACTGGCGTATACAGTGAACGCTTGTTTTGCTCGGCTCTGTCGATTTTTAGTGATGGCAGTGAAGTTTGGCGCCACAGACATTGTATTGACATTAAATGAGTCAACAATAGCAGAAAACTTAATTTCGTCTGTTTGTTAGAGTTATAATGGAGTTGAAGGTTGATGTCCTTAATTTTCTTGGACAGAAACAATGTTTGTCAATTTTACAGTACATCTACACAACCTCAATCCCAGGGCCTGTAGTGTTTTTTGATATGAGGATGAAACGCGTACGAGTTTCATCCTCATAAAAACAAACGTTACAGGCCCTGGGATCGAGGTTGTACATCTACATATTTCACAACATTTTTACCACGTCAAATGATACTCACTTAATTCAATTAAAAAACATAATTAGGATAAGAATACAACCTATTGTATTGTCATCGTCATTAAAAGTTCAACAATAAGTAAAACAAAATATAATTTGAATTTTACATTACATTTTTTAACAGAAAATGTTTTTAACAACTGCAAGAACACAGTAACAAAATGTCTTTCCATGATCGTGTGAAAACAATATTGACAGCATATGAAAAAAAGGCGAATGATTATAGGAGTGAGAAGAGCTAGGGTGCAAAAGTTCATGTTCTCTATATGAATGGAATTATAGGAAGAACAAAAATGCATTATAAAAATCTATAGAAAACGTGCAGGTAATCACAACACAGTACTGGTCAAACATCAAAATTCACACTGAACAATCAAACTTTGTCAGTAAAATTGGTTAAACATTGTGACATTTGATATAACCTTTACTCAAACTCTACTTTTTCAAAACAATTGGTCATAATTATGAGAAACAATAAAAAAACATGAAATCAAAATAGTGACAGGTCAAGAAATTGCTGTTTCCTAGAAAAGTTCATATCAAACAAAATTCTTGGCAATTTTTTAACGAAGTTCAGTTTTGAATTAAAATGACAATTCACGACAAGGTAAAGCTGTTTCACAAAAAGTTTCCTATAATGCCGTTCTTTATTACCAAACAAACAAAATTGTAGCACATATAAATTGCCAGTTGCATTATTTTCATATATTACAAATGATAATTCTATTTTCATTGTAAATCATATTTATTAAAAAATACGCAGAGAATGAAGTACCATAAAAATAATAAATAATTCAAATATAAAGGAAGGTATAAAGCATTGAGCGATGTGTTTCAAAAGAACCTTAGAAAGACAACAAAGTGTGGCAGTTGTTATCGAAAAAACAATCATCATTATTTATACCTTTGAAAAAAAGTCTAACATCAAATATAATAAATACTAAAGTCAAGCCTGTGAATGTAAACTTGTCTGAAAAGACGACTTTGTGCTTAAAGGGGAAGTAAGGTTAAAATCTTTATTTTCTAAATCAATAGTCATACCAGGTTTGTAGTAAGTGTCTAAATAAAGTAAAAAGAGAACCTACGGTGTCTACGAGTTTCCTGGTTGATAGGTGTCTACGACAAACCAGCTCGATCGTTATTTTAAAACCTGATAAGGGCAATGGCGTAGTCGTTTTAAACAAAGATGATTATAACAAGATGTTGTACGAAATTTTGGATGATGTGGAAAAATTCAAGAAACTAGATGCTGATGTAACAATTTCAAGAGAGGCTCGTTTGCAACGATTTCTAAGAAAATTAAGAAAGGAAAACTTTTTTTACTGAGTCTAATTATTCTAAAATATATCCTAGTGGTTCTTTAGTAGATCCATGGAGGTAGAAATAGAAAAAATTTATTTCTACCTGTAGATCGTATATATGGTTTGCCAAAATTACATAAATTGAAATCTCCTTCTGACAAATTGAAACTAAGACCTATTGTTTCATCCATACATATAATTACGAATTGTCTAAGTTTTTAGCTCAGTTATTTTCACCACACATCGATACAAGCTATTGTGCAGAAGATACTTTTAATTTTGTGAAGAAAATTCAACAGGTTAGTTCTAATAATTATTTTATGGTCTGATATGACGTCACTAGTCTTTTCACAAACATTCCGCTAAATGAAACGATAGACATTGCTGTAGACTTAATTTTTCAATCAGATCCAAGCATCAAAATTACTAAACTTGAACTCAAGGAGCTATTTCGATTTGCAACATCTGAAACTCATTTTCTTTTTAATAATATATTCTATGATCAAATTGACGGAGTAGCGATGGGCTGGCCACTTGGACCTGTCCTTGCCAACCTATTTATGTCACACTATGAAAAAATCTGGATAGATGAATATGATTCTTCTAAAATTATTTTTTACAGAAGATATGTTGATGATGACATATTTCGTCTTTTTGCATAATAAAACTGAAGCTGAGAACTTCCTTGACTTTATTAATAATAAACACCTAAACATTAAATTTACCAAGGAAACTGAAGTTAAACATAAGTTTCGAATTGTGTTATACATAGCGATTGCGAAGTCTCAGATCCGTCATACCGTATCTAAAAAAACATATAAATATTATAAGTGGAGATAACAATGAGTAGTAAACAGATCAATGCGAAGGTTACAGGCGGATTTTTCGACCGCTTTCATCCCGAATCTTAAACAATAAAAAAGCATGTACCCTACTATTACAATGCTTTAAATGTAGAATTATTCGCAAGCATAGAAACTTGCAAAATGATTTGTGACATTATAAATGTAGAATTATTCGCAAGCATAGAAACTTGCAAAATGATTTGTGACATTAACTCTCGTAAATTGTCTAGATGAACCTTTGTGCAAAGTGCTTCCATGTTTTAGTTAAATGGACCTGGAAACCACATTAGAATTACCATTAACAGGCGTAAGCTTGTTAACGTCCACGTTTTGCTATTAATATTCGTTGCAAAAGGTTCCGTCAGCCCGATATCTTGAGAGCCGGGGTCATTTTTGTTTCATGTTCAGGGATTTTTAATTGTCAACCGACTGATCAATTCTATTCTATGTCTCAAATGACTCTAACACGACACATATTTGTGACGTCCGTCATACCTCCTATAACCTGAAAAATAAACGGTGAGTTGATTCTCAATTGATTCCTAATTCACGTAGTTTTGAGAATTGACATACTTACATGCAATACTAAGGGTTTTTACTATGCCATTCAATATGTGTATAGAGTGAATCACTCTTGAATATTAAGCAGAGCTGTTTAGTGTCCATTTTTCCTTTCCAGTCAGTATAGAAACTGTAAACTTCTCTAACATTCCATTACCCTAGTGATGTTACAATTCAAAAGTGTTATAAAATTCATAAATTTATAAAAGAAGGATTAGGGTATTGCTAGCTAGCATAGATTCAGGAGGGCAAAAATATTTCCGAACATCGACATCTGGTTCTATAAATTATTTGCAAATCTTTCATCAAGTTCAAAAGTGAAATCGCGAGCTGGAAAAGTAAATCTGATTCCAATTAAGTGAACAAACCTTTTGGTTTAACCGAACAAAACATATTCTGTATAACACATTGCTTATATTTTTTTTCCTTCTGAAGCATTTTCTTCAGTGAGTAGACGGACTTGGAACACAAATGCCCCTGTACTTTTCTATGTTGGGTATTGTCCTTTTCTTCCATATAATGATCCATCATTTACATGCACTGTATTGTAGATTAATGAATTAATTTGATATGTTAGTGATTAACCTTGATCAATAACATACAACTCCGCACGGAAGGCGCTCATGGTCACATATCGTGGGCCGGAAAACCCCAATTCCATGTCAAAGAAGAAGAAAAATCTGTCGGTTTTAACAAGAATTCGGATGCGATCCGAAGTTTTAATAAAAAGTAACTAAACAACAAAATGTGCGTAAGTGTATACAATAAAAACTTAAATTCATTTACAACAGTGTAAATATAAAATGAGGGACACTAAGATAAGTCCTGATTGCAGGAGCTAAGCGAAGCGAGCGGAGCCCATTTGGCATTTAAGCGCGTATTATTTTTGCTGAGCGCAGCGGAGCACATTTGGCATTTAAGCGCGTATTATTTTTGCTGAGCGCAGCGGAGCACATTTGGCATTTGAGCGCGTATTATATTTTTCTATTTTCTACTATACAGCGGAAGAAAATCAAATTTTTAAAAAAAATTTGACGAAAGTGTCACTTTTTTCACTCGATATGTCAAATCCCCTCAGTCTCGGTCATCCCAATTTTTTTCTGCTTACTCTACGCTCTGGGAACGAGGTCGCTATTTTTAAGAACACTGTCCTATTCGAAAATATCATTTGAATAAAACTGTGAAAAACAAAACAAACCGAATACGTTTTGCGTTGTTCATATGAGTTAAGTTGTTGTCAGGTTAGGTTAACAACAACAGCTCATGCAATACGTCACAAAGTACAACAAATGGTTGGAATTATATAGCATCATCTCAAAATGAATGTCAAAAAAGGTTAGTAGTCTGAATAAAGTCTGATTAGTCTTTGTACAGAGTCAAAGTTAGCTAGCTAACATTTTCTACTTAAGACACAAGCAAGGAAAGATAGCTTTGACTTGGTCTGCAATTTTTTGTAATTTTTGATAAGTATGGATTAGCTAGATAAATGAATTGAGATTTTTAACGATTTTTTTCGACTTTTGTGATACAGTAAAGATGAAAAAAAATCATCTTTACCCATAAAGCGTATTGACGTGAACGTTTTTCTATAAACGAATCGTCCGAACCTATTTTTCTTTCTTTGTATCTATTTTACAGACTGCGCAACCTGAACAAAACGTTGGTCGTTGTTTTGGGAAGAATAGTCCTCGTAAAATTTTTAAACTGCAATATTAGTTGTTAGGAGGAGATGAACTTTAAATTTGTTATTGTAAAATTTAAACACATCCTTTTTGTATGTTTATTCAGTTTCTTCATAATTTAACTCGGAGAAAAAAATATTCAAACTGTGAAAAATAATGATGTTGTTTTTACTGTTTATACAACAAGAAAAAAGCTCCTGAAAAACAATGTTGTCCGTTACGTTATGCTTTGGTTCAATTCATCGATGTTTTGTTCGATTCATCAAATTTGAAGACACTGCAATGCAGGCCAATAACCAGAATGCTCTATGAGAGTACACATAACATTGCTCGGTTAACTTTTATTTCTGCTTTGTATTAAAATGTTTTCAAGGTTTTTTACTAAGCGCGTATTCGGATTTTTTTATTTTCGTTCTCCGATTTTGCTAGATTTTTTGTTAAACAAACAGAAAAAGCGGAAACGGAAAAGTTATAGAAATTTTAGAAACGTATAAGATATGTTTGCTGGTTTTTCGCTCTGAAAACGAATGCATATTGTAATCATCTTTTCCCAGAAAAGAAATATATCTTTTCCAAAGGCTTATTTTTTGCAATCTAATAGTGGCTAGTACCGCGCCAGCACGCATATATCAAAAGTAAACAAAGATTTTGAAATTTAAAGTACACCTTGAAAACGGAGAATTATGGGGTAAACAAATCACGAGTATCACAATAAGCTCTTTTCCGTATCACATGTTCACAATTAACCGTGGCGGCTCAAAATCAAAGCGCAACATGAAAACGAGGTTTATTATGAATTATTTGAAATTGTAGCGGGAAAGTGCACAAATTATTTAACAAATTTATGCATTTTTGTTATTTTTGGCTGCACTTGAGTGCAATATGGATCAGTTTCAAGAACTATTACCTCATACTAAAACAGGTAATGGTTTGAGTTCCCGAACTAAAAAAGATTTTGTTTGTTTAGAAGGAGAAAATATCTGTCACAAAAAAGCTGACCTTATCCTTCGAGTTTATGCTGTATTCTGTCGCATAACAAATGATAGGAACACTATTAATATCCCTACATGTTCCGAAGAAGATCGCAATACTTATGGTATTATAAAGGGAGAGTGTCATAAGGTCCCCTAGGTTCGCAAGCGAAAATTTTTAGTGAGTCTTATTCTGAAAAGATGATTTGAGACATGTCAAGACAAACAAGTACATATAGCTGCCTTTTCTTGACAAGGCATTGTTGTGCTCTATCTATAAATGAAAGTGATGTATTTAACACTACCCCCTACAATTCAAGGAATACCAATTATCCTCACAATTAGCTATATATATAGCTATCATATACTCATTATTACCTCGTTGTTGTAGATACAAGATAATTATGTTTTTCCTAGCCCTGTCCAGGATTTGAACCTGGATCTCTCATTTGCATGAGTGTCATAGCCATTAGACCAACAGGGCATAAATATATATGAAAAACTTTACAGGAACATATTATACCTTATTGGTATAAAATTTGGCGCGTATTAATTTTAGCGCTTTTTCGCGCAAAATTCTAAAAATGCGCCAAAATTTATACCATTATTACGCGCAAATGGTATGTGCGCCAAAATTAGTACGCCCGAAATCACGATGAAAGTAGGGTGCGCCAAAATTAGTACGCGCCAAGTTTTATACCAATAAGGTATATGCTTATGGATTTACAGCACACGTAGACTACTTAACTTTTTTTGTGGATATCAAAAAAATTTTATTAACTAACTAGACAGGCGTTGACGTTGAAATGTCTGGTTAAGTCACAAGTATCTGTGTTACCCGTCGTTAAACGTCTGGTAATCAGACTTTTTTGTTAATTCTTTGTCACTCACTTGACCAGCCCACAACTTTGATACAAACGTGATACTTCCATTGGGGGATAACCCCACCAAAGCTTTCCAAGTGTTATGATGTTTATACTGTGACCACGTTTGTGACTGTGATACCATAGAAGAAGGGGTTTGTATAAAAACTTCAGTACTATCAATGATAACACATGTTGTGGAATACTCTCGAAATTGCTTAGGCATGTATTTTCGAACCATTTTTTGAGAAGGAAATGGGAATAACAGAAGAAGTTCATAATAAAGAAAGTTTATCCAAGTGGTAAATATTCTTGAGATGTGACCAGAAGATACATTAAACGATCAGCAGTATCATCAACAAACAAACCAACCTTCAAAACGTACTAAGGCAATAAAAAATTCTTCCAATAAAGACAGTGATCGTTTACGACCAGGTTTGGAATGACCATATCTGGAGTAAAAATAAATTACTATGATTCTTACCAAGAGACTTTGGACCAGACCAATAGTGGATACGACGTAATTTTGGTTCCAAGTATGAAAGAACTGATAACAGTGACTCATAGTTTGGAAAACCGGTGTAAAATTTTACTGCACATGGATCACTTTTTATTTTCTAAAGAACATGCTTTGCTCTGGTATGAATTGATTTCCTTCTTGTTAAGATCCATAATTTTATTTTGTAGCACAACAATATTATTGGAAAGTTCCTTGATGTCATCTTCCATTTATACATATATTGACTACTCGGGTTAATTAAGGCCAGTCTTTTTTTATTTCGGGGTCATTTTCAATATCTCAAGTTATGAAGAGTCTGGCATAATTTATTCGGCACCATATTATTATATGAATAGTAAAACGCAGAATTCAATTTTTCTAAAAAATTTTGATGACGTCATATACCAAAAACGCGACTTGCCCGCGGTTTTTTACATGTGCACACCCGCATCATTAAACGGTCTTTAATTTCGCGGGAAGTAGCAGCAAAGCAAGTCTTGGCATGAAGTGTCTTTAGAATACTCTGTAGCAAATTAAAATATTTACCTCCCGCGAAGATATGACGTAGTCAATTTCAAAAAATAGCTTTATATTTACTAGAATGCGCGTTTTCGACATTTTGGCCATTTATAGAAACTTGGTCCAGGGATATCCTGTAAATAGATCACGTAAGACGCGCTTTTACACCCTTTCGCGCAAAAATCGTAATTGTTCAATGATGCGGAAAACTGCTTGAAAAAAACAGCGGGCAAAGCGTGTTTTTGGCATATGACGTCATCGAAATTTTTCAGAAAAATTAAATTCTGCGTTTTACTATTCATATAATGATATGGTGCCCAATAAACTATGTCAGATTCTTTATAACTTGAGATATTGAAAATGATCCCGAAATAAAAAAAGACTGGCCTTAAGTAGCCCGAGTAAGGAATTTTGTGTTGAATGGAACTTGGCATATGAATGATCATGAGCTGTTCTATACTCATTTTTGTCATCATTTAAAACATAAAAGGCAGTGTGAACAAAAGTTGCGCACTCCAAACCACGAGAATATTTTCGTTTTCACCCTTACGTATTATGACAGCCGCCGTACGCCTGCCTGTCTGTTTGTAAGTCAAAATGGTAGCTACAAACTACTAGCCTCTTTGATTTTATCTGTATCCATAATTTTAGAAAATATGGAAATAAAGCTTGACTATAAAGTTAAAATCTTGTGGTAAAGTCTTCTTCTCAGCAAAAACACGCTGTGAAAAATTAAATTCTGGAAATTTCAAAATACAAATCTTGTTATGTATAAACATGACGATTCGAATATAACAACTTCTGAAAACGAGCTCAATTTGAATGAATAAGGTAGTTCATTGTTAATTAATTCAGCAATAAATACATATTAGTATTTGAATATTTCAGTATTTAGGGCTTCAAAATTTACTCTCTTGTTGAATATTTTTTGAAAATGCTGATGGTGCATGGTTTGATAACAGCTGATCTGAAAAAGAAAGTACGTTTTAAAAATGAGAAACAAGAATATAATTTTACCATAAACTGAATTAAAATCAGGTTGTTTAATTATTTTCTCTTTAACTTCTCTTTACCTCTTTGATTTGAAAAGGGAATTTATTAAAAAGATACAAATCAATGCCATGAGATGCACAAGGTATATATATAAATATATGTATTTAAATTTAATCAAGCTGGTTTTTAATATCTTTGTTAAACAAGTAACATATTAAGCAGGCGATACATGATTTTGAAACCTGTGGACAATACAGGATTTTTTTGCCGAAATCGATTTATTGAATTCAACAAATTTGATCGTTTGGTATCCTTTTTTAATTCGAATACTCAAATTTGAATTTCTTTTCGGAGAGTCTGATTAGTTGCATTTTTTCATTTTGAGGAAACTGATTGGTCATTGTTTTGGTTTGACAAATCCAAAAAGTTGAACATATCTAACTTCTGAAATTTCAAATTCACAAATTGAATTCAACAAGTTGAAGCAAAAAAGGGTAAACACACAATAAATTTGCGGATTTGAAAAATCGATGGTTCTTTTCGTGAGATTTTTAAAAATCAAGTCTTTTCTAAGAAATCTTAGAAAAATATTTTGTGATACTTTGGGTGAGTTCAAGGAGAACTGATAATTAGCCAGAACAGAATAGTTAGTCGTTTTCAATGGTGCCATAACTTGGTGGTTATAACTCTGGCACTTTGTGCGTGAGAACGGGGTTTGATTCCCCTTGGCGGAAATTCAATATGGGTGAGTGAATGCTACCATATCCCCGGATTAACCCAAGCCATGTGAGGGAAATTGTGGAGATGGCACACTATGTGGGCTGTTGGATGCTGCAGGGAGTTGTCTGGTAGAGCGGGGACCCTAATTGGGTCTGCATAGCTCAAAATGAGCATTAAATACTATAGGACTCCCTAACTAAGCAATGGCCCCTCCTGGAAATAATAGACAGAATTTGTGAGGCTAGCCATATAAAATATACAGACATTCTATTTATCTATGCAGAATAATTATATATACGGTGCGTACAGTATAATTAGCCGCTCATACAGCTACTTATACGATATATATCTTTTTACTTAAATTTCCACTTTTCTTCGTTATCGATCTCCCCATAGCCATATAGATCCACATAAAGTTGTGCTTCAATTAAAACCACAAAAAGAAACAAGAAACGATTGTGCAAAAAAGGTATAATTTTACTGTAGCTAGCAGTATGTCGTATATATTATTTAACAAAAAAACTATTCTGATTTCAAGAAAAAACATGGAAAAGACGCAGTTAGCTGTAAAGAACACAAAGAAGCTTTTAACGGCTAATTATACTTTGCGTAGCATCTAATTATCCTGCATCGGCTAACTATATTCTGTTACAGGTTAATCATCAGTTCACCCTGACTGTTCAGTGCAAGCAACAATAAACTTTTGTCACGTTTCGACAACTTTTCTGCAAAAAATATAAAAAAATCCTGTGTGAATATATATATCTTTTTATCTGATAGAAGTAGTCCCACAAAGTGTCGTTTGGAAGTTATTTTTAGCCCCCTTTTTCCCATAAGAACAGGAGTTGGATGTCCAGTCATGGAAAAACTATGCAAAGCAGGATAAAGGCTTTTTGTTGCTGGCTCTTTAAGAAAAAAAGGCACTCTAATCAAAGCACTATTTTGTGTAGCTAGCTAGCAAGTAATTTCATGACTATTAAAAGGGGTATGTCAGCACCAATCAAAAGGAGATCCAAGTCAGCACCAAAAATTGAGATAGCTAGCTAGCCAGCACACCTTTCTCACTTAGCTATATATAAAATAATTCTTACCTGATAAAATACACGAATTTAAAAAATAGTGCTTAGCTCCCCATCAATAAAGCTACTACGACCAAACCAGAGACCAGCAAGGGGCGACCAACAAAATGTAAGCACTTTTAGTCATGGCCGCACACGGAATGTTCTGGCCACACGAAAAGTACACAATCTCTGTTCAGATTGGTCATTAAATTGACAGAGATTAAAATGAAGCATCTTCATTGGCTTTCGAAAAAATAGAATTTTCCGAGGTTTTAGCCTGGACACAAACTTAGCAGCGTCCGGGCTCTGTGCTGTCTCTATCTCTATATATATATATCTTCCATCAGGCGATTTCAAAGATTCCGCCCCGCGTAGCGGCGACGGAAATCAAAAAGAAGCTTTGGGGACGAGATCGCATTTTACTCGAGGAACTTATTTATGCGGAGCTAAGCGAAGCGAGCGTAGCAAGCTGAGCGCAGCGGAGCCCATTTGGCATTTAAGCGCGTGTTATTATTTTTCTATTTTCTACTATACAGCGGGAAAAAGTCAAATTTTTAAAAAAATTTTGACGAAAGTGTCACTTTTTTCACTAGATAAGTCAAATTCCCTCAGTCTCTGTTATCCCAATTTTTTCCCTGTTTACTCTACGCTCTGGGAACGAGGTGGATATTTTTAAGAACACTGTCCTATTCGAAAATATCATTCGAATAAAACTGTGAAAAACAAAACAAACCGAAAACGTTTTTGCGTTGTTCATATAAGTTGCGTAAGTTAAGTTGATGTTAGGTAACAACAACAGCTCATGCAATACGTCACAAAGTACAACAAATGGTTGGAATTATATAGCATCATCTCAAAATGAATGTCAAATAAGGTTAGTAGTTCGAATAAAGCTTGATAAGTCTTAGTACAGAGGCAACGTTAGCTAAAATTTTCTACTTAAGAAACAAGCAAGGAAAGATAGCTTTGACTTGGTCTGCAGCTTTTTGTAATTTCTGTAATAAGTATGGATTAGCTAGATAAATGAATTGAGATTTTTAACAATTTTCTTTCGACTTTTATGATACGAATAAACAGTGAATATGAAAAAAAATCATCTTTACCCATAAAGCATAAAGCGTATTGACGTGAACGTTTTATATAAACGAATCATCCGAACCTACTTTTTCTTTCTCTGTATCTATTTTACAGATTACGCAACCTGAACAAAACGTTGGCCGTTGTTTTGGGAAAGAATACTCGTCGTAAAATTTTTAAACTGCAACAACAGTTGTTAGGAGGAGAGGAACTTTAAATTTCCTATTGTAAAAGTTAAACGCATCCTTTTTGTATGTTTATTCAGTTTCTTCATAATTAACTCGGAGAATAAAATATTCAAACTGTGAAAAATAATGATGTTGTTTTTACTGTTTGTACAACAAGAAAAAAGCTCTTGAAAAACAATGTTGTCCGTTACGTTATGCTTTGGTTCGATTCATCGATGTTTTGTTCGATTCATCAAATTTGAAGACACTGCAATGCAGGCCAGCCAGAATGCTCTATGTGAGTACACAATAACGCTCAGTTAACCTTTATTTCTGCTTTGTATGAAAATGTTTTCAAGGTTTTTTACTAAGCGCGTATTCGGATTTTTTGATTCTCGTTCTCTGATTTTTCTAGATTTTTTGTTAAACAAACAAAAAAAAAACCAGAAACGGAAAAGTACGTTTAATGATAGAAACCTATAAGATAATCTATGCTGCAAAATGTTTGCTTTTTATACGCTCTGAAAACAAATGCATATTGTAAATATCTTTTCCCAGGGCTTATTTTTTCGCAATCTAATGGTGGCTAGGGCCGCGCCAGCACGCATATATCAAAAAGTAAAAAAGAAGCTCTGGGGAAGAGATTGCGTTTTACTCGAGGAACCTTTTTTAAGATCTTATTTAAACTGTCTATTGGAGCAGATAAAAGTTCTCTCCATATTTGTCTAGAGTATGATGTAAATATTTCGCTTGCGAACATAGGAACCTGTTCCCGCTCCGCAACCCTTATATATTGATTTCCATTTTCTACTATACAGCGGGAGAAAATCAAATTTTTAAAATTTTTTTGACGAAAGTGTCACTTTTTTCACTCGATAAGTCAAATTCCCTCGGTCTCTGTTATCCCAAATTTTTTCCTGCTTACTCTACGCTCTGGGAACGAGGTCGCTATTTTTAAGAACACTGTCTCGTTCGAAAATATCATTCGAATAAAACTGTGAAAAACAAAACAAAACGAAAACGTTTTTGCGTTGTTCATATGAGTTCGAATAAAGTTTGATTAGTCTTTGTACAGAGGCAACGTTAGCTAAAATTTTCTACTTAAGACACAAGCAAGGAAAAATAACTTTGACTTGGTCCAGCTTTTTGTAAGTTCTGAAAAGTATGGATTATTAGCTAGATAAATGAATTGAGATTTTTAACGATTTCTTTCGACTTTTGTGATACGAATAAACAGTAAAGATAAAAAAAATCATCTTTACCCATAAAGCGTATTGACGTGAACGTTTTTTACGATGGCCCTGAGGTGTCACTGGGTCCTTCCCAATTTTCACTCAGACCTTCCCAATTTTCACTCAGACCTTCCCAATTTTTAACTCAGACGTTCCCAATTTTTAACTCAGACCATCTCATTTTCAACCAGACCTTCTTTGATTTCACAGCGCCGAGGACCTACAAAAACTTTCAAAGTTAGACCCAGACCGTTTGAATGCCGGAACACGCTGGAGGAGAATCGCGATGTAAAAATGGTAGACATACAAATATAAACACACGTGAAGGGAACAGCAGAAAGGGATTTTTAGCAAATAGATAACGGCGTGGCTAAAGAACCGGTACCGGCTCTTTAACTAAAGAACCGGTACCGGCTCTTTAACTAAAGAACCGGTAAATTTTTAGCCGGCTCTTTAACTAAAGAACCGGTTAACTTTTTTAGGTCACGTGATTCATCTGGACCACCATGCTATACGGCGTGCATTCCCTATGCGCGCTCTTTCCAAAATGGCTCTCATTGCGGAAGGTCAGTTCTGCTCTTCGTTCGAAGAACTACAACAAAAAATTAGCTTGTATAAGCAGATAAATTTTACTGAATTGTGGATAAGGGATTGTAGAACCATAAAAGCAGCACAGGGAAGGTTTAAAAAAGAATTAAATCCTGATTTGAAATATTACGAGTATGCATGTGTTTACGGAGGAGGAAGGTCGTTCAATTCTCGTGGGTCAGGATTGCAAACGTCATCGTGAGTAATTTTTTATTTATGCTAATCCTAAATTGTCAGCTCTTTTATTTTGTAATGTTTTCCATAGAACTATGCAACAAGGAAGTCCCTTTACCATAGCTGTAAGAGTGTCTAAGGATGGAAAACACTTACAAGTAAATTCATTTATAGAGGATCACAACCATCCTGTCAGTGAGGTAAATATGCCTTATTCAATGCACATCTACCTATTCAAATTGTTAAATTTTTCTTGGTTAACCTTTGCCTTTAACAATTATGTCCATCTGCAGTAAAAGGTCTTTTGTATAATTTCCTCAAGTTTAAATAAAAAGAACAAGAGGCATATTTCCCTGTTTTTAGTCAGTCTGGTAGTGAGCTAAGAGGGTTTCTTTCGTACTCATGCTCCCATTACATAACGTTGGATGTTTTAGGTGGGGTTTATGACCATGACAAATAACGCACCACAGAATTTAATAATTAGGGCTGTTACGCCAAATGTTTTTGAATAAGTTTTTACAGTAATGCAATTCTCACAGTTCGTTAGGAATTGTGTGAAACTCCTGTGGTCTAAAGGTAAGATTCTTGTGGAGAATTTCATAAGAGATCCAGGTTCAAATCCTGGCAGGAGTTAATAGGGCCAAAGTAATGCCTCTCTTTGGTCATGCTACTTTGTTTTTTGCAGATACAGTGTGCAAAAGCAGTATTTGGAAATATGGCATGACAAGTGAATAAATATATCTATATTTAAGTTTTTATAATTCTAATTTTAGAATGTTCTCTTCCCATTGCATTTTTTGATCAAATATTACTCCAATATCCACTTTTATTTCATAAAGTTACTGATTACTTGTCTTCTTTAAAGAAACTTTTAACCAGCACTCAAAGTATCTCTGAAAAAACCCGGTGCTTTAAGTCTATTGAATCACACGAAAAAACCCGGCACTCTAAGTATTTCTGAAAAAAAACGGTGCTTTAAGTCTAATGAGTCTCACGAAAAAACCGACACTCTAAGTCCACTGTCTCTACGAAAAAAACCGGTTCTCTAATATTTCTACAAAAAAACTGGCACTCTAAGGTAACCTTATCTCCTACAAAAAAACCGGCACTCTAAGTCTAATGAGTATCTTACAATAAACCGGCACTCTAACTTTTACGAAAAAAACCGGTTCTCTAAGTATCACTGTAAAAAAACCGGCACTCTATAACCTTTACGAAAAAAACCGGTTCTCTAAGTATCACTGCAAAAAAACCGGCACTCTAACTTTTACGAAAAAAACCGGCTCTCTAAGTATCACTGTAAAAAAACCGGCACTCTAACTCTACTGTCTTACGAAAAAAACCGGCACTTTAAGTATCACTGCAAAAAAACCGGTACTCTAAGTCTACTGTCTTTTACGAAAAAAACCGGCACTTTAAGTATCACTGCAAAAAAACCGGCACTCTAAGTCTACTGTCTTTTACGAAAAAAACCGGCACTTTAAGTATCACTGCAAAAAAACCGGTACTCTAAGTCTACTGTCTTTTACGAAAAAAACCGGCACTTTAAGTATCACTGCAAAAAAACCGGTACTCTAAGTCTACTGTCTTTTACGAAAAAAACCGGCACTTTAAGTATCACTGCAAAAAAACCGGTACTCTAAGTCTACTGTCTTTTACGAAAAAAACCGGCACTTTAAGTATCACTGTAAAAAAACCGGCACTCTAAGTCTACTGTCTTTTACGAAAAAACCCGGCACTTTAAGCTTCAGAACGCTTTCAGCTTAAAGCACCGGTAGCTCTTATACGCCATTCACGTTGATTATTTAGCAAAAAAACTGCATTGTTGGGATCCAGAAGGTGTAATACTTCATTCAGTTAACAAATATCATGTCAATTTCTTAAATATCGTTGCGCACATGCCATTTTTAAATTTACCGGTTCTTTAAGCGATTTTGAGCTTAAAGAACCGGTACCGGTGCACTAGCCACGTTCAATAGATAATGGTTGGTGAAAATAAGAGGAAAACAGAAGCAGTGGTTTAATACTTAAAATCAGGAAGAAGGGAGAAAATGAACGAAAAGTTGAAGAAAGGAAGGTATTTTTTTACTCTAATCTAAGTATACTACCGAGCTTTTGGTATTTGCATGTCGTCATGAATTTATAGCACAAGTCAAGTAGGTATGCATGTCTGAAATTCTCCTTATATTATGTAGCTATAGGGTGACTAATAGCTTAAGTCTGTAACAAGTGTATCAGGCGAAAAAACTTGAAAAATTAACTCGCAGGTATCTAGCTACCACAAAATTGTAAGCTTTTGATCCTTTTTTAAACAAATTTTATTGCAATGTAGCTATATGGAGAACTTCTTGACGTTCTAGGTTCATGTTCGGTGGAAAAGATTCGATGTTGAAAAAGGCCGTGCTGTTATTGTGTCTCAAAGAAACGGTGGTGGTTATAGGTTCATAATGGTGGAGGACAACATACTGTTATCCGCAATTCAGGAACGAGCAGAGAGATTATTCTTTTCAAATGAAGGAAAATGTTATTTCGGAGAAACAATCGATGAATGTTTTACAACTCTGACTAACTCTGCTGATGAACCACTTGACGAAAATTTGTCCTTAACAGACTATTTAAACAACAATGGTTTGTATTTGTCAAAGATGAACCTTGTTTTGAATACCAGAAAACGAGAAGATGCAAGTCCTCCAAGTAATTCTATGTTTGGATTTGATTGTGATGATGCTCACAACTTACCACTTCCCATTCCTAATTTGGATTTTGGAAATGACTTCTTGGTTGCAGAAGAAGATGATCAGCAGATTGTTGACGTTCCTGGTAAGTACAACAGCCTCAGAAAATTTAAAAGTACTTGGTACAGTAGTCTGATATAATTTCGTTCGATATAATTTGTGTCGTATGCTAATTTGTCTGGATAGAACAGATTTTATTCGGCCGTAGGTAATTTTGGTCTTATTTCCCAAGGAATTTTCTTTTGAAAATTGGTCTGAATCGATAAAAAAACCTACACACAATGTATATACGAGCGATTCCATGAATAATGAGACATATGTAATATTTTAAATATGTAAACTAGGAAAGGTGGCAGGCACCACCCATTAATGTTTATACATTATATTAACTAAATCTTAAAGTTTTTTGTGAAAAAAGTGACAAAAACACATTTTTCATGCGTAAGATTCGAAGGGCTTGCATGTTAGAAATCACCAGATTTTTCCTTAAAATGGCAAAAACTTAATTTTTATGTATGTTTGTATAGTATCTTCTTCCTGAACTTTTAAAATATCCTTCTTAAGAAACTAATTTTCCAAAGACGAAAGTTATCACAGCCAGCTTCAAAGTGAAAAACTAAAAACTTTTGGTGATTTTAGCACCTTTTTACATGTAATGTCCGTTACAAAATCAGGAAATTTTTCACATTACAGCAGTTTGAACACTAAATGTGGTTTAATACTTTCATATCTTCTGGTTTGAAAAAAAATGTAGTTCAGTGGTGCAACTTGTTACTTTCTTTCATTTGCTGGAAAAAAAATAAATGTAACGGACATTACGTGTATATACAGTTAAAGTTTATATTTTTAGAAACTGTACCAAATCCTGGTTTCCATGGTGATAACATAGTCGATTTGGAATCTGGAATTGTACCTGACCATCAAAACGATAATAATCCCAATTTTGAATTTGAAGCTGGTACAAATCATCATGATAATTCTGTCATCAATTTGGTATACGAAGGTAACCCTAACCAAGTTGATAACCTCGTAGATTTGGAATCTCCAGCCACCTTAAACCATCGTGACACAACTGTGGATTTGTCATCCCACGCTAGCTCTAGCCACGCTAACTTGGAACCAGATAGCAACGAAGTAAATTTGGTTCTTTCTGATGATATTAAAACTATCAAAGTTCATAGGTTGCGCTTGAAGGAAGATATGATCAACGGCTTCAAACAAATAATGGAAAACGATAAAATAAAGTTCACAATTATTGATCCACGAGGAGAAGAAGAAAGTGGCGTTGGTATTGGAGTTGACAGAGATTTTTATACATCTTTTTGGATGGAGGTTGCTGATTCTCTCTGTATTGGAACATCAGAAAGGGTACCTTTCATAAGGCATGATTTGTACTTTGAGGAATGGGAATCAATTGGAAAAATACTGAAACATGGATACACCAAAACTGGATATTTTCCAATTTTTTTAGCCAAAGCTTTTGTTACGTATTGTTTATTTGGGGACACACCGCTCTCTAATGATCTGCTCATGGAATCTTTTTTAAACTTTGTGTCACCAATGGATGCATCATTATTAAAAGAAGCCCTGAAAACCACTAATCAAGGAATATACAAGGACGAGGATTTCATAGATCTTCTAGACCGCTACAACTGTAGATCCAGTGTTAATCCACTCAATGTTTATGGAGTTGTTCTTGAACTTGCACAGCAAGAAATAATACAAAAACCGTTCATCATGGTTTGCAGTTGGGCGAAAACACTACAATGTTTGAAAGAATATGAAGAATTTTCATCAATATATTTCTTGAAAAACTTTTACGATGCTGTTACACCTTCTACCAAAAAAGTTATAAAACTATTCGTTGCAGATCCGAAGACAGAAGGACAACGATGTTGTTACAAATATTTGCTTCAATATGTTCGTGGGCTTGACAATACTGATCTTGTGAAACTGTTGCGATTTTTGACAGGTTCAGACATAATTTTATGTAGAAAAATAGATGTGTCATTTGTTGAAATGGGTGAAAATGCTGCCAGAAGACCAATTGCGCATACGTGTGCGCCTTTATTGGAACTGCCGTATTCGTACCGCAATTTTTGTGAACTCCGGGAAGAATTCCAGAATATCTTGCGGGTGGATAGCTGGGGAACTGATTTTACTTGATATCATATACTGTATGTATTTACCTGATATTTTTATATAGTTTTAAATTACGTTCTTTTTTTGCTTAATTCAGAAACCTTCAGAAATAGTTGAGAACAAAACGTTATATAAACATGACAGTACACATATTTTATTTTGCTATTAGGAGTGTGTTTGAAATTCGATCATGTTATCATTTTATACAAAGGCAGTTACAGCAGTGTTCTGTACAAACTTGACGATTTCTATTTGGACACTTCACATAGAAACTATTTTATAAAATTTTGTTATATATAAACTTGGAGATTTTTACTTGGATATGTTTTATGAGTTAGAGTTTTGTTCTATTTAAACTTGGAGATTTTTACTTGGATATTTTATATGAGTTAGAGTTTTGTTCTATATAAACTTGGAGATACTTTTTTCACCGGGAATGACTGAATTAGAATCCCTTACTGGTTAAGTGGACTATAATTTGGTAATTCACGGTATACGTGTGGTGTGTTGTACCATTTATATTTCTGAGCAGCATGTTTTTTTGTTCGAAAGACAGCATTATATAAAAGAAAAATGGCATATCTTTTTTCTGGAAAACAAACTAAGTAAACTGTTCATAAAGAATTAGTTCAACTGTTCATGAATATTCTGCAATTTTTTGAATAAGGTACGCATACAAATTGAAACAGCCTTCGAAATTATCTGGCACGTTCCAACCATCTTGAGCCATCAAAGTGGTAGCAAATTCACCAAATTCGTCAGAAAAATCTTCCACTGTACGTATCGAAATACTTGAAAATTCTAAAACCTCGTCTAAATCGACATCTTTCAAAAAATTCGTTCCTCCGTGTAAATGAGGCAAAAAATACATTGTATTGGGTCTTCCACTTGGTCCGCCATTTTTAGATTTGGAAATTAGATGTTGATTCCATTCCTGTTTTACGGTTCGTATTTCTTCACGGATAAGGCGCATAAAGCAAAATCTTGCACAATCGAGTAAAACAGCGTCTGAGGGATCGTACAAATCTCTATCCACAAGGTCTTTGAAGAAGGAAACCCACCAACCAGGACGGTCTCGACGCAGTTTAGACCAATATGCCTCTATACGTTGATTAACTGGTGAAGATACAATAGAAAATGTATCCAAGGCTTCACAATCCCCATTACTATCGCGTAAGGATATATGTATAGGCTCGATAAGGGAATGCTCTGTACCGTCGTCAGCCTTTATTTTGTTTGGAATTCCCTTCAATTGCGTTATAGCTTCCAGGTAGTATCTTGCTATCAACTCTGGCACCTTGTTACTTGATGATACCTCTAACCAAATGAGTCTGCGTGAATAGCCGTCAATGCATCCGTGGATGCTGAATCCAAAGGGCTTCAATTTGTCATGCCCATCAATGTACCAAACGAAATTTGGACCAGGATTTCTATAAGTACGGCGTGATAATCTATGTCTTCTTCGCTGATCAACACCTTCCGGATCAATATTTAGCAGAGTCTTACGAACATCTTCCCTGCGTACAATCAATCCTTTACTTTTCAACGATGCCCATACACGACGATATCCAAGTTGAGCACCACTACCTTCAAGATCATTCTGTATCGCAGCCTCTAATTCATTTACACTGCACCTTCGGGAATTGAGTGGTCTTCTGAATAGATTTTTACGCTTCAAGTTTCTTTTCAGCGTAGAAAGACTATATCAGTCTTTCTACGCCATGACCATGATGTATTCGTAAAAACTCTCGAATTTCTTCATAAGTGTACCCACCAATAAAATAGTCATTAATCAGGTCATCCAATGGTTTCTCTTGATCGGATAAACAATGTATCAAATCCATTTTGTGCACATACACAGTGTAGTTGCTGCTGTATGCTGATGTCGCATCTGACTTTCTTTGTTTATCGCAATATTTTTGTGATATGCGTTAGCAAAACTTATTTTCAGAATTTTGAGAAGGTCTGAATCCAAACTGATATGGTCTTGCTGGAAAATTGAGAAGGTCTCAGCTGAAAATTCAGGTGGTCTCAGTCAAAATTGGGAAGGTCTGAGTCAAAAATTGGGAAGGTCCGAGTCAAAAATTGGGAAGGTCTGAGTAAAAATGGGAAGGTCTCGTTGAATTTTGAGAAGGACCCAGTGACACCTCAGGGCCATCGTAGTTTTTCTATAAACGAATCGTCCGAACCTAATTTTTCTTTCTTTGCATCTATTTTACAGATTGCGCAACCTAAACAAAACGTTGGCCGTTATTTTGGGAAATTGATGAGACTGGGTTGGACGGCTTTCGTGACGCACAGGGATGGATAAGAAGTTGACTAATCGAGAAAAAATACAAGGCGGGGAACAGAATGATCATTCATGTTGACACAAGCCATCGTTGATGTTTGTTGCTTGATCATTTTAGTCAAAAACATGTTGTTGAATAGATTAATTAGAGCTTTGCTTGGATTTTTTCTGCTGAAAAGTAAGTAAATCATCATTCATTTTGTTTATTTCGGAATTTGAGGAAAATGAGTGGTATCTTTAGATTTATCAGCAAAACTTAAAGATAGGAAATTTGGAATATTAAACGATTATTAGAACAGGATTTATTGTAATTTAAAGTTTTCAAATTTTATAAGAGTTTTGCCGTAATATTTAACTACAGTGAAACATTTTCACTGCAGTAGATTTGTATAGTCATTTCTTCATAAAACATCAATATATGTAGCTATATAGAAAGGGTTGTGGAGCATGTGGACGGGGTCCCCTAGGTTCGCAAGTGAAAATATGAAGTGAGTCTTCAGATGCCTTGAGACAAGATGAGCAAGTATAACGGCGAGTTCGGGCGACTTTTCAAATTAAATACACCTTTATGATAATTCGGGAAAACTAACACTCCATCGCAGCTCATTTTGCGATCGGAGGAGGTAAACATCACACTTTTATAAGAGTTTATTAAGGAGAAAACACGTTCTTTCGTGATAACTTTTCTTGCCGCGTTTTGTTTTAAATGAAAAGTACACATAAGTTGTATTTTATTATTAATAACATTTCCTGAAAATATAAAAGAAATCGATGCAAAGGAAGTTAAAAAACTGGAGAAAACACACTTTCGTCTCTAACAAACTCTTATAAAAACATGTTTTTTACCTCCTTTCTACCGATATTATAAACCGATGGAGAGCCATAGGAACGGATGTACAATTGAATTATCGTAAAGGTGTATTGACGAACCAACACGTATAACAGATACATCAAGCAGTCTAAAGATCTCATTATAACAACGCAACTTTTCAGCAAATCTCATATTTGTCTGACTGGATGTTACGATCCATGTATCTCCGACAATCATTCGGTTTATACATCACTTAATTTTAAAAAACCAAAGCGAACACCAAAATTCATCGAAGTGTCAAAGTGCCTTGATAAATCGAAATTAATAAAAGATTTTGAGAATGTTCCTTGGCAGATTTGTTCTATTTTCGATGATGTTGACGATTCACTTTGGTGTTGGGAACACTTCTATAAATCGTTTGTAACAAAACATGTAACTGTCAGAAAAGTTAAGGTGAGACAGAATTCAAAACCATGGATAAATGGTGAAATACGAAAAGAACTAAACAACAGACACAAGTTGCTTTTAAAAGCTCGTAAAACATCAAAAGGCTCAACAGAATGGAAGGCATATAAGAAGTTGAAGGACAAATGTACAAACCTTGTTCGTCTTGCAGAAAAGGATTATTGGAAAGAAAAGTTTAATGGCGTATCAAGTAGTAAGTCATTCTGGAAAACTGGAAATCATTTTCAGGGCAAGAGATCAAATTGTGAAATTGCTACTCTAACGGATGAACAACATGGAATAATTTCAGATGACCAAGCCAAGGTAAATTTACTTAATCATCACTTTGCAACTGTTGGCAAGAGGTTAAATGGAAACGTTTCACCTGACCATAGCATACAGCACATATATAGAGTAACTCCATGTATTAACACCATCGATTGTTCCTATGAGTTGTATGAAAAATCATTTAAAAACAGCGTAAAAGAAGGTAAAGCGTTTGGTGCTGATCAGATATCTGCAAAACATTTAAAACTTATTGGACCTCAAAACTGTGGCCTGTATGAAGTAATTAAAGGAAGTATCAACTCAGTTAAATATCCATCTAGTTAACAGTCTAGAAAACAGGGAAAGTAAAATGTTTATTTAAGAAAGGTTCGAAACAAGACTGTGATAATTTTCGCCCTGTAACACTGTTAAGCATTCCTAGTAAGATCTTTGAGAATATGCTTTCAGCTCAAATAGACAATCATCTTAACCAATTCAACCTCATAAGTGAACACCAGTGGGGTTTTCGGCCAAATAGATCAACAGAATTTGCCCTATTACAAATGACTGAGATATGGCAACAAGCCATTGATCAAGGAAAGATTGTTGTTGCTCTGTTCATCGATTTTAGGAAAGCATTTGACTGTGTTTCACATGATATCTTGAAAAAGAAATTGATAGCTTCTGGAATTTCAGGAAATATGTATTCTTTGCTTAGTGACTACCTTAGTGAACGGAATCAGTTTACTGTTGTGAACAGACAGAAATCAGTTTCAGAGGAAGTGGAGTTTGGAGTACCTCAAGGCTCACTACTTGGTCCTCGTTTTTTCTCCATTGATTCCAATGATCTACCTGATAACGTTGACGATGGTGAGACTGATATGTTTGCCGATGATTCAACATCGTTTTGTATCACAGGTTCGTTTGAACAAGCATTTCTTGAAATCCAAAGAGTATTAAATCAAGTTAGCAAGTGGGCTTCTCTGAACGGCTTCAATATTCATGCAGGTAAAACAGAAATTATGTTTATGTCCCGTAAACAGTTCATCGGTCCATATCCACATTTTAAATTGAATGAAAATACAATTAGTGTTACCAGCTCCACAAAATGTCTTGGTCTTATATCATTGACAATAAACTGTCTTGGAATGACCAGGTACATAAAGTATGTAAAGATTTCCGATCAAAGGTAAAGAAGCTATACTCAATGAGGTTTATAGAACCTGGTGATTTGAAATCGATTTATTTTGGTGGAATACTTCCATCTGTGCTGTATGGTATAAGTGTTTGGGGTAACAGTTCGTCTATGCTTATGAAACCAATAGAAAGTATTCATTTAAAAGCTGCCAGGTTCATCGGTAGAATCAAAAAGAATGTGAGCGATGAAACTGTTCTTAAAACATGTAACTGGAAACAAGTTAGCTGGTACTACAAGAGACGTGTTGCATGTTTAACATATAACATTTACAACGAATTGTCACCATCTCCTTTAGCATCTCTAGTTGAAAAACGATCGACCACTCGCTCTACTCGAAAAAATATGCTCACAGCCACAGCCACAATTTAAAACTATTCGATATAAAACATCATTTCGTTATAGAGCCTCAGTATTGTGGAACAATCTAGCAGATGATATAAAACGGAAATCGTATGAAACCTTCAAACTAGACCTAACAAAAGACGTTTCAATTTTGAATCAAATTCAGTTTCAAACCTTTATTTCTGGTAAAGCACTATAATGATGCTTATGAGTATTATTAAACTACAGAGTTTCATGTTACCTGCTTTGTGGCCATATCTGGTTGGTTGTCTGCATTGTCCCAGTGTTCCCGGCTTCAGGGTACTTCAGAGTGAGAAACCAATGAGGCCATCTCATTGGATTTTTGTGCTTGGAGCTGTATTGGGGCTTGAGACCTGGGATGGTTCGGAGTGTCAATCTGGTATGGATACACATCACAGAAGTGATTTGTGTGAAATAATGTCTTATTGCCTGTCTCCGTGATTGCTATTGACACGCCTAGTGCCTACAAATGACCCTTTCCCTGACGTTGTGGTAAATTTCTTGTGTGAAGTGCCTTTAGCACACTATGTACAGTACTGGAAAAAGGTTGTTTAACATCGCGGTTCGCGTATCGCGACGGTATTCTCGATCCGCGATAGACGTTTTTTTACTTTCAAATTGTATCGAGAGGGCTTAGCGATGCATCCGTCTCGATATCATTCTCGAAGCTATCGAGGCCATTAACACTTTTTCATAATAGAACTATTTTAAAAATAAGAGTGTATTCAACAATGATCGCGGATGTTTAAATATAATTATACTTCCTTTGTGTTATATTTTTTTAACTTTTTAGATCGCATTTTAAAAGTTTATAAACGAAAAGCGGCGATAGAAATGTTTTTTTAGATCGAATTTTAAAAGTTTATAAACGAAAAGCGGCGATAGAAATGCTTTTTTAGATCGAAGTTAAAAAGTTTATAAACGAAATGCGGCGATAGAAGTGTTTTTGAAGATCGCATTTTAAAAGTTTGTAAACGAAAAGCGGCGATAGAAATGTTTTTTTAGATCGAATTTTAAAAGTTTAAGAACGAAATGCGGCGATAGAAATGCTTTTTTAGATCGCATTTTAAGAACTTAAGAACGAAATGCGGCGATAGAAATGTTTTTTTAGATCGCATTTTAAAAGTTTATAAACGAAAAGCGGCGATAGAAATGTTTTTTAAGATCACATTTTAAAAGTTTAAGAACGGAAAACGGCGATAGAAATGTTTTTTAAGATCGCATTTTAAAAGTTTAAAAACGAAAAACGGCGATAGAAATGTTTTTTAAAATCACATTTTAAAAGTTTATAAACGAAAAGCGGCGATAGAAATGTTTTTTTAAATCGCATTTTAAAAGTTTAAAAACGAAAAGCGGCGATAGAAAAGATTTTTTAGATCGCATTTTAAAAGTTTAAAAACGAAAAGCGGCGATAGAAATGTTTTTTTAAATCGCATTTTAAAAGTTTAAAAACGAAAAGCGGCGATAGAAATGTTTTTTAAGATCGCATTTTAAAAGTTTATAAACGAAAAGCGGCGATAGAAATGCTGTCTTAGATTGCATTTTAAAAGTTTAAGAACAAAAAGCGGCGATAGAAATGCTGTTTTGGATCGCGTTTTAAAAGTTTAAGAACGAAGAACTGCGATAGAAAAGCTTCGTTAGATCGCATTTTAAAAATTTGAGAACGAAGAACGGCAATAGAAAATGTAATGCGCTAGAATTACTTTAATAAATACGAAAGTTAAAAATTTTCTTATAATATACACCTATTTAAAATAAAAAAAAAGATAAAGCAGAGATGTGTTTGAAATAAAAAAAAACTTTCTCTCTATTCTCATTAAAAAAAACTTTCTCTTTATTCTCATTATCACCTACCATCGCGACACATCGAGACGGATTTTGTCACGATACTAGATTCTCGATAGATCGCGACAATTTATTTTAATTGTTTCTTATTATTATAAACGCGGTACATCGCGTATCGAGGGAGTCCGCGCACGTTACGCGCTCGATATGTTAAACAACCTTTTTCCAGTACTGTAAGTACATGAGATTCTACTAGAGATTGAAGAGAGTATGATTTCAGACACAGGCAAACTTCTGAATCTTTTCATTGACCTCGTTTCCTCTTTTATTTTGAATTTGATATTTATTTTATCTTAATATTTTAACACTAAATTTTATCATTTTATTTAAAATTCAGGGTTTCCTGGGAACTTATTCTAACCCTGGTTATTTTATTTCAATTGTGAAAAACCTTTTATTCAGTGTCTGAAACAAGCTAACCGAAGGCGTTAAGGTAATAATCTACTATTCCAAGCAATACTTCAAAATGTGTGTTTTCAATAAGGTTTTCATATGTGCAAGCTTATGGGTTGCTTTTACAATCTACAACTTAAGCAATACAGCTATGACTTTTCTTTGCATCATGACAAGTTTATGTTCTGGGTTAGTACATGCAACTACTAAATAACGTTTAGTACTTATTAAATAAATTTTGGTAATTTCATGTACTTGTATATAATGTATTGTTTTAAATTTTATATTTTCAGGAGGTCCACATCAGTTTTTAAACTGCCATTGTAACTAACCTTCTTTAACAAATAAATTATCTATCTATCCTCTGAAATAGCCCGCACTATCTCGAACTCGCCCAAAGCATTCTCAAAATGCAATTTCTTGTACCATGCCATGCAGCAAAGACTTTACCAAGAAAGGGCTTTACCATGACTTGTTATCCAGTTAAGAAAATCTGTCGTTTGAAAATGGGCTTTGCTATAGCAACTCGTAGAAAAAATAACTTCTGAAAGAAAGAGGTCTGCCCACCACAGTAGCTTTTTTTTAGTGATTGTTTTTTTTTTCCGGGCATTGATCAGGGTTTTTCGTTGCGAATACTTGTTTTTTTCTCAAAACGCGGAACTCGCCCAAAAACGCCAGCATTTGTACGGCGTATGCGGCTTATCAGCACCCTTGTGATTTGAAGCTAGATCTCTCACCTGCATGAGTGTTATAGCCATTAGGCCAACAGGGCATGAATATACTATATACAAGTGAATATTATATACACTTGGAATTTATTTCCCTCCACACATACCTGAAACCAAATTGAATGTACATTTTTAGTTGTTAATCTTGCATGTAAAATCCAATATCGCTTCTGCAAATTTATTGTTTTTATGCGATTTATAACAAAAAGTAGCTACTTTTGCGAAAATAATTGTAATACAAATAAAACAAGACAGATTATTATTGTAGTAAACACCCTTCTTCATTATGATTATTATATATGTTTGAAAATAAAATGTTACTGCTACAGTAGACTTTCGCTAAAATAGTCAATACCTTAAGTGGCAAAAAAAGGCGACATTAAGAAAGAATGGAGGAGGATAATTGGGTAAGAAAGTGTAGAGACTTGATAGTTCCTGGGGCAAAGCCCAGAGGCAGACCGAGAAAGACTTGGCAGGAGGTTATAAGGACAGACTTAATACAGAGGAAGTTGAGTTTAGATCTAACACAGTCTAGATCAGATTGGAAGAGGGTCATTAATATACCCCGTCCAACCCATGCTAGCATGGAAAACGGACGTTAAGCCGAGAATGATGATGAATGATGATGATTAAATCCATGTGCAATAACTAAAAATTGGGACAACCACTAAATTAAATCCGCGCGAAATTGAATTTTGAAGACCTTATTTTTTTAGTTTTTCTAAGGGGTAGAGTAAAACCAGTGACGCTTACATTGATTCTGACAGTGAGTTTGAATACCAGGATGAAGATGAGGAAGGCAGTGAAGAAGATGAAGCAGAAACTAATGAAGTTGAAAACGAGGGAAAAGACGGAAATGTTTTTGATTTTATCATAAGTAAATGTTAAATATTACATAAATAGTTGTTTTGAGAAGATAAAGTAGAGCATCTCCAAATTATGCTTAAAATGTAATTCTTTTTCAAAATTACCTTTTTTGCTTGTCCGCGAAATAAAAATCCACATGAAAATTTATACCAATTAGGAAAAATAATAAAAACAAGGTAAAATACGCTTGTCGTAACACCCTCCTCTCTGGTGAATTTAAATAATTTTAATGCTGCGAAAGGCTTTAATTATTGTCAACTAAACTATAGTCCCAATAAATTTTGCACTTATGTTGAGGCTTTCTTATAAGACTGCACAAAAAACATTAAAAAATGTTATAGAAATTATTTTCCTGTTTTCTTATTTTTTTAAGTGATTCACGCACTCTAAACGCACTCTAAATAACAGATCAAATTCATCATCATTCTCGGCTTAACGTCCGTTTTCCATGCTAGCATGGGTTGGACGGGGTATATTAATGACCCTCTTCCAATCTGATCTAGACTGTGTTAGATCTAAACTTAACTTCCTCTGTATCAAGTCTGTCCTTATAACCTCCTGCCAAGTCTTTCTCGGTCTGCCTCTGGGCTTTGCCCCAGGAACTATCAAGTCTCTACACTTTCTTACCCAATTATCCTCCTCCATTCTTTCCAAGTGCCCCAGCCAATTCAATCTTCTTATCTGGATAACATCTTTAATTCTACGGAGACTTAGCCTGCTTCTTAGCTCATCTGAACTCTTTCTGTCTCTCAGACTGGCGTTACACATCCACCTAACCATTCTCATATCATTCCTTTCTAAACGGTCAAGATCTTCCTGCTTCACTGCCCATGTCTCACTACCGTACAACATAACACTTCTTACACAGGCCTCATACAACCTACCTTTTACCTCAATTGACAGGACTCTGCTAGTCAACAAAGGAAGTAACTCTCTGAACTTTTTCCAAGCAGAACCTATCCTGCAAGTAACACTTCTTCCAACACCCCCTTCACTGCCCAACATATCACCTAAGTAACAGAAGTTCTCAACTATCTCTAACGAGCCACTGTTGTACATCATTAAAGCTGGAAATACTTCATTCTCTATAATCTCACCTTTGCAACGCTTGCATACAAACTGAATGTCAGCTCTTAACCTTCCACTAATACTACTGCACTTCTTATGTACCCAATGCTTGCAAGTCTGACAAAAAAATTGAGTTACTACCAACCCCTTTCCTGCAAACTCCACAAGGCCACTTTCCAACTACAAGGTCACACTTGGCTGCAATGCTACTAATCATGACTTTAGACTTTGCTGTGTTTACCTTTAGCCCTTTCTCTTCTAGTCCTTTCTTCCACTTCTCAAACTTTTCAACTAATTCTTCCATCGACTCTGCTATGAGAACCAAATCATCTGCATACAATAACTCCCATGGACAACCTGTTCTGAACTCCATCGACAGCGCTTCTAAGACTAGAACAAACAACAAAGGACTAAGTACAGAACCCTGATGTACACCAACATTTACACTAAATTCATCACTAAGTGAATCGTTAATCCTGACACGACTTCTAGCATTGCTGTACATAGACTGTACCATTGTAACTAGCCACTCATCCACACCTAATTTTCTCATAGCCCACCAAATAACTTTACGTGGCACTCTATCAAAAGCTTTCTCTAAATCTACAAAGGCAAAATAGAGATTCTTTCTCTTTCCTAAATACTTTTCCTGAAGCTGTCTGAGTAAAAATATTGCATCTGTAGTGCCACGCCCTGGAACAAAACCAAATTGCATCTTATCTATATCAATCCTTTCTCTAAGTAACTTATCAATCACTCTTTCAATAACTTTCATTACTTGATCAACCAACTTCAAACCTCTATAGTTACCCCTTTCTAATGCATCACCCTTGCCCTTGAAACAATTCACTATTACACTCGACTGCCACTCACTCGGAATAGCACCATCCTTTATAATCTGGTTAGCAAGACTTGTAATAAGCTCAACTCCAATATATCCAGAATGCTTTTACCATCTCTGCAACAATACCTGATACTCCTGCAGCCTTGCCAATCTCAATTTCCTAATAGCCTCCACTACCCATTCTGTCTTGATCTGCATAGCTGGCCCTTCCACAACATCATCATCAGACAAATTATCCTCATTCCCAAATCAAACTCAGTGTTAAGCAACCTCTGATAATAATTCTTCCAAGCTACCCTTTTCTCCTCCTCTGTGCTAGCCAAAACACCTTCATCATTACGTATACACTTCTCACCTACAACATCTTGATTAGTCTTCTTCATTTGCTTTGCTATCTTGAATACCTCATTGCGCTGGTCTTCCCTTCTTAACACATCTGCAAATCTGTTTCTCTCTGCTTCTGATTTTGCCTTATACACTGCTGTACGAGCACGACGCTTAGCTTCTAAGTAAATATTTTTACTACCACCTGACTTCCACTCTTTCCAAAGTTTCCTCTTCTTTATACACTGGTCAACCTCATTATTTCCACCACCAGGTCTGTCTATTGTCTAGCTGGTCCTTTCGTCCACCACAGGTATCATCAGAAGCTTCTAGAAGACAATTCTTCAAAGTAGTCCAAGTACTTTCAACATTGTCCACTATCACATTGACCATTGTGGGCTAACTGCTGAACTTTTGCACTAAATTGTCTTGCTACAATCTCTTCCTTCAGCTTCCAGACTTTTCGACGGGGCCTGTACTTTCCCTTGGCTTCTTTAACACTCTTCAAGATAATATCACAAACCAGCAACCTATGCTGGGAACACACTCTTCCCCGATATAACTTTCACGTCCTTCACTACTTTCTTGTCTGACTTTCTAACCAGGAAGTAATCTATCTGTGTCTTACAACCACCTGACTCATATGTTATCAGCCTACTCTGTCTCTTACTGAATGATGTGTTGCAAACCACCATGTCCGTTGCCATTCCAAACTCAAGCAATCTCTCCCCTTCCTTATTTCTGCTCCCAAATCCATAGCCTCCATGCACACCTCTATAACCTTCAGATGACTTCCCAACATGACCATTAAAGTCGCCGCCCACCATGACAAGTTCAGTGTCTCCAAACTTTGATGTGACTGCTATTAACTCATCATAAACTTATCTTTATCTTCCTCACTGAGTCCACACTGTGGAGCATAAACTGACAGAAAAGTGACAATCCTATTACCTATCAAAAACTTTATCACTATAATACGACTATTAACACGCATAACATCTATTACTTTTTCTACCCACTTCTCTGCAACGAATATGCCAACTCCTCCATATCCATCACTATTACCAATCCAAAAAAGCTTATACCTTGCCCTCCTACCTTCCACAAATCTCACTGAAGCTCCTCTCCAACCTGACTTCCTGAACACACGAAACACATATCAACAGATCTACGTTCTTAACATTTCAACTACTTCACCTGCTCTACCTCTCAGAGTAACCAACATTTACACTAGCCATCTCAACCTAGTGTTATCTACCTTGTGATGTGATAGCTGGGTAACGGTCTGGACGATGCTCACACCCTGACAATCTGTCCTACCGTGCGCGACAACCTTCACTCCTTAGAGTTCCAGCCCCGTTTACGCAGTTTGTCTGATCAAACTATTCTTACGGCCATTAATAAAGAGTTTTGGCATTGTTTTACAGCTGGATGCCCTTCCCTAGCGCCAACGTTCACAGACCGGACTGGGTGTTTTTTAAAGTGACACCAATCACTATGTGCATTTCATGGGACTTCCACAATCGCCCCTTTAAACTAAGGTATGGTGGAGGACGTTCAACTCTCTCTTGTCTCTTAAAGAGACCCTTCACCCAAAGGAAAGAATATATACGACGTCGATATACTGCTCAAGTTGTCAATTTTGAAACCTATCCCTCTAATTGGGGTTATTGGCCTACACAACCATTTACGAAATAATCCAGCCATAATTTGCAATGGTTTCCACAAGCTGGCATATTTATGAGGCTCTATCTATAGAGTTGGATCCTGAAGACCCATTTTTAGATCTTGGCTTCTAGCCTTTTTTTGTGTCATCTCCCATAATCATTACTTTTGAAATTTGGTTAAAATTCTGTCAATAAACTTACCCATACATTTTTTGACTTTATAAATCTTGTTTTGAAAATTTTTCCGCTGAGATAAAAATTTTGTCCGAAAGTTTATCTGTCGAAGTTTTCCGCCAAAATTTCATTCATAATGAACATGGTTGGGACACACACCAACCGTATTTTTCCTGTATTGTTATGTGGTAACATAAGATGAGCCAATACATGGCCTATCTTGTGCTTTCCACTTTTAGCGCATGATTACTTGATAACAAATGTTCATGTGTGCAAATATGCACATAAGATAATTGCTTATATGATGTGGAAGAATATTAAAAGAGAACCTTCATGAATGAACAATAATAAGATCCCTTATGCCAGCACAAGTATCTGTATTGCCCTTCATTGTTTAACTTTATTGCCCGGCATCCCGATCCATTCCCAAATGTACAAATTGCATTCCATTGCGATGGATGTTGTATATAGAAAGGAATGCAAACATAAAGTCTCCTCAACTAGGCAACCATCTAATATATCAATCCCATTCCCATTTTCTAACATTAGACAGAAAGATCGATTCACAATTTTATAGTCTCTGGCATGATTAGGCCCGGGATTGAATTCATGAGCTTGTGCACTGGAAGCTAATGCTTCACCAACAAAAGCCACCAATTTCTTCTGAACGTTCCAGAACTTGTCCAGATTATTCTCAAAATGCAAAACATTATCATCTAAGTCACACTTAAACGAAGTTATAAGTACACACGATATTTGAAAGAAAGAAAAAAAGAAAGAAATTTTTCTTGTTTGAACACTATCACGTTGAATCTCCTAAATATTGGCTTGTCTTTTTTATATTAAGAATGGAGGAGAGCTATTCTAGTTGGATGTACCAATTAAATTCTATTTTTAGTTACAACAATTTCTAAACGTTCGAAATATCTATTTGTTGTCAAAAAATGAAGCATTATCAAGTTTTTACAGAAAGGCATCAACTTTATTGTAAAAGATGAAAACTTCGTTCGGGTGTGACTTAGCGAGTAGAGGATGGCATATTTATGAAAAAACCGTTGATTGAATCCGAAAAAAAGGAGAAGTTCTTTATGCAGAAAAAAAGCAATTATGCATGATCTGTATTCTGTGCCATGGAAAATAAAATCAAAGAAAAATTAATTGCCGATGTTGTTGGACATGTTCCAAAAGAATATCCAGGGCTGTGACCTTTTTCTTACAACATGGTGGAAAGTTGATCGCTAAAGTTTCCAATACGAAATACCGTTGTTCGCCCATAGCAAAAAGAGGCTTGTAAATTCCTTTGGTATCATATTTTATCATAGTTGAAGAGAAACAGATATATTTAGGTCGAATGAAATTCAATTATTGAAAGTAACTACGGCGATCGATTTCTGTCTGACAGTTACAATATAAATGATTTTAAAACAATGGTCGACATGTGTGATGAAGATTTGGAGGATGAAGAAGAGGATGCGGATTTTGTGTTTGACGATGCAGTTCTGGAATCAGGACACCTAACATCGTGGACCGCATATCGTGCGTCGGCACGATTCGCGATGCTGTCGCGATAGTAATTTTTTTTAGCATCGTGAAAGTTGCGATCCATCGTGGGATCTACTTTCACGATGCATTGTGATTTTCGCGATCCACATCTTGACCATCATGATACATCTTTAAACATTATAATAATCACTTAATTAATGTCATGAGAGAATAATGCCAATAAATATAAATAATTACTTTTTTGTTGTTTTTTTAAATCAAAAATATTTTTTGTCGTCGTAAGCTTCTTTCTTGTTTAGACGACTCCAACTTAATTAGTTGTTCTACGGTTCGACTGACCCTAATTTTCACGAAAACAAAAAAATAATAATATCAAGCAAAAAAAGTTTTAAGAAAAAATAAATAAAAACAAACAAACAAACATTTTCTTATCCCATCTCGTGAAAAAAAAAGATTATTATTGTCGTTACACCCTCCTTAGTTATGATTATTATATATGTTTAAAATTACGCTTGCTAAAATCTAATACTGCAAGACTTTTAGTCGATACCATTTAGGAAAAAAATAATAAAAACAAGGTGGAATATGTTTGTCGTAACACCCTCCTTCGTTATGAATTTAAATAAATAATTTAATGCTGCAAAAGACTTTAAATATTGTCAACTAAGTTATAGTCCGTAAAAAGATTTTGCACTTAAATTTTGTTTTTCTTATATAAGACTGCGCAAAAAACAAATAAAAGAACACTAAACTTTTTTATCAAAACTAGCTATAGTTACCACTAATGCGCCCGAATTGCTCATAACGATTTAAAAAATACGAATTTAGAACGGGATCAAAATTTAAAATGGAAAATGATGGATGTTTGATGTAATTCATGGTAACAGGAACAGAGATGTAGAACGGAATCGAATGGAGGCTTGTGGATAACCTTATTGCCCAGGGTAAAAAATATAAATAAGAAGCCCTGCGGCTTGGAGATTTCCATCATTAGCCTGGAAGATTCTGAAATTTGAAGTAGACCTTGAAAACGGAGAACAATGGGGTAAACAAATCATTAAGTATCCTAATTCTCAATTATTATTGTATAATCAAGCTGGCTTTTGATATCATTGTTAAACAAGAAACATAATAAGCAGGCAATACATGATTTTGAAACCTGTGGACAATACAGGATTTATTTTGTCGAAATCGATTTATTGAATTGAACAAATTTGATCGTTTATTATCCTTTTTTGATTTTGAGGAAATTGATTGGTCATCGTTTTGTTTGACAAATCCAAAAAGTTAAACATATCTAACTTTTCTTAGAAAAATATCTTGTGATACTTTGGGTGAGTTCAAGAAAGTTTTTCAAGCAAATTAGACACTCAAGGAGAACTGACAATTAGCCAGTAACAGAATGGTTAGCCGATGCAGAATAATTATATATAGGGTGGTACAGTATAATTAGCCCGCTCATACAGCTAATTATACGATAGAAATTTTTTTTGACTTAAATTTCCACACATTTCTTCGTTATCGATCTCCCCATAGCCATCTATGCAACGCTTGCATACAAACTGAATGTCGCTCTTAACCTTCCACTAATACTACTGCACTTCTTATGTACCAATGCTTGCAAGTCTGACAAAAAATTGAGTTACTACCAACCCCTTTCCTGCAAACTCCACAAGGCCACTTTCCAACTACAAGGTCACACTTGGCTGCAATGCTACTAATCATGACTTTAGACTTTGCTGTGTTTACCTTTAGCCCTTTCTCTTCTAGTCCTTTCTTCCACTTCTCAAACTTTTCAACTAATTCTTCCATCGACTCTGCTATGAGAACCAAATCATCTGCATACAATAAAACTCCCATGGACAACCTGTTCTGAACTCCATCGACAGCGCTTCTAAGACTAGAACAAACAACAAAGGACTAAGTACAGAACCCTGATGTACACCAACATTTACACTAAATTCATCACTAAGTGAATCGTTAATCCTGACACGACTTCTAGCATTGCTGTACATAGACTGTACCATTGTAACTAGCCACTCATCCACACCTAATTTTCTCATAGCCCACCAAATAACTTTACGTGGCACTCTATCAAAAGCTTTCTCTAAATCTACAAAGGCAAAATAGAGATTCTTTCTCTTTCCTAAATACTTTTCCTGAAGCTGTCTGAGTAAAAATATTGCATCTGTAGTGCCACGCCCTGGAAAACCAAATTGCATCTTATCTATATCAATCCTTTCTCTAAGTAACTTATCAATCACTCTTTCAATAACTTTCATTACTTGATCAACCAACTTCAAACCTCTATAGTTACCCCTTTCTAATGCATCACCCTTGCCCTTGAAACAATTCACTATTACACTCGACTGCCACTCACTCGGAATAGCACCATCCTTTATAATCTGGTTAGCAAGACTTGTAATAAGCTCAACTCCAATATATCCAGATGCTTTTACCATCTCTGCAACAATACCTGATACTCCTGCAGCCTTGCCAATCTTCAAATTTCCTAATAGCCTCCACTACCCATTCTGTCTTGGTCTGCATAGCTGGCCCTTCCACAACATCATCATCAGACAAATTATCCTCATCCCAATCAAACTCAGTGTTAAGCAACCTCTGATAATAATTTTTCCAAGCTACCCTTTTCTCCTCCTCTGTGCTAGCCAAAACACCTTCATCATTACGTATACACTTCTCACCTACAACATCTTGATTAGTCTTCTTCATTTGCTTTGCTATCTTGAATACCTCATTGCGCTGGTCTTCCCGTCTTAACACATCTGCAAATCTGTTTCTCTCTGCTTCTGATTTTGCCTTATACACTGCTGTACGAGCACGACGCTTAGCTTCTAAGTAAATATTTTTACTACCACCTGACTTCCACTCTTTCCAAATTTCCTCTTTTCCTTTATACACTGGTCAACTCTATTATTCCACCACCAGGTCTGTCTATGTCTAGCTGGTCCTTTCGTCCACCCACAGGTATCATCAGAAGCTTCTAGAAGACAATTCTTCAAAGTAGTCCAAGTACTTTCAACATTGTCACTATCACATTGACCATTGTGGGCTAACTGCTGAACTTTTGCACTAAATTGTCTTGCTACAATCTCTTCTTTCAGCTTCCAGACTTTTCGACGGGGCCTGTACTTTCCCTTGGCTTCTTAACACTCTTCAAGATAATATCACAAACCAGCAACCTATGCTGGGAAACACACTCTTCCCCGATATAACTTTCACGTCCTTCACTACTTTCTTGTCTGACTTTCTAACCAGGAAGTAATCTATCTGTGTCTTACAACCACCTGACTCATATGTTATCAGCCTACTCTGTCTCTTACTGAATGATGTGTTGCAAACCACCATGTCCGTTGCCATTCCAAACTCAAGCAATCTCTCCCCTTCCTTATTTCTGCTCCCAAATCCATAGCCTCCATGCACACCTCTATAACCTTCAGATGACTTCCCAACATGACCATTAAAGTCGCCGCCCCCACCATGACAAGTTCAGTGTCTCCAAACTTTGATGTGACTGCTATTAACTCATCATAAAACTTATCTTTATCTTCCTCACTGAGTCCACACTGTGGAGCATAAACTGACAGAAAAGTGACAATCCTATTACCTATCAAAAACTTTATCACTATAATACGACTATTAACACGCATAACATCTATTACTTTTTCTACCCACTTCTCTGCAACGAATATGCCAAACTCCTCCATATCCATCACTATTACCAATCCAAAAAAGCTTATACCTTGCCCTCCTACCTTCCACAAATCTCACTGAAGCTCCTCTCCACCTGACTTCCTGAACACAAAACACATATCAACAGATCTACGTTCTAACATTTCAACTACTTCACCTGCTCTACCTCTCAGAGTACCAACATTTACACTAGCCATCCTCAACCTAGTGTTATCTACCTTGTGATGTGATAGCTGGGTAACGGTCTGACGATGCTCACACCTGACATCTGTCTACCGTGCGCGACACCTTCACTCCCTAGAGTTCCAGCCCCGTTTACGCAGTTTGTCTGATCAACTATTCTTACGGCCATTAATAAAGAGTTTTGGCATTGTTTTACAGCTGGATGCCCTTCCTAGCGCCAACCGTTCACAGACCGGACTGGGTGTTTTTAAAGTGACACCATCACTATGTGGCATTTCATGGGACTTCCACAATCGCCCCTTTAAACTAAGGTATGGTGGAGGACGTTCAACTCCTCTCTTGTCTCTTAAAGAGACCCTTACCCAAAGGAAAGAATATATACGACGTCGATATACTGCTCAAGTTGTCAATTTTGAAACCTATCCCTCTAATTGGGTTATTGGCCTACACAACCATTTACGAAATAATCCAGCCATAATTTGCAATGGTTTCCACAAGCTGGCATATTTATGAGGCTCTATCTATAGAGTTGGATCCTGAAGACCCATTTTTAGATCTTGCTTCTAGCCTTTTTTTGTGTCATCTCCCATAATCATTACTTTTGAAATTTGGTTAAAATTCTGTCAATAAACTTACCCATACATTTTTTGACTTTATAAATCTTGTTTTGAAAATTTTTCCGCTGAGATAAAAATTTTGTCCGAAAGTTTATCTGTCGAAGTTTTCCGCCAAAATTTTCATTCATAATGAACATGGTTGGGACACACACACACCTATTTTTCCTGTATTGTTATGTGGTAACATAAGATGAGCCAATACATGGCCTATCTTGTGCTTTCCACTTTTAGCGCATGATTACTTGATAACAAATGTTCATGTGTGCAAATATGCACATAAGATAATTGCTTATATGATGTGAAGAATATTAAAAGAGAACCTTCATGAATGAACAGAATAATAAGATCCCTTATGCCAGCACAAGTATCTGTATTGCCCTTCATTGTTTAACTTTATTGCCCGGCATCCCGATCCATTTCCCAAATGTACAAATTGCATTCCATTGCGATGGATGTTGTATATAGAAAGGAATGCAAACATAAAGTCTCCTCAACTAGGCAACCATCTAATATATCAATCCCATTCCATTTTCTAACATTATACATGCAACTACTAAATAACGTTTAGTACTTATTAAATAAATTTTGGTAATTTCATGTACTTGTATATAATGTATTGTTTTAAATTTTATATTTTCAGGAGGTCCACATCAGTTTTTTAAACTGCCATTGTAACTAACCTTCTTTAACAAATAAATTATCTATCTATCCTCTGAAATAGCCCGCACTATCTCGAACTCGCCCAAAGCATTCTCAAAATGCAATTTCTTGTACATGCCATGCAGCAAAGACTTTACCAAGAAAGGGCTTTACCATGACTTGTTATCCAGTTAAGAAATCTGTCGTTTGAAATGGGCTTTGCTATAGCAACTCTCGTAGAAAAAATAACTTCTGAAAGAAAAGGTCTGCCCACCACAGTAGCTTTTTTTAGTGATTGTTTTTTTTTTCCGGGCATTGATCAGGGTTTTTCGTTGCGAATACTTGTTTTTTTCTCAAAACGCGGAACTCGCCCAAAAACGCCAGCATTTGTACGGCGTATGCGGCTTATCAGCACCCTTGTGATTTGAAGCTAGATCTCTCACTTGCATGAGTGTTATAGCCATTAGGCCAACAGGGCATGAATATACTATATACAAGTGAATATTATATACACTTGGAATTATTTCCCTCCACACATACCTGAAACCAAATTGAATGTACATTTTTAGTTGTTAATCTTGCATGTAAAATCCAATATCGCTTCTGCAAATTTATTGTTTTTTATGCGATTATATAACAAAAAGTAGCTACTTTTTGCGAAAATAATTGTAATACAAATAAACAAGACAAGATTATTATTGTAGTAAACACCCTTCTTCATTATGATTATTATATATGTTTGAAAATAAAATGTTACTGCTACAGTAGACTTTCGCTAAAATAGTCAATACCTTAAGTGGCAAAAAAAGGCGACATTAAAAAGAATGGAGGAGGATAATTGGGTAAGAAAGTGTAGAGACTTGATAGTTCCTGGGGCAAAGCCCAGAGGCAGACCGAGAAAGACTTGGCAGGAGGTTATAAGGACAGACTTAATACAGAGGAAGTTGAGTTTAGATCTAACACAGTCTAGATCAGATTGGAAGAGGGTCATTAATATACCCCGTCCAACCCATGCTAGCATGGAAAACGGACGTTTAGCCGAGAATGATGATGAATGATGATGATTAAATCCATGTGCAATAACTAAAAATTGGGACAACCACTAAATTAAATCCGCGCGAAATTGAATTTTGAAGACCTTATTTTTTTAGTTTTTCTAAGGGGTAGAGTAAAACCAGTGACGCTTACATTGATTCTGACAGTGAGTTTGAATACCAGGATGAAGATGAGGAAGGCAGTGAAGAAGATGAAGCAGAAACTAATGAAGTTGAAAACGAGGGAAAAGACGGAAATGTTTTTGATTTTATCATAAGTAAATGTTAAATATTACATAAATAGTTGTTTTGAGAAGATAAAGTAGAGCATCTCCAAATTATGCTTAAAATGTAATTCTTTTTCAAAATTACCTTTTTTGCTTGTCCGCGAAATAAAAATCCACATGAAAATTTATACCAATTAGGAAAAATAATAAAAACAAGGTAAAATACGCTTGTCGTAACACCCTCCTCTCTGGTGAATTTTAAGTAATTTTAATGCTGCGAAAGGCTTTAATTATTGTCAACTAAACTATAGTCCCAATAAATTTTGCACTTATGTTGAGGCTTTCTTATAAGACTGCACAAAAAACATTAAAAAATGTTATAGAAATTATTTTCCTGTTTTCTTATTTTTTTAAGTGATTCACGCACTCTAAACGCACTCTAAATAACAGATCAAATTCATCATCATTCTCGGCTTAACGTCCGTTTTCCATGCTAGCATGGGTTGGACGGGGTATATTAATGACCCTCTTCCAATCTGATCTAGACTGTGTTAGATCTAAACTCAACTTCCTCTGTATCAAGTCTGTCCTTATAACCTCCTGCCAAGTCTTTCTCGGTCTGCCTCTGGGCTTTGCCCCAGGAACTATCAAGTCTCTACACTTTCTTACCCAATTATCCTCCTCCATTCTTTCCAAGTGCCCCAGCCAATTCAATCTTCTTATCTGGATAACATCTTTAATTCTACGGAGACTTAGCCTGCTTCTTAGCTCATCTGAACTCTTTCTGTCTCTCAGACTGGCGTTACACATCCACCTAACCATTCTCATATCATTCCTTTCTAAACGGTCAAGATCTTCCTGCTTCACTGCCCATGTCTCACTACCGTACAACATAACACTTCTTACACAGGCCTCATACAACCTACCTTTTACCTCAATTGACAGACTCTGCTAGTCAACAAAGGAAGTAACTCTCTGAACTTTTTCCAAGCAGAACCTATCCTGCAAGTAACACTTCTTCCAACACCCCCTTCACTGCCCAACATATCACCTAAGTAACAGAAGTTCTCAACTATCTCTAACGAGCCACTGTTGTACATCATTAAAGCTGGAAATACTTCATTCTCTATAATCTCACCTTTGCAACGCTTGCATACAAACTGAATGTCAGCTCTTAACCTTCCACTAATACTACTGCACTTCTTATGTACCCAATGCTTGCAAGTCTGACAAAAAATTGAGTTACTACCAACCCCTTTCCTGCAAACTCCACAAGGCCACTTTCCAACTACAAGGTCACACTTGGCTGCAATGCTACTAATCATGACTTTAGACTTTGCTGTGTTTACCTTTAGCCCTTTCTCTTCTAGTCCTTTCTTCCACTTCTCAAACTTTTCAACTAATTCTTCCATCGACTCTGCTATGAGAACCAAATCATCTGCATACAATAACTCCCATGGACAACCTGTTCTGAACTCCATCGACAGCGCTTCTAAGACTAGAACAAACAACAAAGGACTAAGTACAGAACCCTGATGTACACCAACATTTACACTAAATTCATCACTAAGTGAATCGTTAATCCTGACACGACTTCTAGCATTGCTGTACATAGACTGTACCATTGTAACTAGCCACTCATCCACACCTAATTTTCTCATAGCCCACAAATAACTTTACGTGGCACTCTATCAAAAGCTTTCTCTAAATCTACAAAGGCAAAATAGAGATTCTTTCTCTTTCCTAAATACTTTTCCTGAAGCTGTCTGAGTAAAAATATTGCATCTGTAGTGCCACGCCCTGGAACAAAACCAAATTGCATCTTATCTATATCAATCCTTTCTCTAAGTAACTTATCAATCACTCTTTCAATAACTTTCATTACTTGATCAACCAACTTCAAACCTCTATAGTTACCCTTTCTAATGCATCACCCTTGCCCTTGAAACAATTCACTATTACACTCGACTGCCACTCACTCGGAATAGCACCATCCTTTATAATCTGGTTAGCAGACTTGTAATAAGCTCAACTCCAATATATCCAGATGCTTTTACCATCTCTGCAACAATACCTGATACTCCTGCAGCCTTGCCAATCTTCAATTTCCTAATAGCCTCCACTACCCATTCTGTCTTGATCTGCATAGCTGGCCCTTCCACAACATCATCATCAGACAAATTATCCTCATCCCAATCAAACTCAGTGTTAAGCAACCTCTGATAATAATTCTTCCAAGCTACCCTTTTCTCCTCCTCTGTGCTAGCCAAAAACACCTTCATCATTACGTATACACTTCTCACCTACAACATCTTGATTAGTCTTCTTCATTTGCTTTGCTATCTTGAATACCTCATTGCGCTGGTCTTCCCTTCTTAACACATCTGCAAATCTGTTTCTCTCTGCTTCTGATTTTGCCTTATACACTGCTGTACGAGCACGACGCTTAGCTTCTAAGTAAATATTTTTACTACCACCTGACTTCCACTCTTTCCAAAGTTTCCTCTTCCTTTATACACTGGTCAACCTCATTATTCCACCACCAGGTCTGTCTATGTCTAGCTGGTCCTTTCGTCCACCCACAGGTATCATCAGAAGCTTCTAGAAGACAATTCTTCAAAGTAGTCCAAGTACTTTCAACATTGTCACTATCACATTGACCATTGTGGGCTAACTGCTGAACTTTTGCACTAAATTGTCTTGCTACAATCTCTTCCTTCAGCTTCCAGACTTTTCGACGGGGCCTGTACTTTCCCTTGGCTTCTTTAACACTCTTCAAGATAATATCACAAACCAGCAACCTATGCTGGGAAACACACTCTTCCCCCGATATAACTTTCACGTCCTTCACTACTTTCTTGTCTGACTTTCTAACCAGGAAGTAATCTATCTGTGTCTTACAACCACCTGACTCATATGTTATCAGCCTACTCTGTCTCTTACTGAATGATGTGTTGCAAACCACCATGTCCGTTGCCATTCCAAACTCAAGCAATCTCTCCCCTTCCTTATTTCTGCTCCCAAATCCATAGCCTCCATGCACACCTCTATAACCTTCAGATGACTTCCCAACATGACCATTAAAGTCGCCGCCCACCATGACAAGTTCAGTGTCTCCAAACTTTGATGTGACTGCTATTAACTCATCATAAAACTTATCTTTATCTTCCTCACTGAGTCCACACTGTGGAGCATAAACTGACAGAAAAGTGACAATCCTATTACCTATCAAAAACTTTATCACTATAATACGACTATTAACACGCATAACATCTATTACTTTTTCTACCCACTTCTCTGCAACGAATATGCCAACTCCTCCATATCCATCACTATTACCAATCCAAAAAGCTTATACCTTGCCCTCCTACCTTCCACAAATCTCACTGAAGCTCCTCTCCACCTGACTTCCTGAACACAACACATATCAACAGATCTACGTTCTAACATTTCAACTACTTCACCTGCTCTACCTCTCAGAGTACCAACATTTACACTAGCCATCCTCAACCTAGTGTTATCTACCTTGTGATGTGATAGCTGGGTAACGGTCTGACGATGCTCACACCTGACATCTGTCCTACCGTGCGCGACACCTTCACTCCTTAGAGTTCCAGCCCCGTTTACGCAGTTTGTCTGATCAACTATTCTTACGGCCATTAATAAAGAGTTTTTGGCATTGTTTTACAGCTGGATGCCCTTCCTAGCGCCAACCGTTCACAGACCGGACTGGGTGTTTTTTAAAGTGACACCATCACTATGTGGCATTTCATGGGACTTCCACAATCGCCCCTTTAAACTAAGGTATGGTGGAGGACGTTCAACTCCTCTCTTGTCTCTTAAAGAGACCCTTCACCCAAAGGAAAGAATATATACGACGTCGATATACTGCTCAAGTTGTCAATTTGAACCTATCCCTCTAATTGGGTTATTGGCCTACACAACCATTTACGAAATAATCCAGCCATAATTTGCAATGGTTTCCACAAGCTGGCATATTTATGAGGCTCTATCTATAGAGTTGGATCCTGAAGACCCATTTTTAGATCTTGCTTCTAGCCTTTTTTTGTGTCATCTCCCATAATCATTACTTTTGGAAATTTGGTTAAAATTCTGTCAATAAACTTACCCATACATTTTTGACTTTATAAATCTTGTTTGAAAATTTTTCCGCTGAGATAAAAATTTTGTCCGAAAGTTTATCTGTCGAAGTTTTCCGCCAAAATTTTCATTCATAATGAACATGGTTGGGACACACACACACCTATTTTTCCTGTATTGTTATGTGGTAACATAAGATGAGCCAATACATGGCCTATCTTGTGCTTTCCACTTTTAGCGCATGATTACTTGATAACAAATGTTCATGTGTGCAAATATGCACATAAGATAATTGCTTATATGATGTGAAGAATATTAAAAGAGAACCTTCATGAATGAACAGAATAATAAGATCCCTTATGCCAGCACAAGTATCTGTATTGCCCTTCATTGTTTAACTTTATTGCCCGGCATCCCGATCCATTTCCCAAATGTACAAATTGCATTCCATTGCGATGGATGTTGTATATAGAAAGGAATGCAAACATAAAGTCTCCTCAACTAGGCAACCATCTAATATATCAATCCCATTCCCATTTTCTAACATTAGACAGAAAGATCGATTCACAATTTTATAGTCTCTGGCATGATTAGGCCCGGGATTGAATTCATGAGCTTGTGCACTGGAAGCTAATGCTTCACCACAAAGCCACCAATTTCTTCTGAACGTTCCAGAACTTGTCCAGATTATTCTCAAAATGCAAAACATTATCATCTAAGTCACACTTGAAACGAAGTTATAAGTACACACGATATTTGAAAGAAAGAAAAAAGAAAGAAATTTTTCTTGTTTGAACACTATCACGTTGAATCTCCTAAATATTGGCTTGTCTTTTTTATATTAAGAATGGAGGAGAGCTATTCTAGTTGGATGTACCAATTAAATTCTATTTTTAGTTACAACAATTTCTAAACGTTCGAAATATCTATTTGTTGTCAAAAAATGAAGCATTATCAAGTTTTTACAGAAAGGCATCAACTTTATTGTAAAAGATGAAAACTTCGTTCGGGTGTGACTTAGCGAGTAGAGGATGGCATATTTATGAAAAAACCGGTTGATTGAATCCGAAAAAAGGAGAAGTTCTTTATGCAGAAAAAAAGCAATTATGCATGATCTGTATTCTGTGCCATGGAAAATAAAATCAAAGAAAAATTAATTGCCGATGTTGTTGGACATGTTCCAAAAGAATATCCAGGGCTGTGACCTTTTTCTTACAACATGGTGGAAAGTTGATCGCTAAAGTTTCCAATACGAAATACCGTTGTTCGCCCATAGCAAAAAGAGGCTTGTAAATTCCTTTGGTATCATATTTTATCATAGTTGAAGAGAAACAGATATATTTAGGTCGAATGAAATTCAATTATTGAAAGTAACTACGGCGATCGATTTCTGTCTGACAGTTACAATATAAATGATTTTAAAACAATGGTCGACATGTGTGATGAAGATTTGGAGGATGAAGAAGAGGATGCGGATTTTGTGTTTGACGATGCAGTTCTGGAATCAGGACACCTAACATCGTGGACCGCATATCGTGCGTCGGCACGATTCGCGATGCTGTCGCGATAGTAATTTTTTTTAGCATCGTGAAAGTTGCGATCCATCGTGGGATCTACTTTCACGATGCATTGTGATTTTCGCGATCCACATCTTGACCATCATGATACATCTTTAAACATTATAATAATCACTTAATTAATGTCATGAGAGAATAATGCCAATAAATATAAATAATTACTTTTTTGTTGTTTTTTTTAAATCAAAAATATTTTTTTGTCGTCGTAAGCTTCTTTCTTGTTTAGACGACTCCAACTTAATTAGTTGTTCTACGGTTCGACTGACCCTAATTTTCACGAAAACAAAAAAATAATAATATCAAGCAAAAAAAGTTTAAGAAAAATAAATAAAAACAAACAAACAAACATTTTCTTATCCCATCTCGTGAAAAAAAAGATTATTATTGTCGTTACACCCTCCTTAGTTATGATTATTATATATGTTTAAAATTACGCTTGCTAAAATCTAATACTGCAAGACTTTTAGTCGATACCATTTAGGAAAAAAATAATAAAAACAAGGTGGAATATGTTTGTCGTAACACCCTCCTTCGTTATGAATTTAAATAAATAATTTTAATGCTGCAAAAGACTTTAAATATTGTCAACTAAGTTATAGTCCGTAAAAAGATTTTGCACTTAAATTTTGTTTTTCTTATATAAGACTGCGCAAAAAACAAATAAAAGAACACTAAACTTTTTTATCAAAACTAGCTATAGTTACCACTAATGCGCCCCGAATTGCTCATAACGATTTAAAAAATACGAATTTAGAACGGGATCAAAATTTAAAATGGAAAATGATGGATGTTTGATGTAATTCATGGTAACAGGAACAGAGATGTAGAACGGAATCGAATGGAGGCTTGTGGATAACCTTATTGCCCAGGGTAAAAAATATAAATAAGAAGCCCTGCGGCTTGGAGATTTCCATCATTAGCCTGGAAGATTCTGAAATTTGAAGTAGACCTTGAAAACGGAGAACAATGGGGTAAACAAATCATTAAGTATCCTAATTCTCAATTATTATTGTATAATCAAGCTGGCTTTTGATATCATTGTTAAACAAGAAACATAATAAGCAGGCAATACATGATTTTGAAACCTGTGGACAATACAGGATTTATTTTGTCGAAATCGATTTATTGAATTGAACAAATTTGATCGTTTATTATCCTTTTTTGATTTTGAGGAAATTGATTGGTCATCGTTTTGTTTGACAAATCCAAAAAGTTAAACATATCTAACTTTTCTTAGAAAAATATCTTGTGATACTTTGGGTGAGTTCAAGAAAGTTTTTCAAGCAAATTAGACACTCAAGGAGAACTGACAATTAGCCAGTAACAGAATGGTTAGCCGATGCAGAATAATTATATATAGGGTGGGTACAGTATAATTAGCCGCTCATACAGCTAATTATACGATAGAAATTTTTTTTGACTTAAATTTCCACACATTTCTTCGTTATCGATCTCCCCATAGCCATCTATATTTAATAGATCCACATAAAGTTGTGCTTCAATTAAAACCAAAAATAAGAACAAGAAACGCTTGTACCAAGAAGATAATAATTTTACTGTAGCAGTATGTCATATTAATTAGAAACACACTATTCCGATTTCAAGAAAAAACATAGATAAGTGAAGAACACAGAGAAGCCTCTAACGACTAATTATACCGTGCGTAGCGTATAGTTATACTACAATGGCTAACTATCATGTTATTGGCTAATTATCAGTTCACCTTGACTGTTCGGTGCAAGCAACAATAAATTTTTGTCACGCTTCGACAACTTTTCTGCAGAAGATATAAAAAATCCTGTGACGAATATCTTTTTACCTTATAGAAGTAGCCTCATAAAGTTTTCTTTGGAAGTTATTTTAGCCCCATTTTTCCCAAAAGAACAGGAGTTGGGTGTCCAGCCCCTCATGATAAAATTACGCAAAGCAGGACAAAGGTTTTTTGTTTCTGGCGACTTAAGAAAAAAAGGGACTCTAATCAAAGCACTATTATTTTGTGTAGCTAGCTAGCTGGCTAGCTTGATAGCTAGTAACAGTAATTTTACAACTATAGAAGGGGTATGTCAGCACCAATCAAAAGGAGATCCAAATCAGCAACAAAAATTGCTAGCTAGCCAGCACACTTTTCCCACTTATATATAAAATAATTCTAACCTGATAAAATACAAGAACTTACTCTTCTATCGATCCATCTTTAATAAAAAACAATGTTGGATAAGCGAAGCAAATTTCCGTGGACGACTGCTGCTTCATATTTTTTCCGGATCCATGATTTGCTGATTTTTATTTTCCTTCAACGGTGGCAAAACTCGTAAAATGTGGCAAAATTGTACCATATCGTACGCTAGTATAAAAATCAAGAATACTTCAAAATTGCAGCAAAATATAACCTTTTCATTAGTTCTCGTACATGCCTCAGAAAAGCGTGCAGGTGTTTTTTCCAAACATTCCTATTCAAGAAAATCATCCCATCATAGCTAGCTAGCTATATAGTTTCCTACTTTTGCTGATTTTCACCAAATCTTTCAACATCAAAATGCTCGTCCTAAAACAAAATCATATGTACATGCATAGCTAACTAGCTAGCTATAAGGCTACCCATAATGAAATTATAGATTGCTTTTTGTTACAAATCTGTTTTAACAATAAGAAATACTTGTGACATTCTTACCTTCCAGAATCTGCTCCCTTTAACATCTTTTGGAAGAACACTTTCGCTTTTCGCCCATAAGCGTGAGCATTAAAACGAGACAAACACAACAATGCATGCTCGATTTTAAAAGTATTTTGTACTGGTTAATCTTAACAAGTATAAGTATTAAACGAGTCAATCCAAAATTTGCTCGATTAACAATTTTGTGTCTTCGTTATACCAGACACGTAGAAAGAGACATACCGAAATTATTTTGAATAATGGAGACAAAAACACCCAAGAAGAAGAGCTTGAAAAAAATTCGCCATATAAAAATAGAATACACTATATACCTGCGGTCTAATAAATCTGCGCCCCTTTGGCGGGGAGCAATAACTTTTTTTATTATTATTTTAAGTGGGAGAAGAATAACTTGCTGTATAAATTTTGAAACAGCTCAAGTATAACTTGCTGTATAACTTTCAAAACAGCACAAGGATAATTTTTGCTGTATAACTTTCAAAACAACAAAAGAAAATTCTTGCTGCGTAACTTTTAAAAAAGAAATTTGTGAGCATGCAAGTATTTTCATCTTTTCACCTTGAGTGCTAGTGTATTTTCGCATAACGCACGCAGTTTATATTTTTTAGTTGCGAAGGAAAAATAAAATAGTTCTCAAGGTGAAAAGATAAAAATACTTTCATGCTCAAAAACTTGTTTTTAAAAGTTATGCAGCAAGAATTTTTCTTGTGTTGTTTTGAAAGTTATGCAGCAAGAATTTTTCTTGTGTTGTTTTGAAAGTTATACAGCAAGAATTATTATTGTGCTGTTTTGAAAGTTGTACAGAATATACTTGTATTGTTTTGAAATTTATACAGCAAGTTATACTTGCGCTGTTTCGAAACTTATACAGCAAGTTATTCTTCTCCTACTTAAAATAATAAAACAAACAATTTTAATGGTTTTTTAATGTTTTTTGCCCAGTTTTATAGGAAAATCTAAGTTTAGGTGCAAATTCTTTTCACGGACTATGATTTAGTTGACAATATTTAAAGTCTTTCGCAGCGTTAAAATCATTTATTTAAAATTCATAAAGGAGGAGGGTGTTACGACAAGCGTATTCTACCTTGTTTATATTATTTTTCCTAAATGGTATCGGCTAAAAGTCTTGCTGTATTACAGTTTAGCGAGCGTAATTTTAAAAATATATATTAATCATTAATTAAAGGAGGGTGTTATGACAATAATATATCTTGTTTTTCACTTGTATTATAACTATTTTAGCGGAAGTAGCTAATTTTTGTTATAAATTTAAACTTCTGTTTAACCACGTAACTATTTTTGTGATTACAAAATTTTAGTTTAATCGCAACAAATTACCATGAATAAAGAATCAACTTCCAGTGGCCTTACCAATGGTGGTCCTAAAAGTAACGTTATTGATTCACCTTGTTTAGTATAATTGTAGATGGACATTCAAGCAACAAAAAATTACATCATTGATTATCTTCTATGCTCATTATATTTTCATGAGATGGGATGAGAAAATGTTTTTTTTTTCATTTGTTTTTCTTAACATTTGTGATGCTCTCTAGGAAAATCGACCGCTTCTATTTTTAATTCGTATTTTTAAAACAATAGAATTCCGTATTTCGTATTTTTAAAAATACGAATTGCGTATTTAAAAATACGTGTATTTTTTTAAAAACCGTATTTCGTATTTTCAAAAAATACGGAATTCGTATTTAAAAATACGCGTATTTTTTAATACGGATTTCGTATTTTTGAAAATACGAAATACGAAATTCGTATAAAAAAATACGGATTTCTAAAAATACGCATTTCTAAAAATACGCTGTGATTTAAAATTCGAAAACATAAAAAAGGAAGTGATCGTCTCCGAGATCTTTTCATTTTTGAATTGAAACGATTTTCATTATATAGGAATCGTTTCATTATTTTTTTTACATCGTCTCATAATAATTATTATGAAACGAATTAAATGTTTTAATTTTTTTTCACGAAACGATTATATAATTTAATACGAAAAATGAAACGAGAAAACATCTCTGCGAAGCTCTAAAGTTGCCGTATTTCATTCTAAAATGACGAGAAAACGTCCCTGCGAAGCCCTAAAGTTGCCGTATTTCGTTATTAAATAACGAGAAAATGTGCCTGCGAAGCTCTACAGTTGCCGTATTTCGTTCTAAAATGACGAGAAAACGCCTCTGCAAAGCTATAAAGTTGCCGTATTTCATTCTAAAATGACGAGAAAACGTCCCTGCGAAGCTTTAAAGTTGCCGTATTTCGTTATAAAATAACGAGAAAACGTCCCTGCGAAGCTCTAAAGTTGCCGCATTTCGTTCTAAAATGACGAGAAAACGTCCCTGCGAAGGTCTTAAGTTGCCTTATTTCATTCTTAAATGACGAGAAAACGTCCCTGCGAGGCTTCAAAGTTGCCGTATTTCATTCTAAAATAACGAAAAAACATCTCTGCAAAGCTTTAAAGTTGCCGTATTTCATTTTAAAATGACGAGAAAACGTTCCTGCGAAGCTTCAAAGTTGCCGTATTTCATTCTAAAATGACGAGAAAACATCTCTGCGAAGCTCTAAAGTTGCCGTATTTCATTCTAAAATGACGAGAAAACGTCCCTGCGAAGCTCTAAAGTTGCCGTATTTATTTCTAAAATGACGAGAAAACGTCTCTGCGGAGCTATAAAGTTGCCGTATTTCATTCTAAAATGACGAGAAAACGTCCCTGCTAAGCTTTAAAGTTGCCGTATTTCGTTATAAAATAACGAGAAAACGTCTCTGCGAAGCTCTAAAGTTGCGGTATTTCATTCTAAATGAGGAGAAAACGTCCCTGCGAAGCTTTAAAGTTGCCGTATTTCGTTCTAAAATGACGAGAAAACGTCCCTGCGAAGCTCTAAGGTTGCCGTATTTCGTTCTAAAATGACGAAAAAATGTGCCTGCGAAGCTTTAAGGTTGCCGTATTTCGTTATTAAATAACGAGAAAACGTCTCTGCGAAGCTCTACAGTTGCCGTATTTCGTTCTAAAATGACGAAAAAATGTGCCTGCGAAGCTCTACAGTTGCCGTATTTCGTTCTAAAATGACGAGAAAACGTCTCTGCTAAGCTATAAAGTTGCCGTATTTCATTCTAAAATGACGAGAAAACGTCCCTGCAAAGCTTTAAAGTTGCCGTATTTCGTTATAAAATAACGAGAAAACGTCCCTGCGAAGCTCTAAAGTTGCCGTATTTCATTCTAAAATGAGGAGAAAACGTCCCTGCGAAACTTTAAAGTTGCCGTATTTCGTTCTAAAATGACGAGAAAATGTGCCTGCGAAGCTTTAAGGTTGCCGTATTTCGTTATTAAATAACGAGAAAACGTCTCTGCGAAGCTCTACAGTTGCCGTATTTCGTTCTAAAATGACGAAAAAATGTGCCTGCGAAGCTCTACAGTTGCCGTATTTCGTTCTAAAATGACGAGAAAACGTCTCTGCTAAGCTATAAAGTTGCCGTATTTCATTCTAAAATGACGAGAAAACGTCCCTGCAAAGCTTTAAAGTTGCCGTATTTCGTTATAAAATAACGAGAAAACGTCCCTGCGAAGCTCTAAAGTTGCCTTATTTCATTCTAAAATGAGGAGAAAACGTCCCTGCGAAACTTTAAAGTTGACGTATTTCGTTCTAAAATGACGAGAAAATGTGCCTGCGAAGCTTTAAGGTTGCCGTATTTCGTTATTAAATAACGAGAAAACGTCTCTGCGAAGCTCTACAGTTGCCGTATTTCGTTCTAAAATGACGAAAAAATGTGCCTGCGAAGCTCTACAGTTGCCGTATTTCGTTCTAAAATGACGAGAAAACGTCTCTGCTAAGCTATAAAGTTGCCGTATTTCATTCTAAAATGACGAGAAAACGTCCCTGCAAAGCTTTAAAGTTGCCGTATTTCGTTATAAAATAACGAGAAAACGTCCCTGCGAAGCTCTAAAGTTGCCGTATTTCATTCTAAAATGACGAGAAAACTTTCCTGTGAAGCTTTAAAGTTGCCGTATATCATTCTAAAATGACGAGAAAACGTCCCTGTGAAATCATTGAGCCAATTTAAAACCTATTAAAAACAAACTTGTAAAATTGAGTAATTTTTCTATTCAGTTTATTCAACCACTCACTTGATACACTAATAGTTTTAAAAATACGAAATTCTATTTTTAAAAATAGAATTTCGTAGGTTCTATCTTTAAAAATGGAATTTCGTATTTTCTATTTTTAAAATACGAAATTCGTATTTCGTATTTTTTAAAAATACGAAATACGAATTTCGTATTTTTTAAAAATAGAATTGCGTATTTTTAAAAATACGAAAATTCGTATTTCGTATTTTTAAAAATACGCGTATTTTAAAATACGAAATCCGTATTTTTTAATACGAAATTTCCGTATTTCGTATTTTTTAATACGAAAAGAGAAGTGGTCGATTTTCCTAGAGAGCACCACATTTTGCTTGATATTATTATTTTTTTGTTTTCGTGAAAATTAGGGTCGGTTGGGCCCGTAGAACAACTGATTAAGTTGGAGTCGCCTGAGACAAATTAATTATTATTGCAACCAAAAAAAATATAAACTGCGTTCGTTATGCGAAAATACATAGAAAAATATGCTTGTCGTAACATTTTTTTGGTTGTTCTGACCATACATTCTCGATAAAATTATTTTTATTTCACAGACCGATCGAGTGTAAGCTACTATCGACTTCGCCGTAGAACAACTAATTACGTTGGAGTCGCCTTATTTCTAAAATCCAATTTTCCAATTAAAATATATTACAAGATGCAAAATAATTTTTAAATGTAAAAAAAACAAAGACACAAGATTATACGCATCTATTGTTTAATATTTTTAATGTTATTCACGATTCATCGCGATAATCACGATTAATGGTGACGATCGCGATAGCATCGTTATTTTTTTTACATCGCGACTATCGCGAAGTTCTTCGTTACCATTTTTTCTATCGCGATGGTTACGATAGGATCGCGGATCGTTTGTGTCGCACATGATACGCACTCACGATGTTAGGTGTCCTGATTCCGGTACCGTATACCTGCGATGACGTAATTTTAATTTATTTATGTAAATTTTTATGCTCATGAAATGTGAAAATTAAGAAAATAAAAATTTCAAAAACTTTATTGATTTTCTGATTACCCTATATAAAAGGTAACACTGTAGTTATCTGAGTTAGAGAAAGGGATAGAGAAATATTGCCCATTGTAGAAATCACCCCAACCCACATTTTGAAGCATCAGTCATGTTGAGACTTTTAGACGTAAACTTGTGTGATCAAATTACTGCCCTGCTCTTCCAAGGAGGAAGAAACTGTAATCACCACTGAATATCCCTCTGATTCAGACGCTATGAAGAGGCAATTGTGAAGGCTTCTAACAGTGGTGGAATGGTCGATCAATCTAGGCAAAAAGATCCGACCACACTTGACGACCTTACATACAAAAGACAACAAATCAATAAGAGCAAAAAATTTATTTTTGTACATTTTTTTCCTACACTTTTAAAAATGAAATTTATCCCTTGGTAAATGGATTACAAAATTGGGTATAGTATCAATTTCTATTCCTAAATAAGTAAGCACCTATGATGGTCCTACAATTTTTCTGGGGCCAATGGCCTTGTTTAATTAGCATGATCATCTCTCGGCAAGCTACTTCCGATTGTTCGCCTGTGATAAAGTCATCAAGGTAACGAAGAAGATGCCAAATAGCGGCTAAATAGTGGAGAATTCAGTCTATAAAGTCTGCAAAGTTCTTAAAAGTAAACGGTGATGACCTACTGCCAAAAGGGAGCACAACATCAAAATAATATCTCCCCTTTCATCTGTTTAATGTCTAGTTTTGCTAAAAAGCAATTCTGCTTAAGAGTGCATACCATGTCAATGGCATCATCAAATGTAGTTACAGAAATTCAATCATTAACCAAGAATCCAGATGGAGACGAGTTACTACCCAAACAGTACCATCATTTTTAAGTGCTGCACTCAATTGGGAGCAATGCAATTTAAAAGGAGGGGGTGGTTAAAGGACCCTACTGTATTACCCTGGTTTAATTCCTTTAAAATAGCCTCGTCCACTTTGTCTGAATTCTCAAAAGAGGATTTGTTAATTGTTGATGCTGACACAAGTTTACCTTGTTGGTACCTGAGTTTAAAGCCATAGGTAAAACCAGAAAGGACAAAATCGACTAAAACCTGGTTTTGGTGTGAAGTCAATAACGGGTGTGTGCATTGAAGACTTCACAGAGAAAAAACTATTTGGTATTAGGTTAAGAGGGCCTGAATGGGCAACAGGTTTCTGGGTAACCTTTGACACATGCCTTGCATTTGTGTGAAAGGGTCACTTGTTAGTGCATGGTAACCCTTATTGAACTGCCAACAACTTGGCCAAAGGCCAGAGAAAAACCTGAACCGTTGGTATTCCGAAACGACTCTAAACCCACACCACCTATACCATAGGAAAATTTCTTAGCACAATTCGTTGCAATGTGTTTCTTCTAGCCACAAGAAAAATAAAATTAAACACGGTTCTTGATAAATTCAAAATTGGAATAGACAGTGTACAGGTGTTTATTGACTTGTCTTATAAAGCAAGGCAAAACAGAGGCCTGATACTTAGCAGATAGGCGAGGCAACATTTATATCAGGTACTAACCAATATGGCCACCACGTGAAGTTACTTGGTTAAAGGTGCCTCAACTTCCTAATTTATATGTGAAGCTGGTAAGTACAAGGCAGCAAAAGGGTTACTGCAGTCACCACAATTAAAATGAGCTAAATATCCATTAAGCTCCATCTGTAATATTAAACCCAAACGATTATTTTTCGTTATTTAAATTTGTATTCTTCTTTTTATTTGTAGGTGCAAGTGGAACTTATTTATTTCGATTATTTGAAATCTTTGAACTTTTTCCAAATGATTTAACTGGAAAAAACATGGTGAAGGCACTTGGCCCAAATAACACAATTGGTGTGCAGTTTAATGGGAACACAGATACTCTTAAGTATAAAGGAGATATATTTGCATATATGGCTCACATGGTAACCACGTCAAAAGACTTTACCTTTACAACAACATTCAAGAAAACACAAAAAACACAAAATAAGAAGCAGGATTTGGTATTTGTGTCAATGGTATCAGAAGATTATAAACTGACATTTTTTAACATTGGCCTAAAATTTGCCCGTCAGCAAGTAGGAGTTGAAGATCAAGAAAAATAGTAAGTCAATTGACTTGTTTATCCCTTCATAGTAGCAATCTTTAATAATCTTTACAGCAAGAGTTGCAAATACGTAATTTTGTCTGCAAGCATCTAACACAATAACAAGATGGCCTTTTATTTATTTATTTTTTTTTCGTTCTTATATTTTCCAAACAAACATTGCCACCGTTTAGGCAAGATTAGGGAATATAATTTTTTTCTAGGTTTGCTTTGTTTTTTTTCCTCACCTAAGTTGCAATGATTTAACCAATTCTTTTAATAAATTCTTTTTACACGTTTAGTGTCCACAAGACAACATTTTATATCAGCCAATATGATGAGCGATATAGACAAACACAAAAAACAACCCTTGAATTGAAAAGTGATGCCATACCTGCTAATAAATGGATAAAGATTCAAGTTCGATTTCTGGGTAGCAAATTTTATGTCCGACTAAACTGTGAAGAGGTTGGAAATGGTGATCTGTACACTGGTCAAACTGGAGTATTTCCATACAAAGGATCTCTTCTGCTAGCTCATGATTATACCAAAAACGTATTTGGTAGTGCGCCAGACAATTATTTCATTGTATGTAGCCCCTTAGTCACTTTTTGTTAGTTGTGATATTTAGGTCTTAAATAATCATTAATTCCTTCGTTATCTAAGCTCATCTTACCTCAAGCTTATGTCATTTCTAAAGTTTTTCCAACAGTTGTTGTTTGCAGTTCGAATTATCATAATAATATGTACTCCGAGTGTGGTAGGTTGTTTTGCTAACCAAGTCTGAGCATGTATATCATTTTCAGGGTGCTATGGTCAATCCACAATTTATTAATGGAAATACTGCATTTGAATTCTTCAGTCCATGTGAAGCAGACTTTACTGTTCAGGGTATGCTTTTATTTTTTAACAAAATAAACACTCTATTTTCAACAGCACCTATGATTTGAAAAAAAAGGATAAATTTGAAAACGCAATCTAATCTGAAAAAATTTTTTCCGTTTTCGTTCAGTTTTTCGTTTTCAAATATTTTTGCGAAGCAATTGAGCTTCGCGAGCGAAGCGAAATTGTGGAGCACGTTTGCTACATGCGAGGTATACCAAGAGAATTATCGAGATTCTCAAAATTTCGATAGAAAAAAAATCATATAAAATCAGCGTAAGAAAATATGACTGATATTTTTTCACAAAAGAGTAGGTTATTTTTTTCTCTACTAGAACAAATAAGTTTGGATCGAGCAGCTGTAATAAAAGTTAGCTAAAAATGCCAATAAATAGGCTTTGTACCCCCCTACCCCCCGTCTTTCGTACCCCCCCCCCCCCCCGTTATTTTCCGATTTTCCGTTTGCCGGAAGCGAAAGACTGGGAAGTACACTCAAGCAATCAGAAAACGGCTATCGGCTAATTTGAATTATCGTGTATTTTACAGACCTAACACAAATACATAGTTTATACCAAGTCCTGATAATAATTGGCTTTGCTGGCCTGCTTTTTCTCTTAATATTTCGAGTTGGAAAGCTTGTACCTTTTCTTTGAAGACACACTATATTAATTTGAACGTTTATAATGCGCAAAAACGTGTTTGCAGATTTTAAAGTACCAAATTATCAGCTTGAATTGGCATGTTTGTGGTATCCTTTTCATACAGCAGAAGAAAAGTGAGTTGCGAAGGTATGGATGATTTGAAAATTCTTTTACGTTTTTTCCTTGGTTTGATGTAGCTAGCTAGCTAACTAAATTACTTTTTGGTGCCTGTGACCACCATGGAAAATATTTTTTGCTGTCATCCTTCAATTGCATCATTAGCTAGCTACCTCTAGCTACAGTCAGAAGAAGAAAATTCAATCCGTAAAGTATTAACAAAACTCTTTCTTTTTAAATTTTATTATACAATTTTTAAATATTTCCTAAAACTCAAGTTGCTTCTTTTTTTTGTTGCATCGTGGAAATAAATTTAAGTCACCAATCCAAAACTAACGGGAAAATATACCTCTTCATTCTTTAAGGTATATATTTGCTCATTTGTGGTTAAAAACTTTTGTACTAGCCTCTTTTTACTGATGTATGTTCTAAATATAAACTATTTTATCAAACGGTGCCTTTACCTGGAAGTTCTACTTTGTTTACCTACTTTCGCATGTTAAATTCTTCAACACTCGAATCTTGCAATAAATTTTTCAAGAAGTGAGCTATGTACGACGTGTGAAGTCACGAATGACCAAGTGGACTTTTGTTCGATAATTGTGGCGACCATTAATGTAATTATTGTTTTTGGAAGATTAAGGTTGGACATATATAAAGATATTTAGGGCTTCGTCATTTTCTTTACTACCCTATGTTTTTGCATTGTGTTTCATGAGCTTACAATAATGTGGTATATAGCTAAGTTATGATACGTAAAAACTACTCTTGAATGACCCTTTAAGAATGTGAAACCACATAATAGACCTTAATCAAATTTTGTGTTTTTCGTAACTTTTGTGTTCAGTATGGTAGATTAGTATGCGTGTCAACTGGCCAAAAAAGCCATAAGTATGAGGGCAAGCTTGGGCAAATATTTAAATACAATTTGTACTTCCCAAATGAAAAACAGTGCTTTCAATTTTGTTGTCTTGGCCACAAAAAGTAGTGATCTATATTTTATGTGGTTAGCCTCATTAATTCCAATAAATTTACCCTGTCATTTTTTTTCCAGAAGGGACAACATAGACGGTTCTAGAGTGTTAAAAAGCTTCCATTTGAGTTACAAAAACCTTTTAAATTTCTGTTCAATAAGCAACAACTGTTATGTGGGATTGAACCCATATGAATATGAAGTGAACGCTCTACCGACTGAACTACCAACCCCTTAAAGTAAACAGAGTTGCATGCCTTTATTAATTATATCAAGCATATTGTATCTAGTAAACACTTTTTGAGCACTCTGTCCCAAAAAATGATATATATTTGTAGTTTAGAAATTTAGCTCTGAATATCGTCCCTCAAAGGCACTGGATTTTAATGTATTTAGAGACTTTACTATATATATAATATAATATACTATATAAAAATGTTTTCTGTTTCTTTTTAGATTGCGTACAATGAGAGCGAGAGATGTTATCTTTCAATACGTGAGATAAAAAGAAGAAAGCGAAACCTCACACCGCGTTGTTATTGTTTTTCTGTCAAAAATTTGAAGCTGTTTTATAAATCTTGATAAAGTTAATAAATTGTTTTCGTTTCTGTAGATTGTTTGTTTTTGTTTATTGTTTCCCGTGAGTTTTCGAAATTCATTGCAGCAGATTCCGTGGATTCCGTGGCTTCAAGAAATCGGTTTTCATAACTAGTGCCGTTATTTTTACGACCCCACAAGCTGCTTCGTTCGCCTTCTCATCTCCGAAATCGTTAACGCGAAAGTCTCTATTATTATCTGCGTTCCGGGTATTATTTTCCGGTTGAAAGAGTGTACCTTACGACGCGCATCCCCTTAATTCGTGACATTTTCGCACACTACGGATTGTACAACTCGATGTATTGCATTTCTTTCAGAATAAGGGTTTTAACTTTATAAAAGTATAACTTTGCATGGATTTTTGGCGCTAAAAACTTCAATGTTGGATTTACGTTGGCCAACACTGACAATATTGTGATTATTATCAATATTTAATTTTATAATTCTGTGGTAAGAGGTTTTACGAAATTTCTCAGTAATCGTTTTTGTTTAGTTTTGCGCGATCTAAATTTCTCGTACCTTCTGAAAAGAAATATTCCGCATATATATATATTGTATTTTTGCCAAAAAATCACTACTTTTGCGCAACGAGTTGTTGTTGTTCCTCGGTGAGTTTATTTTACAACCTTGTCCCCAGGGTTTTCTACGTCTATGATATTCAGTTTTGGTGTATTCCCAGATATCAGCTGCAGTAAGATGTAAGCACCTCGCCGTATTATATCAAAGAGAAACAAAAGCACTAGGGACAACTATTGGCTAGTTTCAATTTTGCTTGCAACTTGCGTAATGCTTCGCAACCTTTTTTTTAATTTCTAGTTACCTTGTGTAAACACATCAAAACGGGATTTTTAGGAAATCATATTACGTATGAATAGTGTTTATAAGCAAAAAATGATCATTTATCAGTAAAAAAATCTTAGGAAGAGCATGGATTCGTTTAGAAAGTTATTACAATATTTTTCTTACATTTTTGTTTCTGCTTGTGCGTCTGCCCAGTTGAACTTGATGTTAATGTGTCTGATTATGAGGAACAGACAACTACAAATGAAAACCAATAAACGATTGTTGTCTTTGATGGAGAATAAACGAGTCAAGTCAATGGTTAAAAAAAGGCAACCACAAAGATGCTGGGTAAAAACAGGGCGAACATCAGCTTGGTGGGAAAACTTCATGAACGGTTCTGTTCCAGCTTTGCTTTATAACTTCTTTCTTCATGTTAAGCTCTTCCTGAGATATCGATATTAGTTGTTGGTCGAGTGGAATTTTCTTGGTAATTTTTTTGTTCCTCCTTTCATTAAGCATCGCTTTCATTTTTTCACGAGATGATGCAACTTCGCCGGCTGCTGGTGTTGATTCACTTTCATCAGCATTGCTTTCTTCATCAGTCAAAAATCCTGTGTCCATCGAATCTATCTTATGATTGATTAAAGATGAGCTTTCTCCAACTATTGATTCCTCGCTTTGATTTGAAACAACGGTTTCTACCCCTGACTCCATTGACTCAGTAGCTGGAGAGCCTGATCAAATGTGAGAACATATATCGAAAAATGTCGCAACCACGCGTCCTCCACCACTTTGTCTGCCTTCATCGAGGGCTTTGCGGTATTTCACACAGATTCCTTTTATTTTTGTGCTCACTCTGTCCCTTGTAAATTCGCTTTTCTCATGAGGAAACTCCTCTTTTTTTTCTTCCTCTGGAATAGAGGAAACAAAGTTGTTCTTGATGATGTCATACTTATCCTTGAGACTCTCCCAATCAATTCCATCGTACATTTTTTTGTTTTTAAAGTCTAGCACGGTTTTAAGAAGTAGTTGAACCTCGTCGTCTGTCCTAACAAGGTTTTCAGAGGTTTTTTTTTTCTCCACCAGTTTTTCTTTTTTTCTTTTGCGGAGGCATGTTTTCACTTCTGTTCTTTCTTGAGAAAAGGTTTCTATTGATACAACGAAACATTTTTATAAATTGTATTATAATCATTATAGTTTGAGTATGATTTTACACTTCCAATGTGAACGCATGAAAATACAAAAACGCAAATCTATGAGTCAGTAATCTTTGATCTCTAATATTTGCGTTTTTGTACGAAAACGGAATTCTTGGTTGAAAACAGAAAAGTAGCATCAGTGTAAACGTAGAAAGAATAAATATGCAAAATGGAAAAATTACAAAATACCTAAAGTACTGAACCATTTCAGAGGAATTCTCTTAGTTTTTTCCACCATATCAATGATGTACATATAATTTAATAGAATTCTTATTTTGTGCTTTATTGTCTTTAGAAATTCCGTCTGAACCACTTCCTTCAGAGTACAAGCCTGACAAGTTTGATAAATTTTTGGAGATGACCTCTGTATGTATCCTTTTTTTCAATACATTTATAATCTTGCGAGAGAGAGTGCATTGTTTTATGAATAAGGTGTTACTTCCCTTCCATTGGACAGTCTATATTGTTTCGGTGTTTTTCTTTTCATTTAGAATACTGCTACCGTTCAAATTCAATGTTTTGATTCACGTGTAGCGAATGGAACTATCTACTCCGGCGTAACGAAGAGGGACAAAGATGATGTATGCTACACCCACACCTGTGAAGTAAGTTTAAAATGATTTTTTACTTGGGCTCTGTATCCATGTTGTTTTAGAATTTTGGAATAGTGAGACATGGGCAGTGAAGCAGGAAGATCTTGACCGTTTAGAAAGGAATGATATGAGAATGGTTAGGTGGATGTGTAACGCCAGTCTGAGAGACAGAAAGAGTTCAGATGAGCTAAGAAGCAGGCTAAGTCTCCGTAGAATTAAAGATGTTATCCAGATAAGAAGATTGAATTGGCTGGGGCACTTGGAAAGAATGGAGGAGGATAATTGGGTTAGAAAGTGTAGAGACTTGATAGTTCCTGGGGCAAAGCCCAGAGGCAGACCGAGAAAGACTTGGCAGGAGGTTATAAGGACAGACTTGATACAGAGGAAGTTGAGTTTAGATCTAACACAGTCTAGATCAGATTGGAAGAGGGTCATTAATATACCCCGTCCAACCCATGCTAGCATGGAAAACGGACGTTAAGCCGAGAATGATGAATGATGATGATGGAATGGCATGATGTCTGCACATTTTTTGTATATGTTTAATGTTAAAGGAACAATTTCAAAAAAACTCTTTGGTGTGAAGTTAAAATTTGAAAGAAAAACTTTGGAAATTCATGGATGAAATAACTGAAGTGATGAGAAAACTTGTGGCCGAAGGAGAAACTTTACTCTACTTTTATTAGTGTAATTAAAAGTTAAGAAACCTTCTTTAACCCTGGAAATAATATTTTGAAAATTATCTGTTTTTCAGATCTTTCTCGAAATGGGCAAAAAGCATCACTTGACCAGTGCTCTGCAGCCAGTAGATTGAAAATGTTCTACTTTGGTGGGGGTGTAGGCAGAGTATCCAACGTTGAAAATGCGCTAACTGCATTTTCCACAATGGTCGCATTATCGAACATTCCACTCAAACATCCGAAATATGGTTGACGTCAGCAAAAAGTAGCACCCTTTTGGATTTTGGACCTTAACCAAATATCCTAAGTTTCTAAGGAACCGATGCTAAGTTCTTTCCTGAAAAAAACAGGCAGAATATTCAGATTCCTTTTCTGTTCAAATACTGCATGGCCATCGGGCTGAGTTTTATCCCAAGTTGAATATTTCAGCCTGCCTGAATGCTATCAGGATAGGATTCGAATCAACGTGGCGACAGCTGAGGCGGCAAAAAAGGAAACAAGGTTTCCTTGGGATAAAGAAGAAAAATTAGCCAATTTGATCCAGATGTTTAGCGAATTATAGGTCGAAATTGGAATTTGCCAACAAAGATTTTAATGCAGACAAGAAACCACAGTACGAAATGGTGAAAAAAGCCATGGCTTCCATCAGTGAACCAACTTTGTTTGGACCTATCAATGGGGCAGAAGAATCCAAACAGAAGAAAAAAGACCTTATTTTAAAAAGAGGTAGGCCAGGATCCAAGAAAAAATTAAGAGATACGAGAGAATTTTTCTTTAGCTGTTACATCTGGTAAAAGAAGTGGTAGTGTCAAAATTTTACTTGAATACTACGATGAGTTTGCAGGGTGGGGCTGGTCTCCTTACACCGATCCACTTCCATTTGGTAACTGCACGAATGACGTTAATATAGCAGAAAGCTATGATTATTTTTATGCTTCCAGTTTTTATGAGCTTATTGTGCCACCATACTCCTCATGTCCCGTGTACATCTTTTCATGTTCCAAGCGTTACCAATGAATGCAATGAAAGCTCTTCTTTTTTTAAGTGGCGATATTGTAAAGCAAAGTAAGAGGCGTCATAGTGAGCGAACTAATGATTGTGTCCCAAAACTCATTGACAACATGAGGAGACATATGGGACGACAGTTGAGTTCCTTACAACGTGAACAGATCCTATTACGAGAAGCTAAAGAGGACTCTCAATTTAAATGGGACATAACGTAAGCAATAAGACAATCCAATGAATTGACACGATCTGTGGAAATAATGAGTCAGGATCAAAATACAGTTTTTCCTAGTTTTATAAACAACAAATCTTTTATCATAACAATGAAAAAAAGAAGAAGGAAATTTTTTTATATATAGTATATACATTTATGTTTGTTTACAAATTGATTTTGCTATATATCTGCTATATATATATGCGGTTTATGCGTGTGTGTATTAGAGGAATCAAAAATTAAAAAGATATTGATATTTTCTGCTCTAACGAGACTTCATGAGAACAAAATGTACACAGTTACAACATTATTTTATTACCTCTTACACGCTTCATTAGCCTAAACATTGCTATTGACACTCAAGTACTTTTATGTTCAAGGTAACTGGACTAAGTAGTGCTCGTTTATTAAATACGATCTTTCTTGGAAGAACCTACTTTCTCTGCCGCAAAGTTTAACTTCGTTCTGCATTGGCGCAACCTATGACACGCTTCCTTTCCCTACAAATCTTGTCAAGTGGGGAATTCAAAAGGACAACAGTTGCACCCTATGTAAAAAACCTTTGTAACGTGTCTCACATTTCAGGTTCCTGTAAGTTAGTCTTTCACAAGGTAGATACACATACCGCTACGATGCTGTTCTACTTATCCAATTATGAGCCAGCAAAACCATCTAGATATCACAAAATATCCTTTGTTCCAGCTGGAACGTCTTCCAACCAAAAAACGTTTAAAATTCAAGGAATATTTCATCTGGGCTCTGATTGGAGAGTATTGTCAGACTTAGATCCACATTGATAGTACCACTTTATCTTGAAATAACTCAACTTCGTCCCGACATACTTTTAATTTCTAGCACGACCAAAACTGTAATTCTCCTAGAATTAACTTGACCATGTAAAGAGAACATGGAGACTTGGCATGGAGTTATAGTTGATAAATACTCATCCCTTCGAAGTATAGAAGCCAAGGGCTTTTGTTCAGAAACAGTTAAAATTTGCCTCCTTCGCCTCTACTTTTCTAACATGTCTGTGCGTTCCACTCTGACATCTCTTAGTGAACCTTCTATGATATCATCTTTTTTTCATCTGGCTATCTAGAGATTCTTTAACTTGGATTCATCCCAGTAGAGGTCCACAGAATATAACTCAATTGACACCAATCGTTTTATAGAAACCATCCAGATCACAAAGTAAAGCATGTACGACCACTAGCTTCGAAGCCACAGTGTGTAACAAAAAGCTGCACTAGCTTGCCTGCACAAGAATCATTAAAAAGCAACAGCGGCTTGCTAAATTTATGCAACACATGTTCATCAATTCCATTTTACAATGTTTTTATGTGTTACCCACAGTCACAACAGCCATCCCTGCAAATGATTCTAATATGGTGATAGGTAGAACTTTTTAAGTATTCTTCGCAATTATTCTCCTCCAAGGTTTCAGTAAATCATTCTTCGTTACTTAATGCATTAAAAGCCTGTATTTCTAATGCAAGGGGTAGCGCTTTCAATGCGTTCACCCAGCAGGATGCGCTAGAGATTCTTACATATCTCATACCCGAGTTGTCTTTAGCGTTTCCTTTCTTTGATTCATTATTCAACACTCGTATAAAAATCTGTACTACTTGCAACACTTGCAATAATATTAGCACCTCTGAACAAGTAACCCTTTCTTCAACTGCCCCTAAAATCGACTTTACAATCGTCAGTAGATAATTTTTTAGAGAGCGAAGAATTGTCAGGTGTTAACTCGTACTTCTGTCGGTATTGCAATAGTTACCAAACTGCAACAGTGGAAAAAGAAGTGGCAGAGTGCAGTTCATTTTTGATTCTGCAGTTAAAGCGTTTTGCCTATAACAAAGGTCTTGTGTCTAAGGTTTGTTCTTCTGTTGCATCTTACCCGGGCACCCTTTCTATATCTATCACTGTAGAAAATGAAGTCTCTTGTCGCAAGCACTACAACTTAGGGCTGTAATCAACCACTCTGGAAATTTGGACAACGGCCAGACAGAGCAGTGGTCCCTTGCAAAAACACCTTGCTAAATGGTGTACAACCTTACATCCTTTTTCTTCAAGAGCTTAGGTAAATTGCAGCCGTCAACACCACAAATTACGGTTTATGTCAGCAAGGGGGTTTGAATATTCTTATTGTTTTTTTAGTCTTGTCTTTGAAGAGTGGCGACTCCACTTATTACCTCAGTCACACAACATTGTACTAAGTAGGACAGTTGAAAAATTTTATGGACGAAAGAAATGTCTAGTTCCTGCTGAAGACTGTTCGCAGACCTCTTTTGAGTTGACCCAGCTAGACATTTCTAGGCAATTTTCGGCAATATGGGCAATATGGGTCGAAACCCTTGTACCTTTTACAGAAGTCTTGTCCTACTCTTAGTTTGTTTGTTTGTTTGTTTGCCAAAGTTTTGTTCGTGTGTAACAATTAACTCCTTGGAAAAAGAAAGAATTGGGTTCTTTTGTGACTAGGTTTTAGATGTACTTTCCAGTAAACATAAAAAAAAACATCTTTGACTTAGATAACCAAGAATATTTTACGTACTATAGTAGTAACAGCTTCTTATAACCTTCGTTTAAACTTCTTGGATCTTAAGGAATATCTGTTATGACCAACAACAATATTGTTTTCATGTTTTGAGTCTCTTTTCCACAACATACTTCGAACTTCGAACGATGAAGTTTGTTATGATGAGTGGCGCCAAATTTAATAAATAACAGACCGGAAACATTCAACAACAAATCGAACTCGTAACGTGGAGGCTTCATCTTTATTTACGAATCTTTAATTTCTTTATCATTTTTACGCAAAAGTTTGATCAGTAAGGTCAGTTGTAAAATAATAAAAATATGGTCGTCACATGTTGCTCAACATTTTTGCTATTTTGATCCACACCTTTCTTGTTTAATTATTTTGGGTGTATTGATCCGTGGCCATCACAATAAAGAGAGAAATATATCCCATTGATTTTAAATTTAGCCACCCGCTTGGCAAATAAGTAAAAGTGATGTAAATAAAACTGATATTTTTACCAGACTCTTTATATTTTGGGTCTAGTGCGTTGTCGTTCTGCAACGTTTATTATATGCGAAAAACATCAAATTATATCTCTACGAATATGAACTCTACGAATATTTTCAATATCAAAACATTCTAAGTCTTTGTTTCAGAAAAAATTTTTGTTATGATGGCTGTAACATGTAGATTAATTTATTATGGAGCAGCAGACTAAGCCAGTCGCTCTGGTCTTCAAAATCAACACTGTCATCATGAACTTTTGTTCAGCAGCCGTGCCGTGCGCAGTTCGCCTCGCCTTTAATAATTTATATTGATCTTATGATTTCTTGATTATTATGTTACAATTGTATATTTACAATTATTTATTTTTATAGTACAATTAAAAAAGTGAGAAAAGAAGGAAAGAATGAGTAGCACTGTTGATGTAGGGGTAAAAAACTATTAAATTTTAAATAAAATATCACCACGCACGTAATAGGACATCACGATTCAGTAAACATAAAACGGACTCCATCCCTCCATCTTAACCTGAAGATAACGGAGATTATCGAACTCAAAAACTGAAATACACAAGCCTACGAATACCAACCATCAATCAATAACGGACGAGTACTTCGCCACAATTAAGTTCCGTAAACAGAGTCAATCGGGAAGGTGTCTCAAACAAGAACCAAAATACGTAGACAAAATTACACACATGTGAGGGGAGTGAAAGGAACACAATTTATTTGAGAAGCATCGCAAAGGTAATGCTACTATCACAGAAAAGATATTATAATACGCTTGTGTGAGTGATTGTGTGAGTCCACGACACGCAAATCACCAGTCACTTTCTTATCACGTGGCGTTACGCTTAAATCTGCTATAAATAGGTAAGCCGACAATGCTACACCGCCGTATGCGGCCCTAATGTCTTAATAATTTAATTTTGCCCCCGGTTTAGCATGCGCGTGCCGTATCTCACGGAAACAAGTTGTTTATCAACTGAAAAAAAGAAAACCGAAGCGAAGAAGGCTGTCTCTTTCATATTTTTTGTACTCATTTCCTCAAAATTAAACCTGGAAATAATCTACCAATATAGAGACAGCCTTCTTCGCTTCGCCAGTAATCAATGGCAATAGAGTTAAAATATGCAAAGAAGAAGAGAGGTTAAATTAAATTTTTTATCTCACTCTGTCTATATTTGTGTTATGGGACCGAGGTTGCTTACTTTAAAAAAAAATCTAATGCATTCGAATATGAATATAATTCGAATCTAAAATGTAGCTAAAAAACAAACTGTTGCTGTCGAGTGAGGTTAGTGTTGTTAGAAAAACGTACGATGATATAACGTCACAAAGAGAACTGATTGGAAATGTATCAAACAATTGTATACGTTTCCAATTCGTTCTCTTTGGGATGAAGCGAAGTTTAGTAATCGAAGTAAAAAACTGATTGGACTTTTATCCAGAGAACGCTAGCTAGCTACCTACTGAGAAAGCGAAAGAAAAGCAGGTGTGTTGTTTAGAGTATGTATCTGGTACAGAAATTAATTTAGGTGTATAACGATTTTTTAGCTGTTTTAACTTTCAGAGCTTAGTCTGCTGCTCCGTAATAAATTAATCTGCATGTTACAGCCATCATAACAAAAAAATTTTCTAAAACAAAGACTTAGAATGTTTTGATATTGAAGTAATTCGTAGAGTTCATATTCGTAGAGATATAATTTGATGTTTTTCGCATATAATAAACGTTGCAGAACGACAACGCACTAGACCCAAAATATAAAGAGTCTGGTAAAAATATCAGTTTTATTTACATCACTTTTACTCATTTGCCAAGCGGGTGGCTATATTTAAAAACAATAGAATATATTTCTCTCTTTATTGTGATGGCCACGGATCAATACACCCAAAATAATTAAACAAGAAAGGTGTGGATCAAAATAGCAAAAATGTTGAGCAACATGTGACGACCATATTTTTATTATTTTACAACTGACCTTACTGAACAAACTTTTGCGTAAAAAAAGATAAAGAAATTAAAGATTCGTAAATAAAGATGAAGCCTCCATGTTACGAGTTCGATTTGTTGTTGAATGTTTCCGGTCTGTTATTTATTAAATTTGGCGCCACTCATCATAACAAACTTCAAAACATGAAAACAATATTGTTGTTGGTCATAACAGATATTCCTTAAGATCCAAAAAGTTTAAACGAAGGTTATAAGAAGCTGTTAATACTATAGTACGTAAAATATTCTTGGTTATCTAAGTCAAAGATGTTTTTTTTTATGTTTACTGGAAAGTACATCTAAAACCTAGTCACAAAAGAACCCAATTCTTTCTTTTTCCAAGGAGTTAATTGTTACACACGAACAAAACTTTGGCACACAAACAAACAAACAAAGAGTAGGACAAGACTTCTGTAAAAGGTACAAGGGTTTCGACCCATATTGCCGAACCAAGGCACCCAAAATGTCTAGCTGGGTCAACTCAAAAGAGGTCTGCGAACAGTCTTCAGCAGGAACTAGACATTTCTTTCGTCCATAAATTTTTTCAACTGTCCTACTTAGTACAATGTTGTGTGACTGGGGTAATAAGTGGAGTCGCCACTCTTCAAAGACAAGACTAAAAAAACAATAAGAATATTCAAACCCCCTTGCTGACATAAACCGTAATTTGTGGTGTTGACGGCTGCAATTTACCTAAGCTCTTGAAGAAAAAGGATGTAAGGTTGTACACCATTTAGCAAGGTGTTTTTGCAAGGGACCACTGCTCTGTCTGGCCGTTGTCCAAATTTCCAGAGTGGTTGATTACAGCCCTTAAATTGTAGTGCTTGCGACAAGAGACTTCATTTTCTACAGTGATAGATATAGAAAGGGTGCTCGGGTAAGATGCAACAGAAGAACAAACCTTAGACACAAGACCTTTGTTATAGGCAAAACGCTTTAACTGCAGAATCAAAAATGAACTGCACTCTGCCACTTCTTTTTCCACTGTTGCAGTTTGGTAACTATTGCAATACCGACAGAAGTACGAGTTAACACCTGACAATTCTTCGCTCTCTAAAAAATTATCTACTGACGATTGTAAAGTCGATTTTAGGGGCAGTTGAAGAAAGGGTTACTTGTTCAGAGGTGCTAATATTATTGCAAGTGTTGCAAGTAGTACAGATTTTTATACGAGTGTTGAATAATGAATCAAAGAAAGGAAACGCTAAAGACAACTCGGGTATGAGATATGTAAGAATCTCTAGCGCATCCTGCTGGGTGAACGCATTGAAAGCGCTACCCCTTGCATTAGAAATACAGGCTTTTAATGCATTAAGTAACGAAGAATGATTTACTGAAACCTTGGAGGAGAATAATTGCGATATTTAGTTCCTTGTTGTGTCTTCATCCAAAACATATTTTCTTTCAGCACTTTTTTGTAAGAATATACTCTGAAAAATGGGTCAGAAGTTAAGAATATCCTAAGAATTATTATTATTATTATTATTATTATTCCGAATATTTATACAGGATAAAGCCACTTCAGTGTTGGACACACTGTTATTAATGTGGGTCCTGTGTTCTGAATGTAAACATTAGGTATACACCGGCTAGCCTACCCAATTTCCCTCACATGGCATGGGTTGACCCGTAGCTGTGGTAAAGACACTTGCTAAACATGCCCGCGCTGTGGACCGAACCACGGACCTTGTGATTGCACCTTGTGGTTATGGCGTTCGTGTGTTGTGTCAAAATTCAAATGACGGATATTTTTAATTTTTATTGTTCTTTAGGCTAAGTGGATTTTTCCACGGGCCTTATCGACTAGTATTGTATTAATGTTATAATTATGTCAATGTCATGTGATCTTCTTATGACGTCAGTCTTTAGTGTCGAAAGACGTAAGCATAAATTTTCTCTTGTGACGACATAGGGCCACGATTTCGCTGCTTTGATTTAATAAGTTCGAGTAGGTTGCACTTTCGAACATTATACATATTTTTCGTATTTGTACAATTTATTATTGTTGTTTTATAGGAATAATATAAACACATCCAAGTTGTTTTTAGAATGGTAAGGTGTCAAGTACATACATTTGCTCAAAATGTGAAGATGATGACAAAAAGAAGTACGAGCATGGAACCATCTGGTTCAACGTATGTAAAAATAATACGTGCAATGGCGCTGAATCTAAATATGTAAGTGAAAGAAATCTTTACCTAGACGTATCTTGTTTTAATGTCATTTCTGCGTAAAAAATTTAAAAAAAATTCATTTCTTCTATACTGTGACTTAATAACTTCGTAAAGCTTGTATTTTTTTCCTCGAATTGTTGATCGATTTAATCTTTAATCATAAGCACGTAACCTATAACTAGTTCCCCCTCTCCTTACTAATACTAACAACTAATGTCCCCGGTATTTTTTTTTTGTTATATTCTAGGGTCTCATTACAACTACAACAATAAAATGCAAAAAAACACTTTCGTGCAAGTTTGGTATAATGCGCAAAGACAACAAGACGTGTTGTGATAAATGCTTGTGTAAGCATCTGTATTTTTTCTTTATCTTGACATTTCTTGACAGTGACAAAACTGTCAGTGGCAAGCTTGAATAAGAAAAGGTTTTGAAACAAGTAAAGAATAATATTCCCTTTTATTTTTCCTTTAGCGGAAAGCTGTCGAGCGGATAAAGAATACTACATAGGCTGTGATAGAAAATGCACGGACGGAAGTTCGTTTGTTTGTCTGAGCAAAAAGAAAGGTTGTTGGTGCCCTGTGGGAAGTGCGTTAGATGATGATGGGAAATGTATACCAGTGTCAAAATGCACTTGTAAAGTTGGTAACAAGACTTACTTGGTAAGTAGTTTATTTGTCAGAGACTTCTGCGGGAAGAGAAGTATTTGAAAGTTGCGGTTGACAGAACAAAGGAATTACTCGGGAATTGTTCGTCGTGCTGGTTAAAATTTCAAATTTTCATGGCAAAACATTATGACCATATTTATCTTTACTTAACTTTTTAAAAAATTGAAGTTTAAGGTGTTAAATTTCGTAGTATTGATCCTATGCACAACCCGAACATGAAGAAAAGAATCACAAACGATTGAGGGCTAAGCCTTAGCTTTCTGGTATTGGCGCGAATTGCTTCATAACGTATACTACATTGCGGAAAAAGCAGTTAGCGCATTTTTGAAGCCTACGCATCTTCCAAAGTTTGCCAATTTATGCGGGAATTTAATTTCGTGATTTTACCAAAATCCCGAGAAAATTTCTGACATTAAGGTACATTAAAGTTTGCAGAACAAACCTTATTCTGAAGCATTAAAATGTGTGAAACATGTTTTGTTTTAGCCTGGCCAGAGTGTCATTCGTAGCATATGTGAAACATGCTCTTGCTATGCTGGTTCTTTGTTATGTTACGCCGTATGTTTTGTTTAACGCCTACCCGTGGAATTCTGGTTTCTTTTGGTAGAAGATATTTGAAAAAGGGTTTATAACACTGTTTGTCAGACTTTCTTCTTTAATTTATTTTTAAATGTTTTTTGTTGTGTCTGGTGTCTGGTTATGTGATACTTTGTCATCTTCCTTTGTATAAAAGGGTTACCGTAAATGACGGAGTAAGCGCCCGGGGCGCTTATTTAAAAAAATTATGTTTGGGGGGGGGCTTATTCGGCAGAGACGGTTATTTAATCAGGGGCGCTTATTAACTTCGGTAAAATGTGTCATTTCATTTCTTTCTTTTCACTTTTGACGAACAACATCTAAACAAAAATTAATCTATCTCAATGTTTTCGTCTTCGTCTTCCTGGTCTGACTCGAAGGAAAGACTCGTTAAAACACCACTTTTAAGATGAAACTTTACTTTTGATTAGTAAAATACATTTAAACAAAACCTATTGTTTTTTTTTATGCCTTGTTCCAAATAAGTGCCCCCTTCTGATAGCCGTGTGAGGAAATAAGCGCCCCCTCTGGGGGGGGGGTTATTCAAGCAGGGGCGCTTATTGAAAAAAATGTCTCTTAGGGGGGCGCTTATTCCGGCAGGGGCGGTTATTCGGCAGGGGGCGCTTGTTCCGTCATTTACGGTAAACATTTTCACCAACGAACTCGTTTTAGCCTTAGGCCACTAAAATCAAAAAATCACCGTGTTTGCGTAATCCCTATGAATTATTATAAATTAACCAGTTGATTAACATAAAAATTTTATAATTATTTCTAAATGTATTTTTTTGTTAAGATCATTGTTTGTTAGTGGAAATATATGTTAGAAAATATCTTAGTGTGAAAAGTACAATTTTTAATTTCAAACTTAGCCAACAGTTTTTAGCACTTTCGATTCCTATGCAGTTCTCCGAATAATTTGACGAAAGAAGACGTCGCTGCTCTCCTCGAATTTTCTTTACATCATGAAAATGAAAAATCAACAACCCTTTTTAAGAGCTTGGTTTTCAATAACTTGTCGGGCAAAACAGTCGTAGCGATACAAAAGATGTTGCACCACAAACGTGGAAATATATTTTTCAACACTCAAAAAATTTATTGGAAACCAAGCACTCAAAATGCATCAACACATTTGATGTCTGTTGTTTCTAAATTTTATTGTGACAACCGACTTTTTGCATCTTTAAATTTTGTGAAGTTTCTTAATTTTTGGAGGCTCCTTTTTGGTAAAGAGGTTTCCTTTCAAAAAACTAGATCTAAACTGTTGGGTTGCTTATGAAATTTAACTTCCCAGTTAGGATTGCGTTACGATAGAGTACGGAAGTGACATAGGGATCAACTTACCTAAAACGCACGACCATAAACCCCGTGTAAGAATTTAAAATTGACTGGTGTATTGGCCGTGGAGATTAAAGTCAGCTTTGTATGGCGGCCGGATAGGACCAATACAGAACAGAATATTTGATATACACCAAAATATTTCAAATACAGAATAGAATATTTTATATACCCCAAAATATTTCAAATACACCAAAATATTTCAAATACAGAACAGAATATTTGATAAACACAAAAATATTTCAAATACACCAAAATATTTCGAATACAGAAAAGAATATTTGATAAACACAAAAATATTTCAAATACAGAACAGAATATTTGATATACACAAAAATATTTCAAATACACCAAAATATTTCAAATACAGAACAGAATATTTGATAAACACCAAAATATTTCAAATACAGAACAGAATATTTTTTATACACCAAAATATTTCAAATACACCAAAATATTTCAAATACAGAAAAGAATATTTGATATACACCAAAATATTTCAAATACAGAAAAGAATATTTGATAAACACCAAAATATTTCAAATACACCAAAATATTTCGAATACAGAAAAGAATGTTTGATAAACACAAAAATATTTCAAATACAGAACAGAATATTTGATATACACAAAAATATTTCAAATACACCAAAATATTTCAAATACAGAACAGAATATTTGATAAACACCAAAATATTTCAAATACAGAACAGAATATTTTTTATACACCAAAATATTTCAAATACACCAAAATATTTCAAATACAGAAAAGAATATTTGATATACACCAAAATATTTCAAATACAGAAAAGAATATTTGATGAACACCAAAATATTTCAAATACACCAAAATATTTCAAATACAGAACAATATTTGATATACACCAAAATATTTCAAATACAGAAAAGAATATTTGATAAACACCAAAATATTTCAAATACACCAAAATATTTCACATACAGAAAAGAATATTTGATATACACCAAAATATTTCAAATACACCAAAATATTTCAAATACAGAAAAGAATATTTGATATACACCAAAATATTTCAAATACAGAACAATATTTGATATAGACCAAAATATTTCAAATACAGAAAATAATATTTGATAAACACCAAAATATTTCAAATACAGAACAGAATATTTGATTACCCCAAAATATTTCAAATACACCAAAATATTTCAAATACGGAACAATATTTGATATACACAATATTTGATATACACCAAAATATTTCAAATACAGAACAGAATATTTTTTATACACCAAAATATTTCAAATACACCAAAATATTTCAAATACAGAACAATATTTGATATACACCAAAATATTTCAAATACAGAAAAGAATATTTGATAAACACCAAAATATTTCAAATACACCAAAATATTTCACATACAGAAAAGAATATTTGATATACACCAAAATATTTCAAATACACCAAAATATTTCAAATACAGAAAAGAATATTTGATATACACCAAAATATTTCAAATACACCAAAACATTTCAAATACAGAACAATATTTGATATAGACCAAAATATTTCAAATACAGAAAATAATATTTGATAAACACCAAAATATTTCAAATACAGAACAGAATATTTGATATACCCCAAAATATTTCAAATACACCAAAATATTTCAAATACGGAACAATATTTGAGATACCCCAAAATATTTCAAATACACCAAAATATTTCAAATACAGAACAATATTTGATATACACCAAAATATATCAAAACAGAACAGAATATTTGATAAACACCAAAATATTTCAAATACAGAACAGAATATTTGATAAACACCAAAATATTTCAAATACAGAACAGAATATTTGATAAACACCAAAATATTTCAAATACAGAACAGAATATTTGATATACACCAAAATATTTCAAATACACCAAAATATTTGAAATACAGAACAATATTTGATATACACCAAAATATTTCAAAACAGAACAGAATATTTGATAAACACCAAAATATTTCAAATACACCAAAATATTTCAAATACACCAAAATATTTCAAATACAGAACAGAATATTTGATATACACCAAAATATTTCAAAACAGAACAGAATATTTGATATACACCAAAATATTTCAAATACACCAAAATATTTCAAATACAGAAAAGAATATTTGATATACACCAAAATATTTCAAATACAGAAAAGAATATTTGATAAACACCAAAATATTTCAAATACAGAACAGAATATTTGATATACACCAAAATATTTCAAATACACCTAAATATTTCAAATACAGAACAGAATATTTGAAAGTAAAACAAGTGGTGAAAAAAAAGTTTATAGCATGAAAAACCATTCGTTACATAGTTTCGAAGAGCATATAACATGTTTTGCCAAATTTGTGGAATAAATTCTATCGTTTTAGCTTGGATATATATAGAATTTTTTTTAGCCGAAATTGTGTTCTATTTCGGAAAATTGTTCTGTATTTGAAATATTCTGTTGTGCATTTCAAATATTTTGTTTCGTATTGGCCCGATTCGGCCGCCGTAGCTTTGCCTGTTTCTGCATGGTGCGCATAAAACAGTTGTATTAAGAATTCATTATGTTTCACGCTTCGGTTCACATTAACACTGTGTTTTGAGGGAATTAAAAGCAGCGTTTAAAGTCAAGACGAAAAATACGCGATAAAACGGTGAGACTGATTATAATTAAATATCTGAAGTTAGGTAGTTGGGGAGTTGGTAGTCGGTGAGTTAGCGAGTGGCTACTAATGCCGGTGACCGATTCACCGGCAATAGTCTGAGAGAAAAAAAAGAGAGAACAAAAGTCAGGATTCATTTTGTCGAAATCGATTTATTGAATTCAACAAATTTGATCGTTTATTATTCTTTTTTTATTCTAATTCTCAAATTTAGATTTTTTTTCGAGGGTCCGATTAGTTGCAATTTTGACAAATATAACAAATTGAGACAGAAAAGAGCAAACACACAATTATAAATTTGTTGGATTTGATAAATCAATGGCCCTTTTCGTGAGATAAAAATCAAGTCTTTTCTAACAAATCTTAGAAAAATATTTTGTGATAGTTTGGGTGAGTTCAAAAAAGTTCTTCAAGAAAATTAGGCACTCAAGGAGAACTGATAATTTATCGGTAACAAGAGAGTTAGCTGATGCAGAATAACTATATATATACAGTGCGTACGGTATAATTAGCCGCTCATACGGGTAAATACGATAGAGATCTTTTTTACTTAAAGGGATCCTTCCATGCAAAAACAAACAAGAAAAAGATTTCCGTCATTAGCAATAATCTGAAAAAGTAATGAACCTTGAAGTAGACCTTAAAACCGAATAATATGAGGGGAGGGGATCATTGAATATTCTAAAATTTTAAAATTCAGTTCTCGATTATTATTGTAACTTTAAATCATAACTAACTAAAATTACATACACTATTTTTCTATAAGAACAACAATAAGGCTGAAATTTTACCAATTTTCTCCTTTTCTCTGAAAAACATGAGAAATATATTTCAACACAGAATTTTCACAGAATCAATTAATAGATTTTTGGTCTCAAAAATTTGTAATATACTGTAAAATTCCAGGCTCAACAAGTAAAAAATTAAGAACACTTCGCCAAATTTTCTGTATACATCTGTGCTATCTTCAGCAAGTTCCTCTCTTCTTCACTTTTACAAATTCTGATGCGTTCATTTGGCAAATTTGTGAATAAAAAAAACCCTTGGGAAGCATTTTCTAAGCCACATGGTAAACTGCTTCTTGAACTGACAACTGTCTTGAATTATAATAAGCACATGCTATTTTGAACATGGCTTCTCTTTTACTAAGTTTCATAGTGCGTATTTCCTGGGCAGCTAATTTCATAGCTTGTGAAGACTCAGTTTCTGATTTGGAAAAATAAGCGCACATATATGAAACAGCCTTGTAATAATTATGCACAAACTGCAAGTCCATATTAGCTTGCCACGCCTTCAGAATAGTAGGGTTGTAACTGTTCACAAAACACGAGTCAGGTGGTCGCTTAAAATGAATTTCAAAATCATCTGAGCTAGATATGCTAAGTGCATCATAATATTCTTCAAAAGTGATATTGAGAGAACTAAGGATTTCTCCAATGGATACATTTGGGATGTATGTATTTGTTTTAGGATGCAAATTGTTATTTATATATTGCTTGACTTTCAATAAACAGGCATTTCGTTTGGATAGTATGTCTGACCTTGTCTTCAAAGGTAAGTCTTTAGACAAAGGCTTCGCAACTATTGTCCTATCAGTAAAATAGTGAGCAAATCCATAACGACAATCGATATTCCTTTACTAAATCATGCAACTCCTTATCCTGATCTTCACAAGGTATATATGCTTGGATGATTGAATCAACGTACACGACAAAAGTGTTTATGTTATTCTCAGTTAACTTTGGTGCAAGGTGAACCTCTGAATTGGAATTCTACTCTCAAAGCATAGTATGTCACTGTACCAAGTGGACCACCTGGAATCATAATTATTTCTGCAAATAATATTTCAACTCTATATTGAAAATGTCTTGCAACAAACACTGGATTGTTGTTTAATATTTCACAACGTTTCAAATAAGTCATATTCTGAATATCAACTTCAGACAGGTTTAAATTATTCAATTCTGATATCAATAAAATCAGTTCCTCCCAATACAAATCTGCACATGATAGTGTAAGAAAAAATGTGGGGCATCCTAATTGTCTGATCATTGCAAGTACATCTAGCTGGAAACGCTTCCAATAGGCAGGGGTACCTTCTATTTGATTCATTAATGTATAACCTTGATCTGTTGATTGTTCCTTGATCTATTATTCAGCTTCAAAGATAAAAGTGCATCGTAAACTTTTTGCGGTGAAACAGGTTCAAAAAATACATGACCTTTGAAATCTAATTTTTTTTTCAACTTTATAAATAGAATACCATTGTTCAATGCACTTCGTGGTAAAGTATTGCATGTATCATTCTTTGGACATAATCATGATCTTTTTGAAAAGCAGCCGCTTTGATATGAGAGCTGTTTCAAGGGAATTCAGGTACAACCAGCATCCTGGTACTTGATCAAGTAATAAATCATTGTGTACAGCTTGACAAGGCACATCATTCTTCAGACATTTTCTATGACATGTGTGACAAATGTATTGCTTACCATTAAAAGAATTGACTTATGTGAAAATATATTGAATAAGTTCTGAATAGAAAGAACGGTTGCACTTTTTAACTGACTTTTTGTACAATGCACGATTGCATACGACACAAACATATAACTGCCCTTGTAAAATTTTCAACTTGAATGATTTTATATGTGTGGAAAAATTCTGCTTGATGTTATTTGCACCATTCAAATCAAGTTTGCCTTTTTTAGCATTAATATTTGAAAATGATTCTTCCAGCTTACACCGATGCTTACGAAGGCGTTGACTATTCATACGGCGCAGTGCAGACTTTGATTTTCTGATTTGTGTGCTTTTAATACTGCTTTCCGAATTTGTTCTGTGATACTGCAAGTCACCCTGACATACTGAATATCGTACTGTACCATGATATCATTCAACAGATATGTATATTTTATATATGTTGCAAGCAAAAGTAAATTTTCGAATCTCAATATCACTGCTTTTCCATGTGGGCATGGTTCACCTAAACCATTTCTAGCATGAGAATCAACAATGTAAACAAAACGAGAGCCAGTAAGTATTGAGAAGGAATAGCCTAGGCACATAAATATTATACCAGTGCAAGCAACATTTTGAGACAACTTAGTGAAAATTTCAGTTGCAGTTAGAACCATGATGCAAGAACCCGAAGTCATGCTGTGTTAAATCGACTGTAACCTGTTCACTCTCAACAAAGAAAGTTTGAGGCAACTCAGGACACGATAAGAAAGTGTTGCTGCCTGTTGTCTTGTAAAGTTCATCTCCCTGCTCAATAACATACTCAAGATTATTGATGTCCCAAAAACCAATATTTTTGAACGAGGAAAATACCACTCCAAATAGTGAAATGCAAGAACATTGTACACCCTTTGTTGCTCCAAACTTATCATCACCTTAATGGAAGCTGGCCAATATAGCTTTTGATGGGAAATGAGACATTGGTGTGGTGATAAGAAAAACTGAACTTACTTCGAGGCAGCAGTAGTGGTATAACAACAGATACAAGAAATGGCAACTATAATGCAAGCGGACAGCATTAGCTGATAGCAACAAATCAGCTAATACTGAAAACAAAATTAATAAACAAAAAAATGGAAACATACGCAGATTGTACTTCTATGTGTAGTTCTTTCACTTCTAGGATGATAGAAGGCCACTGGCTTTGAACGTATTATGCTTTGAAAAAACGTACACCGTATCGAAAACTAATAACAAGGACAAAATAGATCCCAGCATTGTTTTCGCGGAGTGCAAGGTGAGGAAGCAAAACAGGCCCGAAAGCGAGGTTGGCGATTCATCCTGATCTCCGCAGAACAAGCATAGCGCGGGCGCAAATATGCACGCAAGGAGTCATGAACTAAGCATTCCTGAGCGTTACATTTTTTTTTTGCGCTGGTTTTAAAAACTGGGTTTCTCCCAGTTAATAAACATTACTAGAGGACGTTTAAAAACAATGTCTTCAAAAAAAGATAAAAAAGAATTTAACGAGATTTTTATCAGATAATGGATGTTGGAAGAAGCGCTCTGGAGCTTATTAAGAGAAGACATCCAAAGAAAACTAAAATAATCTTCTTGCTCTAACCGAAATTCGTTTAATAACATATAACACACTCCAAAATTAGATCTTTTCCGTAGCCAGGTCTTTTCGTCCACATGCGACGTTTCTAACGTTTTCTTAAATTTTTAGTTGCTGAAACAATAACTGCAACAGCAGCAAGTTCAACTTCGTCTACGCTCTCTGAATACATTTTATCGAGAGGAAAATATCAAAAATCTGTTGTCGGGCTTAAAACATTCAGTGATTTTTTTATAATAATGATCTATGGGAGGATCCGAATATTCCTAAACGACTTTCTCTCTTTTTAATAAATTCGTTTGCTACTTCATATAAATCCATATTATCAGTGTATGATTTGTGAATATGTAATACCATCAGATTATTCATCCATTTATCAGTGGTTGTAGCTCGAAGGTAAGTTTTTACGCGTTTCAAAGCTGAAAAACATCGTTTACTAACAGCATTTGTAGCAGGCATAACTAACATCAGTTTTCCCCCTTTTATAACTTCAGACAAAAGTAGTTTTCTTGGGTTATCTAACTTATTTATCTAACCGTAAAACGTAATGATTTTGTTCAAATCATTAGCCCAGCTATCTATCCTAACAGCCTTCAAAGAGACTTCTTAGAGGTGGTTGTAAATGCGAAAATCTGGTTGATCAAATCTACTTTTTATGCAATTAATAACGTTGCCAAAAGTTTCAAAGTATATACTACCTCACGCCTGCAACCATGCTAGAATAATTCAAAGCTCAAATTCCGAAACAAGCGTATGCGTTACGTGTTGGGTCCAATCGTAGATGACAGTTGTGCATCGGAGATTGCGAACGGAGTAGACATTCTGCAAGCAATCCAATGGGCAGCGGATGTTGTGCAACCGGCCGAAAGTGGACGATGAGCTGGATGAAGAATTTGCTGACCTGTTTAAAGAGTTAACTAGTGAGATGCCAACCGACAGTGACATGACAGCTGAAGAATACTCAAATTTCGATGATGAAACGCGCGCGTCACTTCCCGCTATTAACTTTGACAAAGCGTCAGTCGAAGCTTTGCATTGAGGGATATGTTGCGCTTGGCAAAGTACTAAGCAATGACGACAGTGATGGGAATGGCGATGAAAATCTGGTAGCAGAATCACATGCCAGCTCTCGAGAAGCTTTAAAGTTACTGGACAAGCTATTCCACGTGGATGGCATGAGCGAAGATGATTCAGATTCTTTATTTGCCATCCGCGAAAAAATGGAAAGGTTGACGATCAAACGCAAGAAATAATCTGTAATGGAGATTTCTTTAATATAAGAAAGAAATTTGTGTATTTCAATTGCCTGTAAACCACCCAACTATTGCCTTGAACTCTTCTTAATAGCTCAAAGTAATCAGGGATCATTTTTGGGCAAAAAATAGGCAAAAAAATCGAGTTTCCAAAAAGCGGACACTTTTAATTAACGGGAAAAACTCTCTGCACCGAAGGTGTCCGCTAATTGGAAAGTTGACTGTATATATAAAGTTTTGGATATATAGCTTAGCCTTTTTTTACTAGTAGCTGGGAAGGGTGATAGCTAGTTAGATAAGAATACTTTTCTATTTTTTATCTATCTTTTATCTAGCTAAAGTTAGCTGGTTAACAAAAATAAAAAAATCTTAACTGATAAAATACATGACTTATACAAAAAAAAAGAAACTAGCTAGCTGAAGTTATGCTTTACATTAATGGCTGTGATTTGGCCACGTAATGTCCTGGCTTGAGCTGCCCAAGAGAATCTCTTATTGGCTTTGAGAAAATGAAAATTTCACAACGTTAACCCTTAATACCATCGCTCTTGTGGCGTTCAGGCTCTGCACTGACTCTATCTATCTTCCCAGGCAGCTTTAAAGATTCTGCTTAGCGTGGCGGAAATCAATTAGATTTCAGGATATCATTTTTCCCAATGTTCCTCGTCCACTTCAGATTTCATGACATTTCAGGTATTTGAAACCCTGGGTTGCTAATTGCGAAAATATTCACGCTTCTTGTTTACTATCATTTACCTTTGTTTTCATAAATATAAAATGTCTAAATGCATAAATTGATCATGTATGTTTTTCCTGACAAATTGGATAATAAAAATAAGTTCTGCAGTTTGCATAAAATACATAAAAATTCGCAAAAATTTGTACCGCAAAATAAATCCAGTCTGGAAAATTGGATTTCTAGAAAGAATTTCAACTGTAACAAACCTAATTAGAATTGAACAGTAAGTTTTTGTCACATGTTTTAACAAACCTTAAATTTTAAATTCTGAATTGATTTTTTCTCTGTCGAAAGTGGCTTCAGTGTTCAGCCGAATCGATTACTGCTCGTAGAAAGTTTTGCATGCCATGTTTTACCACGGACCAAAGAACAGTAAATGTTATGTTTTGGATATATTGCTTTAGATATAACATGGCTGCTATATCTTTATTTCAATTGGTCGTTCTTTTTACTGTCCATTCCCTTGGTGTCCACTTTAACTCATCCGCTGCCGGATGAAACGAGCAATTTATTACACGATGTAATAAAATGCGGAACAGGAAAAGAGTTTAAATGGAAAAAAACAGATTCAGAAGGCGAAGATATCAAATTAACTTATTCTTGTGGTGGTAAGTGTGAGATATACTGTTAAACACCCCGGTACTGATTTAAAATTATGTATTCCAGGGTTAATCTTTTCCAATCAGGTGATTTAAGAAAAGCTTTAGTATATAAGTGAGCAAACGCTTACATGTTGAAATAAAAACTAATTTTAATTATTCAAATCCTGCCCGTGTTCTGAACCCTTTATCAATACAAGTCTCAACGAGATAAATGTAAGGTGTGTGCTCTGTTTTTTCGCCCAGCTTTTGATGGTGTTTTGTTTTTCTGTAGATGAACCAGAACGAATGAAAACATATTCATGTCAAAAAGGTTACAAAGCACATTCAAAAGAGATCAAGTATGTAATCCCGGACCTGATCCCAATTTTGGAATATTTCGCGAAGGAAAAGATCCCAACATCATGGACACAGCACGAATCGTGTATTTCTGCATGAAAGACAGTGAAAATACTTTACTGCCATGTTAGTTCTCCTACCCTATCACGCTGTAGCTACAAACCTTTCTTTCTTCGCATAACGTCAAGAGGAATTCGCGGTCGATAAAACATTTTCCGGGATTTTGAAGTTTAATAATACATCATAGTCCACGGCTTGGACGTTTAAAAACGAGTTTGATTAGGCGATTCATTTAATTAATTGCTCTATCCAGGATACCATAAAGTGACTTGCAATCACGTTACTAATCGAGACATAAATTGTTATGTATTAGAAACGTTTCTAAAAGGTAATTTCAAAAAGTCCATTTTTATAACTTTATATTCCGTATTTATACACTGTAATTTTTATGCATCCAAACAGAAAAAATATACGGAATCATGAAATTAACAAATTTCTGGTTTATTATACCAGCATTATTAAAATATATACATGATTATAAAATTTGCCACTAAAATAATCTATCTACATAGATAGATTATTTAGGTTTTTTTAATTATACTTTTTTAAAAGTATAATTAAAAAAACCCCACAATAACAACTCAGTTACGATGATTTAGTTTTCTTACTAAAGCAGTAGACGGAGTATCCTCCAATACTTGCTTATGTCCTGTTGTAGTTGACTGGATGTACGGTGGTTAGGTTTTTTGTCCGAACAATGCTATGATTGGACAGCAGCCGGATGTTTGGGTTTTAATTTTATTTTCATGAATTCCGGTTTATTTTCCTCTTCTTGATTTTGTTCTTCAACCTAAAAGAAAAAAAAAAATGCAAATTACCAGTGTAAGAAAGACCTAGGGTCTAACGCAACAAATTCCTATTCTTTCACGTAAATGTGAATAAATTTAACACCAGATTTCTACGCTGTTTAAATAACAGACATTCACAGCAAAGTGGACACAGCACCTGCTTTATTTGCTGTGCTCGAGATTTGAGTTTTGCAAACAGTTCATTCGACTCTTCCTTCTTTTTTTCTTCTTGTTTACGCAACGCCACGGATTTCATTTGATGTTGTTTGGAAAGAAATTCTGGTCTTTTTTGAGTATCCCTAAAACAATATAATGGCATGAGTTAGTTGACTCGTTTATAATCGCCTTTCAACCCTCGAGGAATCGCAATTACGTCAAAGAGGGTAATCCCGAGATGCATCTGCGGGAAAAGTGAGTTGGCGCGAGATTTTTCAAAAACTTTTCGGGTCCATTTCGTGTGCTTTAATATATAGATGCCAAAACTATTTAGGAAGCCATAATTTTTATTTTTTTTGTTATGCATTTATTTGTGCGCTGAGTTTAAAAAATATCGCCATTGCAACGACGCCAACTCAGATTTCAGTCGAAAAAAATAGCTATACTTACTGCTTCGACCTCATTTGAATATCTTTCGAAATATCTTTCATTTGCGACGACATATTTTTGCGAATAAAAGCGGTTGTGAGGAATTCCTTATCGCCAGAGATATTTTCAACTGGACTCAAATATCCGTTGCTGTTGTAATCGAACGCTCCTTCATAATCTGGTGCGGGCATGTCGTAGTTTGCTAAAAACATGTTGAAAACAAACATACTAAACGTGGAGCAAACCTAATTATTATCGTGAACAAAATAAATTCACGTTACACTTCACCATAAAAGGATCGTTGAGATGTTTTTATTACACTTTATAAAATATGTTAAAATTAAATTGATAAGATCGATAAAAATATCTGCCGCTATATACCACCATCCCACACATCTGTTTAAAAAATGAAAAATTTTCTTTATACAAAATAACTTGTTAGAACTTGCATAAATTATGCACCATTTAAAAAAAGTTTCAAATGAATTTTTGATATCATGTTATATAAATAAATGATTGCTTCATTATTTAGTATTTCGTGATATGTTAACACAAATCCAGTGCACATTTACATAAAGAAAGAAAAAATGGATTGTTTTAAAAGCACTATCGGAAACTAAAATTTGATATTATGACATCTGAATACAAAACTTTTCGTGAATAGGGCATGGAAATAAATATTGCTTCGTAAAAATAATACTCAAAAACTATGACAATAGTCCCCAGACAATCCAGCATTGAACTTTCTTAACTTTCTTAACTTTTTAAGGGTCGGAGTACTACCTACTTATGTATTTAAAATTTTATATGATCACAACACAAAATTAACGGGTTCGCCTGTCGTGCATAATACAGCCCTTAGATTATCGTTCATCGTACACTTTCCGGCCATCGATATTTCGTGCTTCCTTAGCACAGACATTCTGCGACCATTTTGGAAAGAATACGCAAAACCGTCTGAACGCTGAAAGAACAAAATGCAGAAAAAGGAGAGACACTCGACGCCGCATGCTCCACTGCATATCATAGACACACAAAACTATGACAGTAAGACAAATTAAATTAACAAGATATGAAATAAACGAAGATTAACAATAAATACATCTGACTTAGTTACCGTGAAGCGATTCCCACAAAGACGATGGGTATATTATAACATCGTTTTCTATGCCAGTTTTGAAAGTGTTCATACAACGAAATTCAATCATCCTCTATTTGTAACATGCGGTAAACATATAATTGGGCAAGGCACATATTTTGTCGTTTCTACTTAAAACCTAATGTGCATTGAAATTTAAGAGGTAAAAAGTAATTAAATACTTTTTACTGAAGAAGAAAATACAGCCTTACGGAAATTAACAAGAAAAGACGCAATATTCAACAGCTTCAAGATATGAGCACGTCTTACAAAAAAATGTTTTTTTTCACGAAAAGAGCAGAATGAGAATTCCAAACTTTATCAACAACAAAAAACAATAACAACCATACATTATAAATAATTTAAGATGGTGATTGAATGTTTTAATAAAAGGTATTAAGATAATAATCTATTAAAGAAAAATACTTTTCATCTGTCGTAATTGAGGAAAAAGACCTCGGGTGGAATACTAGCAGAAAATGAAAAAAACCGTAACATTTAAAATACAACAGTATCAAACTCACTCACTCATAAAATAAAATAAATCCTTTTTGACTTGTCACCTTGCCTTTTTTCTAGCAATTCTGTCATGGCTGTGAAGTTACCTCTTAGTTTATATCTCCTATTATATTATATAACTCACTTTTCTGAAAGTATTCATATACATACACTTGATTTTCAATGGTTACATGTATGAATGCTTGGAATGAAAAATTTAATATCTGTGTCCACAAAGACTTTTCGTTACCTGCAACCTCGTCCCCAGTCTTCCAACAATTAATACACTTAAAAGCCAACTTACGTAAGTCATAAAAATGTGAAACTCAGCAAAACAAAAACCATAGAAAAATTTTGATGACGTAATAATAACTGAATGGCAAGCATAAAAAAAGTCATGTTAGTGTCACATTTGTCCACAGAAGCGAGTGTGAATGGACAAGAAATGAATTAAACGCGAAAAACTAGGGAACAGGAACGTAGTGAAGTACGAACTGGAAACCATAAACAATGTTTAAAGCATGTATTCCTGCATCTTCACAAGGTATATATGCTTGGATGAATTGAGGATCAACGTACACGACAAAATGTTGTTATGTATTCTCAGTTAACTTGGTGCAAGAGTGAACCTCTTGAATTAGGAATTCTACTCTCAAAGCATAGAATGTCACTGTACCAAGTGGACCACCTGGAATCATAATTATTTCTGCAAATAATAATTCAACTCTATATTGAAAATGTCTTGCAACAAACACTGGATTGTTGGTTTATATTTCACAACGTTTCAAATAAGTCATATTCTGAATATCAACTTCAGAACAGGTTTAAATTATTCAATTCTGATATCAATAAAATCAGTTCCTCCCAATACAAATCTGCACATGATAGTGTAAGAAAAAATGTGGGGCATCTAATTGTCTGATCATTGCAAGTACATCTAGCTGGAAACGCTTCCAATAGGCGGGGTACCTTCTATTTGATTCATTAATGTATAACCTTGATCTGTTGATTGTTCCTGTTATCTATTATTCAGCTTCAAAGATAAAGTGCATCGTAAACTTTTTGCGGTGAAACAGTTCAAAAAATACATGACCTTTTGAAATCTAATTTTTTTTTCAACTTTATAAATAGAATACATTGTTCAATGCACTTCGTGGTAAAGTATTGCATGTATCATTCTTTGGACATAATCATGATCTTTTTGAAAAGCAGCCGCTTTGATATGAGAGCTGTTTCAAGGGAATTCAGGTACAACCAGCATCCTGGTACTTGATCAAGTAATAAATCATTGTGTACAGCTTGACAAGGCACATCATTCTTCAGAACATTTTCGTATGACATGTGTGACAAATGAGATTGCTTACCATTAAAAGAATTGACTTATTGTGAAAATATATTTGAATAAGTTCTGAATAGCAAAGAACGGTTGCACTTTTTAACTGAACTTTTTGTACAATGCACATGATTGCTACGACACAAACATATAACTTTTGCCCTTGTAAAATTTTCAACTTGAATGATTTTATATTTGGGAAAAATCTCTGCCTTGATGTATTGCACATTCCAAATCAAGTTATGCCTTGTTTTAGCATTTAATTTTGAAAATGATGTCTTCCAGCTTACACGATGCTTACGAAGGGCGCTTGACTATTCATATCGGCGCAGTGCAGACTTTGATGTTTCTGATTTGTGTGCTTTTAATACTGCTTTCCGAATTTGTTCGTGATACTGCAAGTCACCCTGACTATACTGAATACGTACTGTACCTATGATATCATTCAACAGATATGTTATATTTTATATATTTGCAAGCAAAACAATTTTCGAATCTCAATATCACTTGCGTTCCATGTGGGCATGGTTCACCGTAAACCATGTCTAGCATGAGAATCACAAATGTAAACAAAACGAGAGCCAGTAAGTATTGAGAAGGAATGCGCCTAGGCACATAAATATATCCAGTGGCAAAAGCAACATTTTGAGACAACTTAGTGAAAATTTCAGTTGCAGTTAGAACCATGATGCAAAGAACCCCGAAGTCATGCTGGTTAAATCGACTGTAACCTGTCCTCACTCTCAACAAAGAAAGTTTGAGGCAACTCAGGACACGATTAAGAAAGTGTTGCTGCCTGTTGTCTTGTAAGTGTCATCTCCCTGCTCAATAACATACTCAAGATTATTGATGTCCCAAAAACCAATATTTTGAACGAGGAAATACCACTCCAAATAGTGAAATGCAAGAACATTGCCCCTTTGTTGCTCCAAACTTATCATCACCACTTAATGGAAGCTGGCAATATACGCTTTTGATGGAAAATGAGAACATTGTGTGGTGATAAGAAAAACTGAACTTACTTCGAGGCAGCAAGTCAGTGGGAGTATACAACAAATACAAGAAATGGCAACTATAATGCAAGCGGACAGCATTAGCTGATAGCAAGCAAATCAGCTAATACTGAAAACAAAATTAATAAACAAAAAAATGCAAACATACGCAGATTACGTTCAATGTGTAGTTCTTTCTACTTCTAGGATAATAGAAGGCCACTGGCTTTGAACGTATTATGCTTTTGAAAAAAACGTACACCGTATCGAAAACTAATAACAAGGACAAATAGATCCCAGCATGTTTTTCGCGGAGTGCAAGGTGAGGAAGCAAAACAGGCCGCGAAAGCGAGGTTGGCGATTCATCCCTGATCTCCGCAGAACAAGCATAGCGCGGGGGCGCAAATATGCACGCAAGGAGTCATGAACTAAGCATTCCCTGAGCGTTACATTTTTTTTTTGCGCTGGTTTAAAAACTGGGTTTCTCCAGTTAATAAACATTACTAGATAGGACGTTTAAAAACAATGTCTTCAAAAAAAGAGTAAAAAAAGAATTTACGAGATTTTATCAGATAATGGACTGTTGACAGAGCGCTCTCGGAGCTTATTAAGAGAAGACATCCAAAGAAAACTAAATATATCTTCTTGCTCTAACCGAAATTCGTTTTAATAAATATAACACACTCCAAAATTAGATCTTTTCCGTAGCCAGGTCTTTTCGTCCACATGCGACGTTTCTAACGTTTTCTTAAATTTAGTTGGGCTGAAACAATAACTGCAACAGCAGCAAGTTCAACTTCGTCTCGCTCTCTGAATACATTTTATCGAGAGGAAAATATGCAAAAATCTGTTGTCGGGCTTAAAACATTCAGTGATTTTTTTATAATAATGATCTATGGGAGGATCCGAATAATTCCTAAACGACTTCTCTCTTTTAATAAAATTCGTTGCTACTTCATATAAATCCATATTATCAGTATGTGATTTGAGAATATGTAATACCATCTAGATTATTCATCCATTTGATCAGGGTTGTAGCTCGAAGGGTAAGTTTTTACCGTTTCAAAGCTGAAAACATCGGTTTAACTAACAAGCATTTGTAGCAGGATATACTAACATCAGTTTTCCCCTTTTATAAAACTTCAGACAAAAGTAGTTTTCTTGGGTTATGCTAACTTATTTATCTAACCGTAAAACGTAATGATTTTGTTCAAATCATTAGCCCAGCCTATCTATCCTTATACAGTCTTCAAAGAGACTTCTGTAGAGGTGGTTGTAAATGGCGAAAATTCTGGTTGATCCAAATAATTCTACTTTTTTATGCAATTAATAACGTTGGCCAAAAGTTTCAAAGTTTAATATACTACCTCACGCCTGCAACCATGCTAGAATAATTCAAAAGCTCAATTCCGAAAACAAGCGTATGCGTTACGTGTTGGGTCCAATCGTAGATGACAGTGTGCATCGGAGATTGCGAACGGAGTAGACATTCTGCAAGCAATCCAATGGGCAGCGGGATGTTGTGCAACCGGCCGAAAGTGACGATGAGCTGGATGAAAAGTTGTCTGACCTGTTTAAAGAGTTAACTAGTGAGATGCAACGACAGTGACATGACAGCTGAAGAATACTCAAATTTCGATGATGAGAACGCGCGCGTCACTTCCCGCTATTAACTTTGACAAAGCGTCAGTCGAAGCTTGCATTGAGGGATATGTTGCGCTTGGCAAAGTACTAAGCAATGACGACAGTGATGGGAATGGCGATGAAATCTGGTAGCAGAATCACATCCAGCTCTCGAGAAGCTTTAAGTTACTGGACAAGCTATTCCACGTGGATGGGCATGAACGGAAGATGATTCAGTATTCTTTATTTGCCATCGCGAAAAAATGGAAAGCTTGACGATCAAACGCAAGAAATATATCTGTGGAATGGAGATTTCCTTTAATTAAGAAAGAAATTTGTGTATCATGTGCCTGTAAAACCACCGCAATTATTGCCCTTGAACTCTTCTTAATAGCTCTAAAGTAATCTAGCGGATCATTTTTGGGCAAAAAATTAGGCAAAATAAATCGAAGTTTCCAAAAAAGCGGACACTTTCTAATTAACGGGAAAACTCTCTGCACGGAATGTCCGCTAATTGGAAAGTTGACTGTATATATAAGAGTTTTGGATATATAGCTTAGCCTTTTTTTACTAGTAAGCTGGAAGGGTGATAGCTAGTTGATAAGAATACTTTTCTATTTTTTTTATCTATCTTTTATCTAGCTAAAAGTTAGACTAGTTAACAAAAATAAAAAAATCTTAACTGATAAAACACATGACTTATACAAAAAAAAAAGAAACTAGCTAGCTGAAGTTATGCTTTACATTAATGGCTGTGATTTGGCCACGTAATGTCCTGCTTGGCTGCCCAAGAGAATCTCTTATGAGCTTTTGAGAAAATAAATTTCAACAACGTTAACCCTTAATACCATCGCTCTTGTGGCGTTCAGGGCTCTGCACTGACTCTATCGTATCTTCCCCAGGCAGCTTTAAAATTCTGCTTAGCGTGGCGGAAATCAATTAGATTTCAGGATATTCTATTTTTTCCCAATGTTCCTCGTCCACTTCATGATTCATGACATTTCTAGGTTATTTGAGAACCCTGGGTTGCTAAATTGCGAAAAATATTCACGCTTCTTGTTTACTATCATTTACTTTGTGTTTCATAAATATAAAATGTCTAAATGCATAAATTGATCATGTTATGTTTTTCCTGACAAATTGGATAATAAAAATAAGTTTCTGCAGTTGCATAAAATGAACTAAAATTCGCAAAAATTTGTACCGCAAAATCTAAATCAGTCGGAAAAATTGGATTTTCTAGAAGAATTTCAACTGTAAACAACCTAATTAGAATTGAACAGTAAGTTTATGTCACATGTTTTTAACAACTTAAATTTTAAATTCTGAATTGATTTTTTCTCTGTCGAAGTGGCTTCAGTGTTCCAGCCGAATCGATTACTGCTCGTAGAAAGTTTTGCATTGCCATGATTTTACCACGGACAAAGAACAGTAATTGTATGTTTTGATTATATTGCTTTAGAATATCTGGCTGCTATATCTTTATTTCAATTGGTCGTTCTTTTACTGTCATGTCTCCTTGGTGTCCACTTTTAACTCATCCGCTGCCGGATGAAACGAGCATTTTATTACACGATGTAATAAAATGCGGAACAGAAAAGTTTAAATGGAAAAAAACAGATTCAGAAGGCGAAGATAACAAATTAACTTATTCTTGTGGTGGTAAGTGTGAGATTAACTGTTAAACACCCCGGTACTGATTTAAAATTATGTATTCCAGGGTTAATCTTTTCCAAATCAGTGATTAAGAAAAGCTTTAGTATATAAGTGAGCTAAACGCTTACATGTTGAAATAAAAACTAATTAAATTATTCAAATCCTGCCCGTGTTCTGAACCCTTTATCAATACAAGTCTCCAACGAGATAAATGTAAGGTGTGTGCTCTGTTTTTCGCCAGCTTTTGATGCGTTTGTAGTTTTCTGTAGAGATGAACCAGAACGAATGAAAACACATATTCATGTCAAAAAGGTTACAAAGCACATTCAAAAGAGATCCAAGTATGTAATCCCGGACCTGTCCCAATTTTGGAATATTTCGCGCGAGGAAAAGATCCCAACATTCCAATGGACCCCAACAGCACGAATCGTGGTGATTTCTGCCAGATAAGACAGTGAAAATACTTTACTGCCATGTTAGTTCTCCTACTCCTATTCACGCTGTAGCTACAAACCTTTCTTTCTTCGGCATAACGTCAAGAGGAATTTTGCGGTCGATAAAACTTTTCGCATTTTGGAAGTTTAATAAATACATCATAGTCACGGCCTTGCACGTTTAAAAAACGAGTTTGATTAGGACGATCATTTAAGTTTAATTGCTCTATCCAGGATACCATAAAGTGACTTGCAATCACGTTCACTTAATCGAGACATAAATTGTTATGTATCTAGAAACGTTGGTTCTAAAAGGTAATTTTCAAAAAAGTCCATTTTATACTTTATATCCGTATTTATACACTGTAATTTTTATGCATCCAAACAGAAATATACGGAATCATGAAATTAACAAATTTCTGGTTTATTATACCAGCTTTATTTTAAAAATATATTACCATGATTATAAAATTTGCCACTAAAATAATCTATCTACATAAAATAGCGTATAATTTAAAAAAACCCCACATAACAACTCAGTTACGATGATTTTAGTTTTCTTACTAAAGCAGTAGGACGGAGTATTCCTACCAATACTTGCTTATGTCCTGTTGTAAGTTTGACTGGATGTACGGTGGGTTAGGTTTTTGTGCCGAACAATTGCTTGATGGGGACAGCAGCCGAGGTTTGGGTGTTTTTAATTTATTCATGAATTCCGGTTTATTTTCTCTTCTTGCATTTGTTCTTCAACCTAAAAGAAAAAAAAAAATGCAAATTACCAGTGGTAAGGAAAGACCTAGGGTCTAACGCAACAAATTCCTATTTTCTTTTCACCCGTAAATGTTGAATAAATTAACACTAGATTTCTACGTCCGTTAAATAGACAGGACATTCCAGCGCAAAGCTGGACACTAGCACCTGCTTTATTTGCTGTGCTCGCAGACGATTTTGAGTTTTTGCAAACGGAGGTTCATTCGAACTCTTTCCTTCCTTTTGTTTCTTCTTGTTACGCAAGGCTCACGTGTGATTTTCAAATACAGAACAGAATATTTGATATACACCAAAATATTTCAAATACAACATAAGACCAAAAATATTTGTGAAATACAGAACAATATTTGATATACACCAAAAGATATTTCAAAAACAGAACAGAATATTTGATAAACACCAAAATATTTCAAAATACACCAAAATATTTCAAATACACCAAAATATTTCAAATACAGAACAGAATATTTGAGTATACACCAAAATATTTCAAAACAGAACAGAATATTTGATATACACCAAAATATTTCAAATACACCAAAATATTTCAAATACAGAAAAGAATATTGTATATATCACCAAAATATTTCAAATACAGAAAGAATATTTGATAACACCAAAATATTTCAAATACAGAACAGAAATATTTGATATACACCAAAATATTTCAAATACACCTAAATATTTTCAAATACAGAACAAATATTTGAAAGTAAAACAAGTGGTGAAAAAAAAAGTTTATAGCATGAAAAACCATTCGTTACATAGTTTTCGAAGAGCATATAACATGTTTTGCCAAATTTGTGGAATAAATTCTATCGTTTTAGCTTGGATATATATAGAATTTTTTTAGCGAAATTGTGTTCTATTTCGGAAAATTGTTCTGTATTTGAAATATTCTGTTGTGCATTTCAAATATTTTGTTTCGTATTGGCCCGATTCGGCCGCCGTAGCTTTGCCTGTTTCTGCATGGTGCGCATAAAACAGTTGTATTAAGATTCATTATGTTTCACGCTTCGGTTCACATTAACACTGTGTTTTGAGGGAATTAAAAGCAGCGTTTACAGTCAAGAACGAAGAAATACGCGATAAAACGGTGAGACTGATTATAATTAAATATCTGAAGTTAGGTAGTTGGGGAGTTGGTAGTCGGTGAGTTAGCGAGTGGCTACTAATGCCGGTGACCGATTCACCGGCAATAGTCTGAGAGAAAAAAAGAGAGAACAAAAGTCAGGATTCATTTGTCGAAATCGATTTATTGAATTCAAACAAATTTGATCGTTTATTATTCTTTTTTATTCTAATTCTCAAATTTAGATTTTTTTTCGAAGGGTCCGATTAGTTGCAATTTTGACAAATCTAACAAATTGAGACAGAAAAGAGCAAACACACAATTATAAATTTGTTGGATTTGATAAATCAATGGCCCTTTTCGTGAGATAAAAATCAAGTCTTTTCTAACAAATTCTTAGAAAAATATTTTGTGATAGTTTGGGTGAGTTCAAAAAAGTTCTTCAAGAAAATTAGGCACTCAAGGAGAACTGATAATTTATCGGTAACAAGAGAGTTAGCTGATGCAGAATAACTATATATATACAGTGCGTACGGTATAATTAGCCGCTCATACGGGTAAATACGATAGAGATCTTTTTTACTTAAAGGGATCCTTCCATGCAAAAACAAACAAGAAAAAGATTTCCGTCATTAGCAATAATCTGAAAAAGTAATGAACCTTGAAGTTAGACCTTAAAACCGAATAATATGAGGGGAGGGGATCATTGAATATTCTAAAATTTTAAAATTCAGTTCTCGATTATTATTGTAACTTTAAATCATAACTAACTAAAATTACATACACTATTTTTCTATAAGAACAACAATAAGGCTGAAATTTTACCAATTTTCTCCTTTTCTCTGAAAAAACATGAGAAATATATTTCAACACAGAATTTTCACAGAATCAATTAATAGATTTTTTGGTCTCAAAAATTTGTAATATACTGTAAAATTCCAGGCTCAACAAGTAAAAAATTAAGAACACTTCGCCAAATTTTCTGTATACATCTGTGCTATCTTCAGCAAGTTCCTCTCTTCTTCACTTTTACAAATTCTGATGCGTTCATTTGGCAAATTTGTGAATAAAAAAAACCCTTGGGAAGCATTTTCTAAGCCACATGGTAAACTGCTTCTTGAACTGACAACTGTCTTGAATTATAATAAGCACATGCTATTTTGAACATGGCTTCTCTTTTACTAAGTTTCATAGTGCGTATTTCCTGGGCAGCTAATTTCATAGCTTGTGAAGACTCAGTTTCTGATTTGGAAAAAATAAGCGCACATATATGAAACAGCCTTGTAATAATTATGCACAAACTGCAAGTCCATATTAGCTTGCCACGCCTTCAGAATAGTAGGGTTGTAACTGTTCACAAAACACGAGTCAGGTGGTCGCTTAAAATGAATTTCAAAATCATCTGAGCTAGATATGCTAAGTGCATCATAATATTCTTCAAAAGTGATATTGAGAGAACTAAGGATTTCTCCAATGGATACATTTGGGATGTATGTATTTGTTTTAGGATGCAAATTGTTATTTATATATTGCTTGACTTTCAATAAACAGGCATTTCGTTTGGATAGTATGTCTGACCTTGTCTTCAAAGGTAAGTCTTTAGACAAAGGCTTCGCAACTATTGTCCTATCAGTAAAATAGTGAGCAAATCCATAACGACAATCGATATTCCTTTACTAAATCATGCAACTCCTTATCCTGATCTTCACAAGGTATATATGCTTGGATGATTGAATCAACGTACACGACAAAAGTGTTTATGTTATTCTCAGTTAACTTTGGTGCAAGGTGAACCTCTGAATTGGAATTCTACTCTCAAAGCATAGTATGTCACTGTACCAAGTGGACCACCTGGAATCATAATTATTTCTGCAAATAATATTTCAACTCTATATTGAAAATGTCTTGCAACAAACACTGGATTGTTGTTTAATATTTCACAACGTTTCAAATAAGTCATATTCTGAATATCAACTTCAGACAGGTTTAAATTATTCAATTCTGATATCAATAAAATCAGTTCCTCCCAATACAAATCTGCCACATGATAGTGTAAGAAAAAATGTGGGGCATCCTAATTGTCTGATCATTGCAAGTACATCTAGCTGGAAACGCTTCCAATAGGCAGGGGTACCTTCTATTTGATTCATTAATGTATAACCTTGATCTGTTGATTGTTCCTTGATCTATTATTCAGCTTCAAAGATAAAAGTGCATCGTAAACTTTTTGCGGTGAAACAGGTTCAAAAAATACATGACCTTTGAAATCTAATTTTTTTTTCAACTTTATAAATAGAATACCATTGTTCAATGCACTTCGTGGTAAAGTATTGCATGTATCATTCTTTGGACATAATCATGATCTTTTTGAAAAGCAGCCGCTTTGATATGAGAGCTGTTTCAAGGGAATTCAGGTACAACCAGCATCCTGGTACTTGATCAAGTAATAAATCATTGTGTACAGCTTGACAAGGCACATCATTCTTCAGACATTTTCTATGACATGTGTGACAAATGTATTGCTTACCATTAAAAGAATTGACTTATGTGAAAATATATTGAATAAGTTCTGAATAGAAAGAACGGTTGCACTTTTTAACTGACTTTTTGTACAATGCACGATTGCATACGACACAAACATATAACTGCCCTTGTAAAATTTTCAACTTGAATGATTTTATATGTGTGGAAAAATTCTGCTTGATGTTATTTGCACCATTCAAATCAAGTTTGCCTTTTTTAGCATTAATATTTGAAAATGATTCTTCCAGCTTACACCGATGCTTACGAAGGCGTTGACTATTCATACGGCGCAGTGCAGACTTTGATTTTCTGATTTGTGTGCTTTTAATACTGCTTTCCGAATTTGTTCTGTGATACTGCAAGTCACCCTGACATACTGAATATCGTACTGTACCATGATATCATTCAACAGATATGTATATTTTATATATGTTGCAAGCAAAAGCAAATTTTCGAAATCTCAATATCACTGCTTTTCCATGTGGGCATGGTTCACCTAAACCATTTCTAGCATGAGAATCAACAATGTAAACAAAACGAGAGCCAGTAAGTATTGAGAAGGAATAGCCTAGGCACATAAATATTATACCAGTGCAAGCAACATTTTGAGACAACTTAGTGAAAATTTCAGTTGCAGTTAGAACCATGATGCAAGAACCCGAAGTCATGCTGTGTTAAATCGACTGTAACCTGTTCACTCTCAACAAAGAAAGTTTGAGGCAACTCAGGACACGATAAGAAAGTGTTGCTGCCTGTTGTCTTGTAAAGTTCATCTCCCTGCTCAATAACATACTCAAGATTATTGATGTCCCAAAAACCAATATTTTTGAACGAGGAAAATACCACTCCAAATAGTGAAATGCAAGAACATTGTACACCCTTTGTTGCTCCAAACTTATCATCACCTTAATGGAAGCTGGCCAATATAGCTTTTGATGGGAAATGAGACATTGGTGTGGTGATAAGAAAAACTGAACTTACTTCGAGGCAGCAGTAGTGGTATAACAACAAATACAAGAAATGGCAACTATAATGCAAGCGGACAGCATTAGCTGATAGCAACAAATCAGCTAATACTGAAAACAAAATTAATAAACAAAAAAATGCAAACATACGCAGATTGTACTTCAATGTGTAGTTCTTTCACTTCTAGGATAATAGAAGGCCACTGGCTTTGAACGTATTATGCTTTGAAAAAACGTACACCGTATCGAAAACTAATAACAAGGACAAAATAGATCCCAGCATTGTTTTCGCGGAGTGCAAGGTGAGGAAGCAAAACAGGCCCGAAAGCGAGGTTGGCGATTCATCCTGATCTCCGCAGAACAAGCATAGCGCGGGCGCAAATATGCACGCAAGGAGTCATGAACTAAGCATTCCTGAGCGTTACATTTTTTTTTTGCGCTGGTTTTAAAAACTGGGTTTCTCCCAGTTAATAAACATTACTAGAGGACGTTTAAAAACAATGTCTTCAAAAAAAGATAAAAAAGAATTTAACGAGATTTTTATCAGATAATGGATGTTGGAAGAAGCGCTCTGGAGCTTATTAAGAGAAGACATCCAAAGAAAACTAAAATAATCTTCTTGCTCTAACCGAAATTCGTTTAATAACATATAACACACTCCAAAATTAGATCTTTTCCGTAGCCAGGTCTTTTCGTCCACATGCGACGTTTCTAACGTTTTCTTAAATTTTTAGTTGCTGAAACAATAACTGCAACAGCAGCAAGTTCAACTTCGTCTACGCTCTCTGAATACATTTTATCGAGAGGAAAATATCAAAAATCTGTTGTCGGGCTTAAAACATTCAGTGATTTTTTTATAATAATGATCTATGGGAGGATCCGAATATTCCTAAACGACTTTCTCTCTTTTTAATAAATTCGTTTGCTACTTCATATAAATCCATATTATCAGTGTATGATTTGTGAATATGTAATACCATCAGATTATTCATCCATTTATCAGTGGTTGTAGCTCGAAGGTAAGTTTTTACGCGTTTCAAAGCTGAAAAACATCGTTTACTAACAGCATTTGTAGCAGGCATAACTAACATCAGTTTTCCCCCTTTTATAACTTCAGACAAAAGTAGTTTTCTTGGGTTATCTAACTTATTTATCTAACCGTAAAACGTAATGATTTTGTTCAAATCATTAGCCCAGCTATCTATCCTAACAGTCTTCAAAGAGACTTCTTAGAGGTGGTTGTAAATGCGAAAATCTGGTTGATCAAATCTACTTTTTATGCAATTAATAACGTTGCCAAAAGTTTCAAAGTATATACTACCTCACGCCTGCAACCATGCTAGAATAATTCAAAGCTCAAATTCCGAAACAAGCGTATGCGTTACGTGTTGGGTCCAATCGTAGATGACAGTTGTGCATCGGAGATTGCGAACGGAGTAGACATTCTGCAAGCAATCCAATGGGCAGCGGATGTTGTGCAACCGGCCGAAAGTGACGATGAGCTGGATGAAGAATTTGCTGACCTGTTTAAAGAGTTAACTAGTGAGATGCCAACCGACAGTGACATGACAGCTGAAGAATACTCAAATTTCGATGATGAAACGCGCGCGTCACTTCCCGCTATTAACTTTGACAAAGCGTCAGTCGAAGCTTGCATTGAGGGATATGTTGCGCTTGGCAAAGTACTAAGCAATGACGACAGTGATGGGAATGGCGATGAAAATCTGGTAGCAGAATCACATGCCAGCTCTCGAGAAGCTTTAAAGTTACTGGACAAGCTATTCCACGTGGATGGCATGAGCGAAGATGATTCAGATTCTTTATTTGCCATCCGCGAAAAAATGGAAAGCTTGACGATCAAACGCAAGAAATAATCTGTAATGGAGATTTCTTTAATATAAGAAAGAAATTTGTGTATTTCAATTGCCTGTAAACCACCCAACTATTGCCTTGAACTCTTCTTAATAGCTCAAAGTAATCAGGGATCATTTTTGGGCAAAAAATAGGCAAAAAAATCGAGTTTCCAAAAAGCGGACACTTTTAATTAACGGGAAAAACTCTCTGCACCGAAGGTGTCCGCTAATTGGAAAGTTGACTGTATATATAAAGTTTTGGATATATAGCTTAGCCTTTTTTTACTAGTAGCTGGGAAGGGTGATAGCTAGTTAGATAAGAATACTTTTCTATTTTTTATCTATCTTTTATCTAGCTAAAGTTAGCTGGTTAACAAAAATAAAAAAATCTTAACTGATAAAATACATGACTTATACAAAAAAAAAGAAACTAGCTAGCTGAAGTTATGCTTTACATTAATGGCTGTGATTTGGCCACGTAATGTCCTGGCTTGAGCTGCCCAAGAGAATCTCTTATTGGCTTTTGAGAAAATGAAAATTTCACAACGTTAACCCTTAATACCATCGCTCTTGTGGCGTTCAGGCTCTGCACTGACTCTATCTATCTTCCCCAGGCAGCTTTAAAGATTCTGCTTAGCGTGGCGGAAATCAATTAGATTTCAGGATATCATTTTTTCCCAATGTTCCTCGTCCACTTCAGATTTCATGACATTTCAGGTTATTTGAAACCCTGGGTTGCTAATTGCGAAAATATTCACGCTTCTTGTTTACTATCATTTACCTTTGTGTTCATAAATATAAAATGTCTAAATGCATAAATTGATCATGTATGTTTTTCCTGACAAATTGGATAATAAAAATAAGTTCTGCAGTTTGCATAAAATACATAAAAATTCGCAAAAATTTGTACCGCAAAATAAATCCAGTCTGGAAAATTGGATTTCTAGAAAGAATTTCAACTGTAACAAACCTAATTAGAATTGAACAGTAAGTTTTGTCACATGTTTTAACAACCTTAAATTTTAAATTCTGAATTGATTTTTTCTCTGTCGAAAGTGGCTTCAGTGTTCAGCCGAATCGATTACTGCTCGTAGAAAGTTTTGCATGCCATGTTTTACCACGGACCAAAGAACAGTAAATGTTATGTTTTGGATATATTGCTTTAGATATAACATGGCTGCTATATCTTTATTTCAATTGGTCGTTCTTTTACTGTCCATTCCCTTGGTGTCCACTTTAACTCATCCGCTGCCGGATGAAACGAGCATTTTATTACACGATGTAATAAAATGCGGAACAGGAAAAGAGTTTAAATGGAAAAAAACAGATTCAGAAGGCGAAGATATCAAATTAACTTATTCTTGTGGTGGTAAGTGTGAGATATACTGTTAAACACCCCGGTACTGATTTAAAATTATGTATTCCAGGGTTAATCTTTTCCAATCAGGTGATTTAAGAAAAGCTTTAGTATATAAGTGAGCAAACGCTTACATGTTGAAATAAAAACTAATTTAATTATTCAAATCCTGCCCGTGTTCTGAACCCTTTATCAATACAAGTCTCCAACGAGATAAATGTAAGGTGTGTGCTCTGTTTTTCGCCAGCTTTTGATGGTGTTTTGTTTTTCTGTAGATGAACCAGAACGAATGAAAACATATTCATGTCAAAAAGGTTACAAAGCACATTCAAAAAGAGATCAAGTATGTAATCCCGGACCTGATCCCAATTTTGGAATATTTCGCGAAGGAAAAGATCCCAACATCATGGACACAGCACGAATCGTGTATTTCTGCATGAAAGACAGTGAAAATACTTTACTGCCATGTTAGTTCTCCTACCCTATCACGCTGTAGCTACAAACCTTTCTTTCTTCGCATAACGTCAAGAGGAATTCGCGGTCGATAAAACATTTTCCGGGATTTTGAAGTTTAATAATACATCATAGTCACGGCTTGACGTTTAAAACGAGTTTGATTAGGCGATTCATTTAATTAATTGCTCTATCCAGGATACCATAAAGTGACTTGCAATCACGTTACTAATCGAGACATAAATTGTTATGTATTAGAAACGTTTCTAAAAGGTAATTTTCAAAAAAGTCCATTTTTATACTTTATATTCCGTATTTATACACTGTAATTTTTATGCATCCAAACAGAAAAAATATACGGAATCATGAAATTAACAAATTTCTGGTTTATTATACCAGCATTATTAAAATATATACATGATTATAAAATTTGCCACTAAAATAATCTATCTACATAAAAAAGTATAATTAAAAAACCCCACAATAACAACTCAGTTACGATGATTTAGTTTTCTTACTAAAGCAGTAGACGGAGTATCCTCCAATACTTGCTTATGTCCTGTTGTAGTTGACTGGATGTACGGTGGTTAGGTTTTTGTCCGAACAATGCTATGATTGGACAGCAGCCGGATGTTTGGGTTTTAATTTTATTTTCATGAATTCCGGTTTATTTTCCTCTTCTTGATTTTGTTCTTCAACCTAAAAGAAAAAAAAAATGCAAATTACCAGTGTAAGAAAGACCTAGGGTCTAACGCAACAAATTCCTATTCTTTCACGTAAATGTGAATAAATTTAACACCAGATTTCTACGCTGTTTAAATAACAGACATTCACAGCAAAGTGGACACAGCACCTGCTTTATTTGCTGTGCTCGAGATTTGAGTTTTGCAAACAGTTCATTCGACTCTTCCTTCTTTTTTTCTTCTTGTTTACGCAACGCCACGGATTTCATTTGATGTTGTTTGGAAAGAAATTCTGGTCTTTTTTGAGTATCCCTAAAACAATATAATGGCATGAGTTAGTTGACTCGTTTATAATCGCCTTTCAACCCTCGAGGAATCGCAATTACGTCAAAGAGGGTAATCCCGAGATGCATCTGCGGGAAAAGTGAGTTGGCGCGAGATTTTTCAAAAACTTTTCGGGTCCATTTCGTGTGCTTTAATATATAGATGCCAAAACTATTTAGGAAGCCATAATTTTTATTTTTTTTGTTATGCATTTATTTGTGCGCTGAGTTTAAAAAATATCGCCATTGCAACGACGCCAACTCAGATTTCAGTCGAAAAAAATAGCTATACTTACTGCTTCGACCTCATTTGAATATCTTTCGAAATATCTTTCATTTGCGACGACATATTTTTGCGAATAAAAGCGGCTGTGAGGAATTCCTTATCGCCAGAGATATTTTCAACTGGACTCAAATATCCGTTGCTGTTGTAATCGAACGCTCCTTCATAATCTGGTGCGGGCATGTCGTAGTTTGCTAAAAACATGTTGAAAACAAACATACTAAACGTGAAGCAAACCTAATTATTATCGTGAACAAAATAAATTCACGTTACACTTCACCATAAAAGGATCGTTGAGATGTTTTTATTACACTTTATAAAATATGTTAAAATTAAATTGATAAGATCGATAAAAATATCTGCCGCTATATACCACCATCCCACACATCTGTTTAAAAAATGAAAAATTTTCTTTATACAAAATAACTTGTTAGAACTTGCATAAATTATGCACCATTTAAAAAAAGTTTCAAATGAATTTTTGATATCATGTTATATAAATAAATGATTGCTTCATTATTTAGTATTTCGTGATATGTTAACACAAATCCAGTGCACATTTACATAAAGAAAGAAAAAATGGATTGTTTTAAAAGCACTATCGGAAACTAAAATTTGATATTATGACATCTGAATACAAAACTTTTCGTGAATAGGGCATGGAAATAAATATTGCTTCGTAAAAATAATACTCAAAAACTATGACAATAGTCCCCAGACAATCCAGCATTGAACTTTCTTAACTTTCTTAACTTTTTAAGGGTCGGAGTACTACCTACTTATGTATTTAAAATTTTATATGATCACAACACAAAATTAACGGGTTCGCCTGTCGTGCATAATACAGCCCTTAGATTATCGTTCATCGTACACTTTCCGGCCATCGATATTTCGTGCTTCCTTAGCACAGACATTCTGCGACCATTTTGGAAAGAATACGCAAAACCGTCTGAACGCTGAAAGAACAAAATGCAGAAAAAGGAGAGACACTCGACGCCGCATGCTCCACTGCATATCATAGACACACAAAACTATGACAGTAAGACAAATTAAATTAACAAGATATGAAATAAACGAAGATTAACAATAAATACATCTGACTTAGTTACCGTGAAGCGATTCCCACAAAGACGATGGGTATATTATAACATCGTTTTCTATGCCAGTTTTGAAAGTGTTCATACAACGAAATTCAATCATCCTTTTCTTGTAACATGCGGTAAACATATAATTGGGCAAGGCACATATTTTGTCGTTTCTACTTAAAACCTAATGTGCATTGAAATTTAAGAGGTAAAAAGTAATTAAATACTTTTTATTGAAGAAGAAAATACAGCCTTACGGAAATTAACAAGAAAAGACGCAATATTCAACAGCTTCAAGATATGAGCACGTCTTACAAAAAAATGTTTTTTTTCACGAAAAGAGCAGAATGAGAATTCCAAACTTTATCAACAACAAAAAACAATAACAACCATACATTATAAATAATTTAAGATGGTGATTGAATGTTTTAATAAAAGGTATTAAGATAATAATCTATTAAAGAAAAATACTTTTCATCTGTCGTAATTGAGGAAAAAGACCTCGGGTGGAATACTAGCAGAAAATGAAAAAAACCGTAACATTTAAAATACAACAGTATCAAACTCACTCACTCATAAAATAAAATAAATCCTTTTTGACTTGTCACCTTGCCTTTTTTCTAGCAATTCTGTCATGGCTGTGAAGTTACCTCTTAGTTTATATCTCCTATTATATTATATAACTCACTTTTCTGAAAGTATTCATATACATACACTTGATTTTCAATGGTTACATGTATGAATGCTTGGAATGAAAAATTTAATATCTGTGTCCACAAAGACTTTTCGTTACCTGCAACCTCGTCCCCAGTCTTCCAACAATTAATACACTTAAAAGCCAACTTACGTAAGTCATAAAAATGTGAAACTCAGCAAAACAAAAACCATAGAAAAATTTTGATGACGTAATAAACTGAATGGCAAGCATAAAAAAAGTCATGTTAGTGTCACATTTGTCCACAGAAGCGAGTGTGAATGGACAAGAAATGAATTAAACGCGAAAAACTAGGGAACAGGAACGTAGTGAAGTACGAACTGGAAACCATAAACAATGTTTAAAGCATAGAAAACTTTAAAGCTAAAACCTTAATACGAACTTACCGGCCATATTTGACAAATCTCTTCAACTACCTTTTAACGAGATTTTAAGTTTAAGAAAAGCCTTGATATTTTTGAAAGTCACGTGTTGAAATTACTTTATAACAACATCGTTGCTAGGTGACAGGGTAACATGACGAGTTTACACAAAACCACAAAGTGTCATCTACATTTTTGCATCAACCGCAACAACTAAGTGTGGACTGTAAACAGATATATGTACTTAAGTCAACGCATGGGAAAAAACAATAATCAATTAAGGCGTTCATATTACCGCCCACCTGGGTAGCGCTAACTTGTCGAGTGACACCACTTCAAGAGGTCATTTTGTTGCTCTGGAATTTGAAAGAAATCATAACAATCGATTTAACCTGCGAGTTGAACGCGAAATTATATAAATGAAATACATTACTAATCAAAATTTGGCGGACAAAAATTTCATAGATTTCCAAATTCCGAGAAATCAAATTCCCTCGAAATTTCATACAAAAATGATTCTGGCAACTCCCCTGTAATTTTAGTTTGGTTGTTTTGACATTTTTCGCAGTTGGATTTTTTTTAAATTTCCCGCTCCCTTAAAAAACAGTTACCTGGACGTTTCGTAATTTTCGTAGTTAATTCACACAAAGCATCCATTTTGGTTTGTTTTGTCGAATTCTTTATCTCGGGATCAGAAAACGATGTACTTCTTAATATCTACACAAAAAAAGGAGAAATAAATGTGAATAAAAAGATGAACAAATTTAGAACTAAAAATTAATGTACAGTTTACCAACGCTTAGTGGCACTTCTTATTTACTCTAATCATTTCAAAAAAATAAAATAACTTGCTGGTAGCCATCCAGCATAACTACCAGGCGAAACAACAAGTAGCCAGCTAAGCTACAACCCTAGAAAAACATATTGTAAATTCCATTTTGAGCTCTCCATTCCCCCAACATCAATTTAACTATTGAATATGATTGGATGATGCTAACAGAAATAAGTAACATTGACTTTAGGGGTAAAGGGAGGGCAGGGGACAGTAAAGAGATTCCAAAAACAAGAATAACTAAAAGGCTGGATTTTCTTATAACATTTTCACAAGTATTTTTTCCAGGGTTGTAGCTATAGCCTAGCTGCATGAGTAATCAGCAAAGCATTTTTCAACATTTGTTGCATAAAATGATATTTAAAATTGATATTTTCAAACTATTGGCTGTTGTGATTATGTAACTGTCACTACTCTCGCTTACTGTCAATAATCGTACATTTGTATCAAGCATTGTGAGTTTGTAAGTAATTTGAATTGGTAGAGCATAGAGCTTATCATAAATCTCCATATAGATAAAGATAAAATAACATACAACTTTTTCTTAAAAAAATGTCTGAATTTCAGCTGTAAACGTGCTTAATTTTTGGCAAAATCTCAATCTCAATGTTCCTAACAACCAGGTCCTTGTGTGTTTTGTTTTCTTGTTTATATATATATACATAAAATCTTGAAATTTAATCTTGCAGAATTGTTTAAATTGTTTACTCACAAAATAATCTCCATGCAATTCTTCCATAGTGTTGATTTGTGAATATATAAAACTAAAAATTTTGTTTTTGACCTCACAAAAAAATTATTACTGATTAAAACTACTAAAAGTGAAAGTTCGACATGACAAGCATTTTTTTTTTACAGAAATTTTGTTCTTTCTAGGCAGTACGTCAAAAACCATTTTGTGTTTTATTCAAGGAACAATTTCTAAATTGTCTTGTAAAGTAATCCTCTCAAGGAAGATTTGTTATTGACCGAGTAAAACCGCTGGACAACTTTATTTACCTGAAAAAATACCAAGATAGTAACTCTCTGAACATAAAATTTAAGAATTGGATATCATTCCTTTTGTTAACCTTATATTTTGGGAATTTTAAATAATTGAAAATTGTTTTACCAAATACAATCTACGATAGAGGCTTAAAATGTGACACAAATAAGCAAGAACATTCCAAGGAAAGTTTAAAGTCCAACTTGCCCCACCAAGTGAAATTAGTATCCTAATTCTGAAATCACAAATGTGTAAAATGTGAGTTATAAATACTTCTAAAACTACCCTCACTTGGAAAAAATAAACGGGGTAAGACACCCACAAGGTCAACTATTTTAAAACCACTGTCAGTAAGCCTGGCTAACGTTATTTTCACATATGTTGTTTAAAAAATAAGGTACACTCAATAACTGGAGACAAAGGATATATACCAGCAACATCACCAATTTTGGTAAACAGCTTGAAATTTTACGTTTGTTTGTCAAGTCAGTCAACCAGCTAGCTACTCATATCATCATATTCAAAGCTAGCTAATACCTAGGTCATTTAACACCAAGAACAATAATGCACGTAGTTGGTACTTCTTCTTTCTCTGAAATTTTTTTACAACTACTATTTTTTTTTCATTGGCCGTGATAGCGCTGCATTTCTTCTCAAACACCTTCTCAATTGTGTAAACAGGCTGTGTAAACAAAACCGATCATCAAGTTCTTGGAAGCTTAACATCACTGGTTTAATAAAAAAATAAGAAGCATGTTTTTATTGCACGATTGTCCAATATCCACCTGGGAAGTAACAAAATTTCACCATTAAGGACTATGAACTTACTCTGGTCCATTCAAGAAGTTTTTAGAACTTACACTTAAATTAATAAGGTTCTTCTCACGAACTTAATTCTATCTGGTAACTTAGTTTCTTTTGAAAATTTTGTGACATACAATCGGTCAATTCACTGCGAGTAGGCTTTGGTATTAAATAATAAAGAATCGTAAAAAAAGATGATAAGTCAGTGCAGTTGTAATTCTTTTACATCATGGAATAAAAAAATAAAAAATAAACAGCATAGAATATATCACATTGAAGATAACTTCAGTGGAAAAACGTTTGCCGTGTTTAGTGTAAAAATTCGTGCTAAAAATAAAAAAAATTCGCTGAAATTGAAAGCGCAAAAGGTTTAACTTTTCTGACCAAACAAAACATAGCTAACAAAATTATGTTTTATTTCTGGGTTGTAATTATGCACACAATCATCTAAATAAACTCACCGACTTTAGTCATCCGCCAAATCCGCGTGAAAACATTAGTCAATCGCAAAACTTTGATAGCGTTTATAAAACTACAAATGTCTGACATCAAAAAATCTTTACAATCACTCAACGCTTTTGCATAAACTACATAAACATTATTCTCAACTCTTTTTAACACACTTGTAAAAACGATCAATCTAATTTCCAGATTGTGTAACAAAATCTCTGCCAACTCACAAGTTTTCTGCCGTACTTTTATTGACGTGCTGTCAAAAATCGCTTGTGCGCCAAGAGAAGACTTGGATTACAAAAATAGGTCATCTAACAAGATCGCCATTGTTGGCGCAAAACCTAACAAACGGGTTGGGCAAGACAAGTACTTTGTCGTCTCGTTTAACACTAACATATTTACGACGATTTACGCCACATCCTTTGTTAATCGGACCGCTTTTAACAAGATGTGCATGTTAGCACTTTATTTTAAGCTCTCATAGTAGAAGTAATCACCAAGGGATGTTAAATAATGTGTTTATAAATGTTTTTCATATGTGCGATATGATCACATCTACAATTGTATTTGTTTAGGCGTTTTTCGTCGTGGACCAAAAAAAGCGATTTTTTGTCTGCTGGCGTCAATAATCTAAAATGGCGATTCTTAGCGATACAAACTTTTGAAAGATTAAGTTTTTTCCGTAAGAAAGTTTTCTGGACTACATTCTAAGTTCGTAGTTTTTTCTGTATATATTTAGGAAATTTATGAAGTCTTTTCAAGTAAAAGCCAAAAATGATTTTTTCTGGTTGTTGCAAATATTGAACACGTTTGTTTGTTTGTTTGTTTTAGCGCAACCTCGAACCAAGGGCCTGTAGCGTTTTTTGATATGAAGATGAAACGCGTACGAGGCCCTGGTACAGCAGACTGAAATTCACCCAAAATTAAGCATGCAGAGAAAAGTAATATATGCGTGACGTTTTCGATTAAAGATGGAGTTTTAGTGGCAGGAGTTTGTAAAATTGTAAAAGTCTTTTACTGGATTTTTTATAGCTAGAGAGCTACCTATGGCTACACCGTAAAATTCCAGAATAAATACAACCCTTGGTAGCTTTCTAGTGATCTTGTGGTGTATGATACATATAGTAAAAACTACAGCACTTATAAATATTAAAGAATAATTTACACCAGCTGCAAAAATAACAGATAAAAGGATGGACCACTTGGCAATGTTGGGAGAAAATTCAGAGATCTTTTAGAGAGCCGAAATTTTCCTGACCTAAACACGTCAAATGCTTAGAGTCAATAGTACGAGGACAGGATGTCATTGGAGTGTTATCAAAAAGATATGGAAAATCTTTAATTTTTCAACTGTTAGCTAGCTAGCTACCAGATGTCATCAGAAAAAAAGATGAAAAATTTTCAATACAGACTTCACAGTTTCAGTTAACTATTGTTTAAATAAATCTCTCTTTTGTTACAACTCTCTTATTGAGAATTAAAAAAAGGAAGTAAACCGTTATAAATTAAGAAGACCATGAAGAAAAGTGAAATAATTTTTTTGTGAAATATTTTGAAAAGAAAAGTTACAATTCCTTTACATATGTTTTAAGTATAGGGTTACTGGCAATAACATACTAAATTTTCATACCGTGAGACTAATTATTTCTCGAAGAAGTAGAAATGACTAGCTACATTTTACGTGATTTAAATTTTGAGGAGAATGCTGTACAGATGTTGTTTGAGATCTCTGTCTTAATGATAAAATAGAAGATGTTTTGCCATCATTTGTATTGGATGAACATTGTGACTTCATATTTTGCCTTCCAAAGGCAATTTTATCGAAAGAGAAAGAAATTTAATGAAAATAGAAATTTATCAAAAAATGTCAAAGCTTGTGTTATTGATGAAGCTTACTGCTTTGACACCTGTTTTGTACTTTATATATATATAGCTATATGACCAATACTTATACTTAAGAATCTCTGTATAACAACTGGATAACAAAAAATGTAATATATAAAATAGATATAGCTAGCTCAAAGCTACACACTTGTCACACAGCTACCGGAACAGGAAAAACAGTGACTAGAATGAAACATATTATACCCGGAATAAGAACCTTAACAATAATATCTGTCGATCCAAATAGAAAAAATGTATATATACCTAGGCAGAAAAAAGAGAAAAGTTGGCAAGGAAGGAATATTGCGGATTAATGTTTTGTGGATATATTTACAACTTATAATAAAACAAGTACAGCAATTGTGCAATTTCATGCACCTCAAACAAAGATCATGTAAAACCAAATTCTTCTTGAAGTTGCAAAAAAAAATCTGAACGTTTGCGTTTATTATAGCAACCACTGCTTTCGGTATGGGAGTTTATGCACCATATATCAAACAAATCTACCATATAAGTCCAACAAGTACCATTGAAGACGGGCTGGTCAAAGAGGGCAAGAAGAATTGGCATGCTTATATCATACTGGACATAATATCAGCACTAGGTGTTTGAAACAAAATAACATTAATGAGCTTTAGGTGATATAACGCTCTTCACACTGCAATTTTTCTAAAAGCTTATTTGTGCATTCCGGCAAAAAATCTTGAATGTCTTTCACATTTACGACAGTATTAGTTTGCATAATTACGATACCCACAATATCTTTTATTTTTTCTTAAAGTTGTTTCAAAGTCCAATACTTCCGAAAATTTGACTAAACCGTTTTAAGTTAGTTTCAGCACACAGCCTGCATACTTCAGCACACCCACCATAAACTTTTTGTTGTGATATTTTCTTCCTAAAAACAATAATATATTAGTTGTGATTTTTTGTATATATATTTTTTATTTATTTATAGCTAGCTATACTTTATTTCCTAATTTATTTCCATAGCCAGTTAGTCAGCATCCACACTACAGTTGCATCTGTATGAAGTTTTTCTTTACTAAAATTAAATTTTCATTTTTTAAAAATATAAGTATTGTGTCTCAACAAAAGTAAAAGTACCTGTTACTTTCGTTCGCAGGACAGGATGTTCATCGCACCATTCCATTTGAGTTGTCAGCTGCCTTTTTCACCATCAGTGAGAAAACAAAATTAATGTTTTTGATTTTAATTTGTTATTTAATTTAATTTTGATTTGTTTTAAAATTTTGAACAGCTTCGATAAATTTGTAAACGATGCAAGGAAAGTCAAAAATTACGTGAATATAAATATTTTCTTCATAAACAAGTAACCAGAAAAATCTTCGTAATGCTCATCGCTCGCCATATTTGTTGTTAATAAAACAAATGCAGTGCTTGCAAAAAAACTTCTGAATTAATTATCTTTTTAACATAATTTAAAAAAGCCGTACACGCAATCTCATTGGTTGAGTAAGTCTGTTGTACCAGGGCCTCGTACGCGTTTCATCCTCATATCAAAAAACGCTACAGGCCCTGGGATCGAGGTTGGTTTTAGCGGTGTGATGTTTTAAGGAAATCTTTTTTTGAACGCGTGCTTCTTATTAAAAACTGATGTTGTTGATCTGCATGTGAGTTTGAAAGTCGTTACGAGGCGATGGTTTTAGTATATGGTTGTTTCACACAGCCGCGCAGCTGTCCTTTTTTTTGTATTCTTATAACGATGGGGATATTGTTTTCTTTTTTGTATATTTCTAAACACGTGTTAAATATGATATCAAGTCCCTAAAAACATCATACGAAACGTCACGTAAATATCGTTTAAAACTGAATGATCTGCACAAAACATAAAAAATTAGTCATTTTTAGCAAATTTGAGGACGAATATCTCCAGATGACTTAGAGATAAAATAAATACTCCTTTACTGTTCTATCCTTTTTTAATAAATTTCATTTTATCAAACAAAAAGCCATACTGGATGATAAGAGACAGAAGGAATAATTTTACAGCAACTTTATCCAAAGGTATAACAACATTTTGACACCGTTGTACTGAAAGTTCTATGCGAGATAACGATCTTCTTGCTAGTGTAAACTTAGCTTAAAAGCCAGAAGGATTTTTTGTGCAGGAAATAGCAAATTAACCTAAGTAAAGTAATAAAAATTCTTTGTTATGTATCTATGTAAACAAAACACAACATAACGGAAATAAACAGTGACAGATTAGTACTAAATATTCTTCATAAGGATAGCAATCAGCATGGATGACACAAACGCACCTGGGAGGTCTGCTCTGAGAAGTCATCGATATTTATGAACTTTGATTCGGCCATCCTTTTTTTTTGTCTGCTCTTTCTAAAAATAAAGTTATTTGGCTTTTGAAACGAAATCATTTAATTGTATATTTAAACAAGGATTACGCATGTGAGGAATTCGGTGCAACTGAGATTATATGTTCTAGAACATTGATCAGATTGGCAAATATTTGTTTTGAAAGTCGATACCGACACAGAACAAGATAAGTCACTGTTTCTACACTTTATTATTTAAAGTGGAAATGTCTTTCATCTTGACAAAAAAGAAAGGAACTTATGATAAAACTTGCGTCAACGACACGAAAATCGCTGCAGCTGTATGTAAAGTAACAACAACAACAACAACGACGACGACTACGACGACGAGAATAAACTGTTTACAGCAAATGTATTACGATATTCCACGCAAAGAACAAGTGTAAAACTGTAAAACTTACTTTTAGTTTTCTTTTCCTTCACAATTTATGTATAGATGACACACATATTACACACAATTTCAGAACTGCCCATCAGATAAAAATTCAACAATAAGCTTATTAAACACTGTGAATGACAATTAATACCTATATAAATCTTTCATTAAAAAGATTATTTCCTTATTATAATTTAACATAACTACCTTAGCCAATGAAGCGAGTTCAATCTGATTCAAAAGACTCCGGACAAATAGAAACAAATATAAAAGTTAGACAAACCTTTTAAGGGTAATAAAAATATGTATTCTGTATGTATTTTATAATTTACAATACAAAAAATGTAGAGCTAAGTAAGTTTTTAGATGATTGAAAACAGTTTGCCGTAACTTTCGATTGTTTTCTCTGCTATTATTTTTAACCGTCAGCCGAATCTAACTGAAGTCGTTAAACCACTTCACGTGATCATTGTGCATCACTGATGGATGTTAAAAAGTTTTGCAACACTATTTAAGTCGTCATGCTGTTTTCCATCAGAAATTATTTGACGCGCAACAGGCATTAGTGAAAATATATTCCATAACAAGACTCCGACAATCTTCTTCTCTTTCATATAAAACACTACTCCTTTTCCGAACTCTTCTTCCTCGCTCGCCGAAGTGGTGACAGTCGACGATGCAACCGGTGATTGTTCAACTGCCTAAAATTCCAATATTAACACATGACAGTTTACGTAACGTTCGCACCGCTTCAAGTACGACAAAAACTTCACGACACAACAGAGAGTTTGCCATCAAACCAGTTTCAAAAATCAAATTTTCCATCACCCGTTCAAGAGTGCAAATAACATGGCCTAGAAATTTCTACATCACCAAAAAAAATACTAACCGCTGTTTGACTGTAACGAAGTGAGCAATTAAATCAAAGAAAATACTATTTTTGGCTTATAGCAGCAGTATTATAGCATGGATTTGACATAAATTAACACCGTACTGTTTTAAATGAAATCATTTCGGATAGTAGTGGATTTACTCTTTTTTAAAAAGTTTAGCTTACTTCTTCTCTTTCAGATGGTATGCTTTCACCAGTGGCTTCTGCAGCTGCTTTAGGAGTGTCTGCAGGTGTTGCCTTTGCCCATACCCCTACAGTTGGCAGAGCACTGTCTACTATTCCAATGGCTTCGTACCCAACCTCCGGACCTAGATCACTCCTAGTAAAAAAAACATATTACCACTATCAAGCAATACCTTTAAGGTAACATCGAGTAAATAAAATTAAGAACACTTTTTTGACGTAAAAAAAGCTTGTGTGACCCGAACTGACACAGCTGAAGACATGGTCCAAAATTTACAGGTTACTGAGTAATGTTTGTCAGCGCACATTATAATAGCTGGGTAATAAGCGTACCAAAACATGGATTGATGTTTGTAAACTTTCTTAGCACCAGTCATGTTTTCACCAGCTAACCTTCCGCTGACGACAGCATGGTCGTGATGTTCGACACGACGGCGACCAAGATTAATGTCATAGAAACATGACGCGTCACCAGCCTGAAGCAACAACACGCAACTTCATTGAGCTAGGTTTTTATTAAATCCACTTAATATGAATGCTAATTCAATATGCTGTAAAGAGAAAACCTTTTTTTCTTCTAAGCGTAAAATTCGGCAGACAAAAACTATGCTCGAGAATTTCTTTAGGCAGGCGGGGGGAAATTAGGTCTCAAAGTAGATTTTTTCTAAGAATCCTTTATAATCAAGTTGGGAGTCATTTCGTTAGTAAAAGCTTCTCAGGTACAACAAATTTTGTTACTCACTACCCAAATGTCTGATCGAGCTTCTAATTCTGCATTCACGCGAAAGCCGCCATTTTCAGGATCGACCTCTAAACCTGCTGACGATGCTAACTCTATGTTGGGTTCAATACCAACACAGACAACCACGTGATCAGCTACAACCTAAACATGTTCACATTTATTTATCTAAAATCCAAATATTGTTAACAATGCGTTACGAACAAACCTTGTCTCCATTATCCAATTGAATTTCAACTTGATTATTTCGACAACATGCCTCTGTGATAGTTCTGTTTGCAACGACATCAACACCCTCTGAAAATCAAATAATCAAATAACGAAACAATTTTATATGTATTTGCAATGGACTAAACGGCTTAATGGTAATTTGCAGTCATCTACTGTAAGTGGAAAGGAATACAATTTATTCCTCAGTAAATGACTAAACGTTTGAGGAATTATACTAAACTTACGCCAGATGCTAATGCTAATTTTGAAACTTGATGGTAAAATAAGGAATTTTATGCTTTTTTTTATACCGTTCAAAAGAACTTGTAAATAAAAAGATAAGACTTGTGGATATATGAAAAATCTTTTTTTTATTACTAGCTATTGTAATTGCATAACGGGTAGAAGGCCTTATTCATTTCTTATTTCTCTGAGCAGTCTTTTTTAATTTTTAGTCAGTTTTAATCAGATACGGATTAACAACAAACAGGTGAAAATTCTTTACTCTGATACTACAATGCAGACTTTACCTTCTTTTACTTTTCTAGTAGTCCATTCACTGAGATAACGTGGCAGTATTTTCGCCATATTTCCTAAATAAAAAAAATCCTCTTTGATGGCTCGTTTTCTTCCAATAAATACGAACTGCTTCTAAGACATGAAGAAAGGGCAACATTACCATCCTCGCCGTATATCTGCATCACTTTTATTTTAGTTCGTTTCGCTGAAATGTAATTGTGTTATGATTATTAAAACTATTTTTTTAAATTTAAAGTTTTGGAACATGTGGAATGGTCAGATCTTAAAATTTGAAATAAATATTTTAAACTGCACCAGAAAGAATGGAGGTTGTCGGTTAACTTGTGATCTTATAAAACTTCACGCTCGTTAGTTAATGCAGCCTAACTTTGTTCACTGTAATCCTACCTGTTGCACTATTAAAGGTCTATTTACTTCCAGAAATCCTACCTGTCGCAGCTAAGGCATAAGCTAATTCACTACCAAGAAATCCGCCACCAACAACAACTACACTATCAAAGGACTTTAACTTCTTATCCAGTTGACGAAAATCTGAAACCTAAATATTTACAGCGAAAAATTCACAAAAAATAATTCAGCTGTTAGTTTTTAAGTTGTCATAATACGAACAAACTTACATTTCTAAACAAAGTTGTACGACGCGAGACATTTTTCCCAGCTTTGGAAAAAACAGGATGATTTTTTGGTCGACCTCCTATTGTAAAATTAATTTAAAAGTATAGTTGACTTTTGATGACTCGAATATTCGATTACCCGACATCCTTTTTTCGTAACTCGAATGTTTGGCCTTTATGCACTTCTTTAGGCAAATCTTAAAAATTTATACATCTTGAAAGTAAACAACTTTTTTGGACACAATAATTTAGGGTAGTGTTTTGTTCCTTAAAAAAGGTTTGATTCTTCAAGAGTCCACTGTATAAAGACGTCATAGTGATGTAACAAAGTTTCACGCCTGCCTCATTTTGAGGGATTGCAGCTCAGTGTTGTTGAGACACACGCAGTTGTACTCACAATCAAGATATCAACTTTAAATTTCACACCTGTAGCTATAAGAAGTTTTTCGTAACTAATCTTTTCTCCGCTATTTAATGTTACACTGTGCTCTTCTGCATCAATACTTGATACCTTAATTCAAGAAATAAGTATATTTCATCCTTTATGTTTTTCTCCGCAAGGACAGACAACTTTTCTGAGGATAGCCACTCACCCTTCTGCCGGTCACTACAGCTACTCCACCATCATCATTTGATGTCAGGTCTTTCGGCTCAGCGTAATATGACTCATCTTCAAAAAATATACTACAAAGTTTACAAGGAAATATTGTTAACCCTAAGCTTCCCTCATCTAAAACCAAAAAAATATAATTAATGTGCATATCACAGGTTGTTACCTTCGTTCTTTTCCATTCCACGATTTAAATACCAAAGAATTTGCTACATCTGGGTTTTCATTAAACCATAATTCTTTCGATAAAGGAGGTCGCATGTAAGGTAACACATTCTCTTCGCCAATAATTAAAATCTAAGAGCAATTTTCTTCTCTAGTGAGTGTATTCTACAACGATCGTTTTGTACACTTTGTTAAATGCATATGAGTGACTTTCTACATTAAAATATTTACTAAAGCTATTTAATTTTAAAATTTACTTAGGCATGAAAGCAAATTGATAACAGACGTTACATACACTTGCTGACCAATTTATTCCCGTTCGATCAATAGCAGCAAAAAAGCAACAAAGTAAATATCAACACAAAAAATATTTCACAATTTCTTTCTAAACTCATTTTCTTATCTGACTGGGTGGGAATCCTGGATGTAACTGTGTTTTGTCCATGATCTTACCTTTGCATCTTTGTGGTTCTTTTTAATCGCTCTACATGCAGTATGAGCAGCTGTACCAGCACCAATAATTAAGTATGGTACACTCTCAGGAGTTTGTATAGGTAGAAAAGAGATCACTTCTGTAAATGAAAATTAACGCACAACTTTGTAATTTTGGTCGTTTGTTCATACAACAAAATAATAGTTACTAATCTTCACCTTACCTGCAGTTTCTGCCTGGTCGTCGTCCTGTGAATGTTCTTCACTATCAATGTCCATTTGTCCAATTACTTCAGACTGAAGAAAGTTAATATATGTTATATGAGAAATGCGTCTTTCATGTGTTAACAATTTTATTTGTCACATGGCCTTTATAGCCACAAATGCGTGGCATACCTTTTCTTCTGCGTTTTGCTGGTGATCCTTTTTATCAGGAACATGTTCAGTGTTCGAAAACAAATATGCCTAAAAAGCTTGATATTTACACATAATATAATTAAACAAAAGAGATGCAGCACAGAGTACACACACACCAAGGTTGCACTGTTCAGATAAGGAATTGATAAGAATGTCTAATATTTTGATCATAAGCCATGACTTACAGCGGTACAGGTTGCTACTAGAATCCCAGTACCAGCTGCAACAAGTAAAGCGTCTGAAGATTGCTTTGTTAAAGAGGACATCTGACGATGACGCAAATTTGACAGGATGACTTGAGTTGTGTTGGGCTTTTTCTTTGACACATAGCTGAGTAATGAGAATCTTCGAACTGCAGGAGTGTTGCAGCAATCAGCAACATTTTTTAATGTTTTGCTTTTTATTAAACGTAACATTTTATACAACTCGGTCTAAAATCATTTTGTTACAAAAAAATTAAGTTAGAGATTTCTAGACCCGTACGCAAAACGATTTGTAAATTTGAACACATAACATCAAATCCATAGAATTTTTTTTCATTAATTATCAAACTAGTGCCATTTTGGCATAATTTTTGTTGTTAATCAATTCACCTTTATAATTATACACCGATCTCTTCACAGGTTCAAAACTACTGGCAATAGAAACAGTCAAAACTTTATATCCTTAAGTATGATATCATAATTCATGCACCATAATTAAATTCGGTCTTTAATCGAAAATACCTTGAGAATGAAAAAAGCTTTTAAGGATAGGGTAACCCCTTTTCAGACTCTTAGTATATCCAAACATGTCTAAATCATGACAAAAAAAATTATTTTGAAAATATGTGTTCTAAAGACAAATAAATTTCACATAGGATGACGTATTTAATTTAATATAAGGAATTTCCAAGCAGAAAAAAAATGTGAACTGAAAAACACACCCTTGACTTTGAGCTTTGATAACTCCCCTCAGCAATTTTTTTTCCATTAAAGCATATGGCCAAATAGCTTTTATTCAGATCTCCATCGCTTTGCTCCATTTTTTGAAAAAAACCTGCTGCATTCAAAAAATATGTAATTTTTTCTCTCAAGTTTACCGTATCCCGAAGACATTAAAAAGCTCAAAGTCAACCATAATTTTGACATCATTCTTTTGGGATCCCTTTAATCAGAATGCAACCTTAAAATTATCTATAAACTTAAATTCTTGCAAAAGAATAAAAAAAGTTTGAAATATAAAATTTGCTTCAATCAATTATTTTTTATAAATAATCCTAGAAACTACATAAGCAGTTACGTATTTTCTTATTTTATTTAAAAATCAAAATAGTACAAATAACACTAAACGCACATATGTTTAAATAGTTAGTAAAAATGAACACCTCAAATTTTCTGGATCAATAAAAAAGTTAAGTACAAGGAAGAGTAAATTTGGGTTTATTTAAAATCAATATCTACCATTGCTGAGTAAATTAACAACATTAGCTTTTGTGTGAATAGTCATTCTAGCAATATTTTAAAGTACTTAAGGTTAATAACAGCTACAAACTGTGAGGTGCAACTTAATATATATAATCAAAAACTAGTTTTAACTTAAAGCATGTGCTGTTTGCAATATTCCCACACCATAATGGCTCCACTGATATGAACATTCAACGATCTGATAACTCCAAACTGTGGGATCTCAACACAGTCGTCTAAATGTTGGATTACATCAACCGGAATGCCTAGAAATATTATTAAAATGTGTAAATACGTATTTGATCTATTTAACACCCTCCTCCTTTTTAATGCCTTTTCCTAATTAACGCCCACACTAAATGCTAATAATATATAAACGCTCTGTTCCGTTTAACCCCCCTTCTTCTATTAAGGATATGGTATACCTTTTGACATGCTCAAAAGGTATGGGGGTACCATACCACACCATTTTTTCACATCACAGTTTTTTCAGCGATAGTACATCATAGTTTATTCATTCATTCATACATCACTAAAAAGCACTTTTAAATCCCTATCAAATGGTATAAAAATAATTTGAAAATTTTCTAAAAAATAAAGAAACATTTTTGAAGCACACCCTGCCTACTACTTCGTTGCCAACTCTTATTCTATGTTCTTTAGAATCGTGATAGATTATGTAAAAACATTTTTCTACTTATTTTCCACAAGGTCCCTGTTTTTTTATTTATTTTACTTTTTTAAAAAATGCCTTTTTTTTAATTAAACTTTCCTTCGTCTTTAGGATGTAATATCTAGAAAATAGTTTAGAAAATAGTTTTCAGATAAACACGTTGACTTCGGCAATTTAAAATGTAAATTTATTATGCATAAAAACGTTACTGAGTATACCATAGAAATCAAAAAAAATTGTTTTTAAAAACAATGTCGACTGTCGGAAGCGAGTTTTTGATACTGATAAATCTTTTTCTTTATTTTGAAAAATTATACTCATGAGGGTGAAACCTGTTAAAAACATTTACGCTCCCATTCAATTTAAAGGTGTGAAAAAAAAAACGATCAGAGAAAAAGTTATTTAGATACTTTACAGTTTGAAAAATCAATCAATAATATTACCATTAGAAAGTTCATTAATTCTGTAGTATAAATTGGTAATAAATTCTTTTCTCGATTTTTTTATACAAATTAAGGAAGTGGCCACCCGATATGAGAGACGGCGGCGAAAAATACCCTGGTATCGATGAGCGTTTTTGGCCAATATAATGGTAGCTATGTAATCCTTGTTTATTAACAATAATAACAATATATTTTTTCAATCTACAAAGAGACAATATAATCTAAATATAACAGAACCACGAAAAAGTTTGTTATTTATGAACATCTGCAACTTTACAAACAAGTTCTATATCGGCCATCTCCACTCGTCCTTTTATCTGGTGAGATCAAGATCCGCGAATACATAAAATCATTGATCGCAACAAACTAAAATCTTGCGGGCACATACCCAACACTGTCAAACTATACTCGTTCTTCTTCTTTTTTGCCAATAGCTCCGCTAACTTGGAGTAGAAACTGCAACATTCTTTACCTATAACTCCTGTGGCTCTGAAAACTGTAAATAAACTATTTTCGGTTTGAATTATGCCATCTTCTTAGACTTTTCATTCATGCCCTATAACATCGAGCTTGTCGGTTGAACACCCTCACATCAAAATATGCTCTCTGTCCATAGCACCAGAAATCCCTGACTGCAATGTCAAAATGGGCTTCGTCTTGTCGGTTGTTGGAAGCTATTCTCTTGTCAGTTAATGGTTCGAGACCTGGTTCTGTTCCAACATCCTTGCATACTTCAGATAAGAACTGGGCAGTGATATCTCTGACTTCGTTGTGTCGTCTTGCAATAAATCCACCAGTGTGGCAGCTTTATGCATGCTGTACAGTGAATGATGAACTATATGCACAACATTCTGGCAATCTAGTGAGTGGTAGGTTGTACCTAAAGCAGATAGCATTCCAGAACGACATTTTATCTAATGCAAATCCGTATTTTTTTATTGGCAAAACCAGTCAGCCAGTTATACGATCCGCTTTCTGTGGAGCAATCAATTGTTCAGATCTGTGATTGGCTCACACGGTCTTAGCTTTTACAGATTCCAACCTTTCTTCGTTTTGTTTTCTTTTAGCTACTTGAATCCCATTCTTGATCTGGCTATGCAAAAACATCATTTGGAAATGTTTTTGTTACTTGTATGGAGTTGTTATATTCTATTGGCAAAGCGTAACCGGATTATTGACACATTTACCAACATAAGCGTGGAAGTAGCGAGAACAGTAAACGTCCAGTATCCCCATAGATATATTGATCTAAGCATTCGCCCCCATTCGTCTGCGTCAACTTCAGAGAGTCTACAAGCTCCCTTTGTTGAGGCTGCAATTTCTTTACAAAATCAGGTGTAATTTCGTCAAACATGGTTTCGTGTGCGAAATTCATTGGCCTTTCACGTAATAGATATTCATCTCTTGGCTTCGCTTTAGGATGTTCCACCGCCAACATTTTCATGGTATCACCATTCAGGATACTACCTTTTCCAGCTTTGCTGAGTAATTTGAGAGCCGCATTAACTTTCCCATTCCTTATTTAGTTGGAAAACGTTTTATGAAATGTCCTTCTTGGAGGAGTTCTGTCAGCTCTCCTCTTTCCCATTAATCTAATCTTCTTTCCAAATTGCTTTATTCTGTTGAGCACTCGTTTTGTTCGAAGTCTTTTGAAGAAGTAGTGCAGGCATACACATAATCTTTTTCAATGCGATTTCATTACTAACGTCGGTGGACCAATCTATTAACAAAGATGTCATAATTCGAATGTAACGTTTTTCTAAAGCTCCTGTAGAAAGTTGGAATAAGTTTTTTCTCCAACGACAAATATCATAAGTTTCGTCAATATGGTTTTTCACCGTTCTATTGTTTGTTTTATCTACCCATGACGTGATACTTGGTTGCATTACAAGAGCTTCATTTGTAACGGTTGCCTTTGTTTGTTGAGCATTTAGAGCACTCAGAACTAATAATTTGACTTACTACGGTCAAAGCCTTCTTGCTCCGAATACCCATTTCTTTGGCGCACATTTTTTCGCCAGTAAAACTCTTGCAGTGAAAAACCATTTTGAATACTTTACATAAATTAAAAAACCACGGGAGACGAAACTTAATTATGCGGAAAAATAAACAAACAGGACAGCTTCAAATGTAAACGCTAGCACTTTCGCTTTGGAAACAGCCATATTTGTTTACAAAAAGAGCCGAGGTTTCTTAATTATGCAAAAATTATGCAAAAAATATAAGCTATATTTTTAAACCATATTAAAATGTCGGAGCACTTGGATTCGGTTCTGTGTTGTTTCTTTGGTCACCGGAGCACTTGGAGCAGTTGGAGCATACAGATTTGAATCTCAGGTATGAAAGAAATAGCCCCTTAAGTAGAATGATTTGAAGTAGAAACTTTGACGTTAATCAGAAAGTTCATTGAAGTGCTGAGACGGTAACATCTATTTTAGGTTGACATATATGTATATATACAATTTGATAGTTTTAATGATCTGGCCAATATATGACCAAATTATGCTAACACGTCATACATAATACGTTAATTTATGCGACCACCAATGGCAGAGTTTTAGCGGCATCAGAAAAACTTAACATTTTGTCAAAAACTAAAATATGCTTGTAACTAAAATAAATGTCTTTAAAGTTTGGAAAGATGTTGTGCTGTTTTACAAGCAGGTTACAAAAATACTTACCAGCTAGCAACAGTATATTCACAGAAGTTGAATATCCAAGAGACCGAGAATAAGTGTCCTACTTAGCGGGCGTCCTACTTAGCAGAATCTCCTTGTAAGTAGGACTCAATTTGTCCCAGTTGTCAAGATATTTTTAAATTAGCCTAGAGGACTTATTGACACATGTTCACTTCGCTCACGTTAATAAAAACAATGTTTACAGAAGTTTAAAGTCTATCTTACAATCAATGTCTTCTCTTTCAAGAAAAATTATGAAGTCATTGCATTGGATGTCCTACTTAGACAGAGTTTAAGGAACCGAAACAAAGTGTACTAATTAGCGGGCGTCCTACCTATCCCAGGTTCGACTTAAAGGGGAACTCCAGTGAAAATCACTTTTTTCTTTTTTCTTTTATACGTACTGAGAAAAGCATAAGAAATCAAAAATAAATTACTTTACTTGTTTTCCTCATTTAAAATTGTTGTACAAGCCTTCGCATGTTCAATTTTGCGATTTCATTTAGGACTGGACCCGATTATTAATAATGACATCACATCGTGCAGAACGTTTGAGCGAGCGCAGAGAACGTTCATGTTAAACCTATAGTAACCTATTTGTATGTACTTTACTTTTAAATCTTTGCAAAATGGGAAGTTGTTCTGCATTTAAATGTGCCAATCGATCAGAGAAGTGTAAAGAAGTCAATTTTCACAAAAACCCGTTTTTAAAAAAGAAAGAACTCAGCCAAAAATGACCCAACAAAATACGTTGTGCAGGTGAATCTACCAAGCGATCAAAGTTTTTATATTTGTTTGTCGCACTTCATAAAAAGATCTCCAGGTAATAAAGTTTCATAAAATATTGCCACTTCGTGAAAAGACTTTTTAGCTAGTCAATGAGGTCCAAGTTTCTCGATTTCTTCTCATTTTCATTATTTGTACTTATATCCACACAAAAAAACAAATAACGTTTTCTACATTTTTATATTAAACAAAAGGACATTATACCAATTTCCAATACAATCACCAATAAAAAAGTTATCTAGTTAAGTTGACATGTATCTTTCGTAGCACTCGTCAGTTTCTATTCTTTGTTTTTCAAAAAAGAAGCTTTTTTAATGGAAGGACCTGCTGGATTTTTCCAGGGGGTAAATGTGCCCATTTTATTAACATCATTTCATCGGCGCTACTTTCAATCTTTGTTACTGATTAGACTGAATTAGACTGAACTTACTGGATCAAAAGAAAGAGACAGCTGATCGAGGATGTATTCAATTCAGCATGGAAGGTATCATAGTGCGCACACAGCTGGCTGTCCTGATTTTAACTCGGGGACTAATTGCGAACAGGCTGTTACCAAAAAAGGAGCACTCCGCTATAAACAAATCTTTTCACAATCCTGGATAGTAAAAAAAATACTGAGAAGAAAAATAGGCGTGTTTAAGGAATTAATGATGGCTACTTTGAAACTGATCAACAACGAAAAAGATAAGTTACCACAAACAGGAGAAATCGCTCAAAGAATAACAGAGGTTGAAAAACCCGACAAAAGCGATGTCATTAAAGCAATCCGAACAAGATTTGAAACCTGACTGTTTTTATTTTTTAACTTTTTTTGAATAAAACATATTTTTTTATCTTCTCCTGGATATTTTCTTTGAATAGCTCATACTACACAAGAAAGAATCACTTTCCCACCCCTTTTCCCAATCGACTGTGTATCCACTAAGTGAACTGTTTATAACCAGCGTAACGGTAAGATCTATATAGAAAAATAAGGGAGGCATTGTCAGTTTTTCCCTTTTATTTCTCAGACAAATGAAGGGCTTGAGAACGAGGTTGAACGACTTACTCATTTTTTAATTCTAAAGTGTCCCCTTTTAAGTCATGCAATGCAGATAACGCAGTTTTTAAAACAGCTTTGTCAAAACAACCACTTGAAAATCAGCAGCTTCTGTAACGCATTTATGACTTATGATAATGATAAGAGTGATTTTTTTATACAATAATTATACCCCCGTTTTACCAACTTATTATTTCCACACGAACATTCGATCTTTCAATTACGCATTTCAATGGTTCTCCATCACAAAGAATAATTTAACATTAGTAAGATTTGTTTACATTTGTGTGCAAAAGGAATGATATTGTTGAACCGTGAAATAAAAATATATTAGCATATAAAGTAAGAAAGAAGTGATGAAAGATTATTTTACTGAAGCAAAAGATAAAGTTTTTTAACGAAAAGCATGTAAATAAAAGCGATAAAATATAATTTAAATTTTTTTAAAAAGGAAAAATTTCGCTAAGATTATATCATTCTATATCTCGTTCGTTATTATTACAAGACATCTTATCAATGAACAATGTAAACAGTAAGTAAACAAAACTTTTAGAACGCGAGCTGCTGAGCTCTCGGACTCTCTGTACGATGTGACGTATGGTCAATTATTTGGACGTAGTCCTCTTGGCTTAATGCGACCTTGGAAATTATTTGAAATTGAAGATGTTTCCACACGCAGTGAAGGTATAAATAAAGATTTTTAGCGATTGTAAAAGGTTTATTTTAACATATTTATGTATTGTCTTACCAAAATAACGACTTAATAGCGTACCAATAGGAATAGTGTACTACTTAGCAAGTGTCCTACTCAGGGTCCAACTTAACGAGAGTATAGTGTAGTAGGTATTTCCTGAATAGAAATTTTGCTTGCCGAACTGAGGATTTATTGTTAGATTTCAAATCCAGTTTGTTGAAAAGTTTTAATTTTTGTGGTGCCCTGAAGCATATATGCTATTGGAAGTGACAGCTATAGATTCTGAAAGCCTGATGGAACTGAAGTTCTTTTATGCCACCAAGAAAAATCAAGTGGAGTTATGGGTCATAAATTAATTAGAAATGAAGTTTATAATATAGACCAAAAGTTTGTATGATTATGGTCCTGCAAATTTTTCTTTCGAAAAAAGTTTAGCTGTTGAGGTAAGCTAAATATAAACAAAATATGAACCTAAAATACATGAAGCTAAAGGTAAGGGGACACGAGGGACATTTTCATGCGCACGCTATGCAACATGTCCCATAGCATGCGCATGAAAATGTTTCTCGTGACGCCACTTCTGATTTGCTGCAGAATGGTCTTATGAAAAACTTTGATTTAAATGTTCCTACCTCCCGAAATATGGATGTGGAGGGAGTGGAAAGTTTTTTCAAGGTTATCGGAGCTGTATGCACCGTTGAAGTTACTAACCAGATATTATTTTTGTAGTATACTACAAATGTACATTCTTACTATCCCATAACGCAGGATTTGCTTTATAAAAGTCAATTAAAATTGTCTTTTCCTGATCAGATAGCTTTGTCTTTTCATCCGACATTTTTTCTTTTTCTCCTATTTTCTCTTTTCACTTGATGTTCGACTCAAGAAAAGCAATGTTTACAGTTTCTTGCATTTTCATTGGTCAATTACACTATGCCTCAAATGGTTTTACAAAATATTTGTTGCATGATATGGGGACACGAGGCACAAATGTGTCGCAACAATAATTTTGTCCCGGGACATGTTGCAGAAGGCGGCGACACAAGCAACATTTGCTATGCAACAAAATATTCATCAAATTTGTCCCCGGAGCACAGGCACAAAATAGATTCATATCTATATTTTGTCCCCGAAGTTGTGGAGCAAAGTTTTTGCTCCATGCAACATTTTTTTGCTCCATTGCAGTAATATGGGACACGAGCAATTTTTGTCATGTGCGTGCAATGGAGCAATGTTGCATAGCACGCACATGAAAATGTCCCTCGTGCCCCCTTAGCTTAACACGCCTACAGTAGTTTTTTTATCACTTGCTACAAGCTAACCATACTGGAAAACTTTTTGTGCTTGAAGAAAGTAACACCAAAACGTTTTTTATAAATTTGGCTAGCTTTATCAATCAATCACGGCTCTATGCCATAATCATCTTAATTATGCGAAAATGTGAAAGCCAATCATATTTCAAAATCCAGTCAACGATTCCAGGGTATTTTTCACCGCTTTCTCTCATATCAAAAAGGCAAAAAAACCTGGAGACAAGGGTGCACAGTGGTGGATTAAGGGTATGTCAAGCTAGTTGGGTGGATGTACTTAATTTTTCGCCAAAAGCCGTATTGTTGCAATTAAGTATTTCGCTTATACACAAAAATTTGCCCGGGTAGCTTTCTTAAAATGCGCCTGGTTGAATTTCTATAGAATTTCTAAACATAATACACACATGCATATATTATATAGTTGAACACATATATTCATAAATGATATGGCGTAATACGAAAGAAACTGCGTAACTATCCTGCGACTAACTTCGTATGTTGTTTCACTAGGGGGCATTAAATTCAATTATTTGCTTTAACTCACTATAAAAATAGTAGTGTATCTCCCGTAATTTAATCTTGACATACTTGGACACACTTTCACTTTCTGTTGCATTAGGGGGTTAAAAATATAAGGGGGTGACATGTGACTGTAAATGCAATACCCCGTAATTTTAAAATAAATATTTTAATATCAACGATTTTAACTTGAAAGAATACTTAAAAGACCTCCAAAAATATTTTTTTCCGGTAAACTTTGTTTGTCAATACACAGCGTTATAGGTAGAAGCTGATTTTGTATTGTTTTGTAAGTTTTTAGCTAGTCAGAATGTAGATAAAATGTGCAGGGAAACTTTGCTACTATTTTTAAACTAGTAAAATAGGAAATCTGGGATTTTTGTTAGCTATATAGAAACGTAAAGCATATTTTTTTAAATATAATTTCATGTTGTTTTGTGCTGGGTTTCATTCTGATTTCTTTCTCATGCACGCTTTCCTTAAAGCAGTACTCATTGAGCTGTTGAACAGAAATCTATTGAAAAATGCTCTCAAGCTAGAGGCTTCAAAATACTCAAAGGAATTTTTTAAAGCATGCAAAAATTTTGACAACAACACAGTGTGCGTAAACCCCTCTCTTTATAAAACATCAGTCATTTTAAGTAAACGCGCTTTAAATCTCAGTAAAAAAATGGCTGATATATAGATCTGTCCCTGCTTGGTTTTCCTCTTGACGTTTCATCGTAATTTTATGCATTTTAAAAATGTTATTTTATGCGCTTAATAAAGAAAACCCGTTTAAATGCCTTTTTCTTAGTGTCTATAAAAAAGTGGACTAACTTGTTTAAATTTCTGTATCCGTATCCATAAATGCTCCCTTTGCATGGTAAAAGGGGCTTTAATAACGTTTTTAACACAAAATAAAATGCACACTTTACAATTTTTAATGTGAATTAATTTTCTTGAACGAAAAGTTTTTTTGTTTATTGTTCAAGTTATGTTCCATACGAAAGTATCTAAGTTATGTATTGTTAACGCCACACTTACTAACTAAACACACACTATCAAAGTTTAAAATTAACACCCAAGACATTAAAAAATCAAAATATTAATTGGAAAAAATGACAAGGTCATACAATTTTAGTATGAAAGTAACATGATTACAAATAACTAATTGGAAATTTGGATTGTGTGAAAAACCTAAAAAATATAAACACCATGAACATCCTACCTGTCTTTTCATTTCCCAAAACTAGAACAGTCTTTTTTGGAAACTTGTACTCTGCAATCATTTTGCTATTTGCAGTCTGTTCTACACCAACAAGATGATAACCATCTGCTTTCATTCTCTGCAAATACTGCAAGAACTTGATTGGCAGAACTTGTTCAATTTCCACCCACTTCTCTGAAGACACGCTGAGCGATTTAAAGTTTTTGTCGCTTGCATATTGACGGCTAGCTAAGACAAGAGTACCAACTCCAAATATTTCTGAAGTACGACATAAGCCACCAAGATTAGGAATTTTATCCACCAGAACCGCACATAACACTAAATCTGATACACGTGACTCTTTTTTCTTTTCAAATTCTGTAATTAATGCTGTATCATTAGAGGGTGGTAGGATTCTCCACGGCATAATCTTTTTTTGCATATCAATGAGTTGTTTATCCGAATGTCTTACCTCTAGGCTCTCTAAGTAATATAAAATATAAACAAGCAGTGTCAAGAAGCTAAATCTGGGACAAGTAAGATAAGAATATTAAATTTTCCCTTCCAATTATCCTGTAGAAAGGAGAAAAAACTAGCCAACGCAATACAGTGATTAAATCCCTTTAGATTAAGAAAACGCTATACCTAAGACAACATTGGATTCTCCTTGCAAATTCTCGTCAATGTCACAAGTATGAAGTTCAATAAAACTTGCAGAGGAGTTGGCGTCTTTTTTGTATTTAAATTGATCAAACATGATGCACTCGTCTTTGATCACTTCTCCAAGTGTAAGAAAACCAGAAAATATGGATTGCAATGAGTAATGATTAACAGGGTGAAATTTAGAATAAAAAGGCTTTGCTAACAATTCCTTGCGAAACCTGACAGCTGCTGTGTTGTGTTCTTTTAACGTAAAACAATAATGTAACCAGTTAAATTTATGTTTAAAATGCTCCAGCTTCCTTGATTCCATATTATCCCAGATTACACGCAAGGCGACCTGTGCGTGAATCCGTGATGTCATATGCTGTGCCTGTGACCAGGGTAATAATCTTGGAATGGCTGAAGTTGAGAAACTTTTGAAGCTAATATCATTCAGATAATTTGCTAAGTGAATGCATAATGAAAATATGGAAGTTACTGTGATGATCTTCTTCTCTGATGCAGAGTCTAACTGAAGCCATAAAGTTTCGATCAATTCATTATTCGTTATTAAGACTACCAAAATACACCACTCAATAAAATATCGAACTGAAGGCTGGTTATCAGCTGCAAAAGTTTGATATAATTGGTTTAATATGTGCTTAGCACTATTAGAGGATGGAAGGAAGCCAACCAGAATTAAGATAATTTGCCAAGCTCTTATTTTCTGACGGTGAATTTGTGAGTTTGGATAATAGCAACATCCTTGCTTCGAAATGGTGCTTTCAAAATTTAATAAGGACAACAAGAACCTGGTAATGACAAGTGCGGCCATTTTATTATCCTTCAATGTAAGAACAAAATCAACTAACTCCACCCTTGCGCTCTGATCCTGAGAGTGAAAAGATATCAAGGATTTAATTCCATCATACTCATTGCACTTGTGCAAATAGTGGATAAGGTCATTAAAAGGCCTTTCATTCTTTCTGTGCAGAGACCCATATACGCATACAGGAAGTAGATAATCAAGATACAGCAACAAACTGTCAACAAAATGTTGGCTGTTCGGACAACTACCCCATACACTCACACATTGCTTAATCAGCAGATTGACAACGCCTGCTTTCCTACTTCCAATTTCTAGTACACAATTCCAAATATCTTTTAGCTTGCACTGAATGGTTTCATTAGCACACAGCAAAAGATTTGAATGAAAGATTACTTCAATGCAGCCCTGAAAAATGTTCCAAAATGAATGATCGGCTTGTGTTTGCTCTCTTATTATCCTCCACATAAAATCAACTAAGCTTTCCAATTGTACCACCATGTTTTCAAATAAAACTACCAAATGTTTAGCAAAAACAACTAAGGTTTCCACCTTTTTAAATGAAACCAAATTTACATCGTTGAAGTATCGCTCCAAGATGTCCATCCTCATATATTTTAGAACAGTAGGTTTAAACAACAAATCTAAACAGAGCCAACAATTTTGGATAAAAAAATCAGACGTAACTAATTTTAATTTATTATTCTTGCAAATTTTGTTTACGATTTGTCGATCAAAGTGCACTGCGAAACCAGCAAGCAATTCTAAATATTTTGGGGTTTCACAAGAATCAGTACCATACCATTTAGCTAACAAAATAGCACATGTAATAGTAACCATGTCATATAACACATCTGTAGAAGATAATGTTGTGTTGACACTGTGATTTGTAAAAAGTTTTTCCAGCCGAGATATCATATTTTTCTTTAAACTTTCAAATAACTGATCAAGATTACTCTTTAACGAATTGTCAGTGCAGAAATTTAACTTCATGTTGAGGTCAACAAAATATGCAGATCTGTATATCAAATCTTCGTAACAGCCATGCTCTGTTACTACATCAGCACAAAGATTTAGGAAGTAGGTAAAAATTTCAGCAGTATATGTAATAAGCAAATTTAAAATAGATGCAATCTTTGCATTTGTATTAGAATTTAATTCTACAACAATTTCTAAGATTCCACAAACAAGACTTAACACTTTCAGGATCTTGTTGGTGTCTAAGTATGGATTTGAGTTTAACTTCAAAACAGCATCTGTAACTTTTGAAAACAAGTCCTCTATTAATTTACTAGATAAACTGCATGTATCAACATGCACAAACAGCAATGTTACCACACCAACGTTGTTGGTACTTTCCCACTTTCCAGTACAAAAGTACGAGTTAAGGGCTTTGTTCAAAGAATCTTCAATAAAAAAGTCATTTTTTGATTTGTTAAATTTCCCAAACCACTGCAACCATATGTTCCAACACTTATCATTAACTTTGATAATTCCATTCTTTAACGCATAAGAAAGGATACTGTGAAATTTGTGGAATATTTCCTCTTCGAATGGAGAATTGATGGTGAAAAATACAGACAAGTTTTGAAAGATTACAATTTGATAATTCATTTTAAAGGTAGATATATGTGAAAAGACAAACTCCTGAAACACATCAACTGCTTTACAAGGAAATATATCGATTGATAGCATACTGACAGCTTTAGTGATATAAACCATTGATATGTCATTAAATGAAGTTGATGTGAAGACGTCAAGTAACTAAAACAAAGAAAAAAGGTACATATTAATTACAGTAATATTAATTTCCTCAAAATATTCCACTTGTACTTAACACTGCTGAAAGAAGTACGATACTTTCTATTATAAACAATCATTTATAAATATAACTTTTAAATATTCAGTAAATGAAATTCATACTATAGGCTGCTCAGATAAGTGATAAAAACAAATGGTTTACAAGTTAGAAAAAATACAGAAAACCTTATAACAATCATCATCATAACGTTTTATAATATTTAATTTATAGAACTAGTCGATAAGGCTCGTGGAAAAATCCACTTAGGCAGGACAATAATGGAAAAGAGAACCGTCGTTGGAATTTTGATGACGTCTGCAAGGACTCTTCAATACATAAAAAATCTTTTTTTGAAAATTTGTTCACCCATTGCATCTGTTGCGTAGAGATTGAAACGCTGATAAAAAAAATGTATAGAATCATGTGCTTTCGATAAACGCCAAAGAAGATATAAGGGTTTTAAAATTTTGCCTACGTCAGCAAGGATCTGGCTAAATACGAATTTTTTTTAGAAATTTGTATACCCGTTGCCTTCATCGTATAGATCTTGAAATGCTAATCAAGAAAATGTATAGGATTCATGTACTTTTGACAAATGGTTGCAGAGATATTGAGGTTTAAAGATTCTTTGATGACGTAATCATCATTTCAGCCGTTAAGTATATTGTGTGAAGCTTGAAACGCTGATAAAAATAATTTATAGGATGGTGCGGTTTCGATCAGCGGTTAAGAAGATATAAGAATTTTAAAATTTTGCTCATGTCAGCAATATGTGGGAAAAGTACAGACATTTTTTTCAGAAATTTGCATACATGTTGCCTTCATCGTATAGAGCTTGAAACACTGATCAAGAAAATGTATAGGATCATGTACTTTTAACGAACAGTTACAGAGATATGGGAATTTAAAGGGTTTTTGATGACGTCATTAACTAGTCTGTTCCGAAACGGGTTGGTTTACACAGCTTTAGGAAATTGGTCCTATTTCGGTCCCTGGTAGTCCCTAGTTACCCACGCAGGAGATGATGTTAGTTATTTCCACTGGTTTCCACTGGTTTAAAAGTGCGATGCAACGGCTTCACTAATCTTAATGTACTTTCTTTTGACGTTATTGTTTTAATGTCAAATGTTTTAAAGACTTTGTTAAAGAAAATTTTAAAAAATATAATCGACTGTGCAAAAGTCACAGACAGATAGACGGGAGCTTCGTATTATTATAAGAGACTTATTATTATTATTATAAGAGACTATTGTCATAGTTGATAAAGCCCGTAGAAAAATCCACTTAGGCAGAAGAACAATGGACAGTCTTCAATCAGTTTGTAGTTGATAAAATTAATAATAAAACAAAAACATACCTTACTACAGAAGCATGTTTGTTGAATGGGATCAAGCACATTTAAGCAGGATGAAAAGAAACTGCTGAGTAAATGAAGAATAACTGGGGGACTTCCTAAAGGACTGTTGTTTTCCCCACCATAGATAAATACAGGCTGTAAATTTCGCAACAAATGAACAAAAATGTATTTCCAGTCAGGTTCTTGAAGCAACGGTAACTTCTTCAGGTCCATTTGAAGAGAATATTGCATAGCCCATTTTATTAATGGTTTTGATTCATGAAGCAATGCACGTCGTAATAAAATCAATAGCCATGAATAGTGCAACAACCTAAATTCTATAATATAATAATATAATAATATAATTCTACTTTGTAGTTAATATATCCATTATTTGTGTGACAACCTGTAACATGTGCTTAGCAGGTTTTCTTCAAAAACAGGCTTTAATGCTTACATTAAAATAAACTCCTAATTCAAAAGTTAATTAGATTTACTTGCCACTCCAATCAATTCCAAGTTCAAAAAAGTTTTTAAGGATATGGAAAAATTTCATTCAAAAATCTTATTTTGTTAATTTTTTTTTATAAATTCTATATACTATTTCTTTTAAAATATTGCATATCGTGTGCACACAAATTTTCTAATTCCAAAGTCAAAGAAAAGACAAATTATATACAAGTTGCTAATTATTCAGATGTTTCACACTTTTTATATGCCAATGCGACTTTTTCAACAAATTTTAACAGATCAAAGGAAAAATGTTTTTATCGCGTTGGTTTGGAAACTTTTTGATAACACCCCTCCATTTTGTCGAAACATGATGCAATAAACATCGTTTTGTCGCTGATACCTGTGCCTATGAGACTTTGTTTTTTCTAATGCTGAAAATGAGTTTTTAGCAAGATATGTGTTAAATACATCAAAAAAGAGAAAAACTACAACTCTTTTGAGAGAAAAAATGTCAAATTTTTAAAGTTTTTTTTTTCAAAAAATGGAGCAAAGCGATGGACATCTAAAAAAGAGCAATTTGACCTTGTCTTTTTGTTAGAAAAAAATTGTTTTAAATTCTGCATAGCAAATATCATCGTTTAAAGAATTTATTCATCTATCAGAAAATTAATTTTTAAAAGAGTTAAAAAGTTATCTAGTGATTTGAAGATATGTCAAATATACCGAGTGTGTGTCAAAAGGGGTTACCGTATCTTAAGGTAGCATATGCTAGTCGACCATGTGTGTGTCCATTGTGGATAAGTTTGGAATAGATTCTACTTGTTTTAAAAAAAAATAATGCAAAAAAAATAACAATGGGAACACTAGTTAACCTTAAATTTTGGTGACGTCAGCAAAGTCACCCCAAAGTACAGAAAAATTTTCTTTAGAAATTCGTATACCCGTTGCCCTGATCGTATAGATCTTGAAACGCTGATCAAGAAAAAATGTATACGATCGTGTACTTTTGACAAACGGTTACGGATATATTGTGGTTTAAATGTTTTTTAACGACGTAATCAACCCGTTCATTCCGAAGCGGATTCGGGGACCCAGGTTTGAGAAACTTACCCAAATTGGTCCCAGGTGTTCCCTAGTTAGGTGAAAAATGACTGTCACCACCTAGTTTCCAAATTATTTGGCCTCAAATTTTAAGTGCATTGTGATGGCTTCTTTTATTTATTATAAGATATCGACTTTAAATTAGTGTTATTGACGTTGCAACGTTAAATTTGTTGATTAACATTTGAGAAATAACCTTTTAGGCTACATCAAAGCAAAATGAACACATTCACTTTACCTGTTAATGAACACATCCACTCTGCCATGTGACAAACCCGATTTTCCTGTTTCTTGGATTTGACTCGAAAGTCAGGTTTTTGGGTAAGTAAAAACCAGAATATATTTAAATTATTTCTACTTGGCTAACAGAATTTTAGAGAGAATGTTAAAATTTGCCCTAAAGTAAATGAATTTTAAGTAGCAAGTTGTGTTTAGGACAATTTTTAAGTTTTTCATGACATCACAGAAAAATGTTGGCATAACAAAAAAATAAAGCTATTATTTTGTGCCTTTTATGACATACTACAATTCTGCCCAGTTTAAAGGAAAACTAACGATTAATAACAAGTTGGGCTTAAAATATTTATTATGGTGTGAATATGAAGTGTAAATTTTTTTAAATTTACGATTTGTTTTTCGACATCTTTAAGGCCAAAGTAGTACCACGGTCGCGGCTATGACACCCTCAAGATTTTTTGTTCAGTACAATACTAACGTGTATGACACAAGCCTAAGGTGATGTAAAGAAACACATTCTGAAGAAACGAAACGAGGGAATGCTAAAAGGATAAACGTCTTCTGTGATTGTCTCAGATTAATTCCATTTATCATGTGTTGGAATAAATATCTTTTACAGAAAAAAAATAATAGTTTCTATAAATATAGTTTTAGACATGAGTTATGACTAGAAAAAATTACAAGCATTAGGTGTATTTGAATTTATTACGAAATTTTTCTTGTGTTATTTTTGTATCGAAACTTCTTGGGGGACAATAAAACAACAGGTGTTCTCATTTAAATTGCTAGTTTCGAAAACAAAAGTACAAATAATTATGCGCAATGAAGTATGTCGATTTTAATACACAGGTTCGCATTTAGAAATTATGTGCGTACGCATATATAATGATTACGTAATTAAGACGCGCGCGCATAATCGGAAGATAAAATACAAAAAAAGATGCCAGTAGTAAACGAAAGTGACTATCTTCTGGAGTGTTTTCCCTCATTGTAGGCTCAAAATGCATAAAATACTGTCAATTTTGAATTCCAGCTTGTATTGATGCTTTTGGTATAGTAGCTATATAATTATTTTTACTATAAAACCTGTTGATGTTACGTAATACGTCGCCAAGTTTGGTAAACATGCGAGTGAAGAGTTTGTTTTCATTTTGTCACAGCTATGCCGCAATATTTATTGATATTATCGGGTTTGGTTGTGTTATTTAGCAGAACAATTTGGAGCGTATTCGATTACGTATTTAATGCTTCCTTCCACAACAACACAAGGATAGCAAATGTGGAGTAAACTCTCTCTTAAGAATGATTTGGCTGTCATAAACGGAAATGTTGATGGGATTTTGAGACTTTGATGTACAGGTTAATAGAGATTTTTTTTCTAAAGCTCTCTAGGTGGTGTCATGTTGATGCATAATTACTGGTAATATTTAGGGCAATGGGAGCACACAATAAAATGCGCCTGTGGATGTCACTGCTGAACAACGAAGTCATGTTTTAATGGAAGGATACATTAATAAATTGAAAGTTACTGGAACTGTTATACCAGATCCATTTTCCTTTAAAAGTGGTTGGCTGACTGAGCTTAACGGAACTTGATTATCAAAGTGGCTGTAAGTTTACTATACAAACATTGATAAATATTTAGCTTCTGTTAGCATGTTGGTAATCCTCCTTGACAGAATTAAGAGTGAATACAAAGAAGGAAAAGCTTATAACTAATTCAAATGTGACTTGTCAAAAAAATATTATACCACCCCATTTCTAATGAATCAAAGGTCTGTTTCTTGAAAGGTGGAGCCACGCCTTTGCAAAGAACATCAAACACCCCTTATCACGTTTGGACCGCTGTCAAAAAAGATAGTAAACCACCAGGTGGAAATGTTAAAACAGCGTATTGTACTTGTTCAGTGGGACTGTTAGGCAGTTGTAACTATGTTACAGCAATGTTATTCCGTGTTAAAGCAGCTGTTTGCAGAGATGCTACAAAACCATCATGTTGTCAAGTTTGTTAGCTAAATGGAACCAACAAGTTGTAAAATTGTACTTGTTCACAAGCCCATTTCAGAGCTCACATTCAACAAACATTACAAAAGGGCCGAAAAGGCCACACAAAATGACATTGCAGAAAGTAATAAAACTTTTCATCAGTTCTCTAGCTTTCCAGCTCAAATTATTTCAGAAGCCAAACAAACTAAGGGAGCACCTATTTGAAAGCTGAAAATTGTAGCATCTGACAGCTGTTTTATTGAAAAAAAGGTTAAAGTAGAGTTGAGCCAAGAACGATACAACTGAATGGTTTACCTTGTAGCATAACAGAAGCGGCAAAATCATTTAAAATTGAAAACAACAAGAATATTAAAGAAGATGTATCCATATTCACTAACAATCTGAAAATTGATAAAACAAAGATCACAAATGTCGAAGAAGCTACTGGGAATCAGTCCTCGTCAAATATATGGTACCAGCAAAGACAAGGAAGAATAACAGCCTCAAAATTCCATAGGGTTTTCACAAGAATGGAAACTATCAAGTCAAATTCTGATGCAACTGCAGATAATTTAATAAAAGAAATGTTACAACCTAAAAAATCCGAAACATTTGCAACAGCCACATGCACAGACAACTGTAGTCAAAGTTTTGAAAGAACAAGGACACAAAAAAGTCAATTCGTCGCATTCTGGCACCATACGTATAAGCATCCCCCGATCTTATGGTTGAATGTACGTTGTGGAAAAGGATTAGTGGAAATTAAATGTCCCTATACAATTTGAGATTGAAAAAAAAAAAACATTAAAACCTGCCAGTTGGAAAAAATTGATAACAAGGTGCAATTAAACAAATACTCGTTATTATCAAATACAAGGTCAGCTTGGTATCAATAACCGCACTCATTGTTGGTACTTTGTGTTCACACACCATGGCCATTTTTTTGAAAAAATAAATTCTGATGAAATTTTTTTCAAAAATATTAGTGTAGATTAGCCCCTAATATTAACCCCAGAATTGTTATTTCTATCATTGAACAATACAAAAAAATAAGACACCACAACCATCACAAACACACACACCGCTGACATCAACACAAGCTCAAATGTAAGTGAGTCACAAGTACTGCCACCAATTATTAATTACACTAAAATATTAAATATTAAAAGAAGAAAAAAAGGTAAAAATACAACAAAGAAACCGAAGAAAAAATCAATGCCACGTACACACGTTTAAAACATCCCTGATATAACTGACATAAAATAGCATCCTTTGTGACATATGCAATATGTGGTTTCATTATGGGTGCGTAAATATCATAGAAGATGTTCCTGAAGAATCGGAATCTTGGATTTGCTGGTTTTGTAAAAAGGACAGTTCATAGTTGTAATATTATGAAAAGTACACACTGCAAGACATTTTGAATCCGATAATCTTTACGCATGAAATTTAAAGATTTCAAGATGTCTTTTTCACACTATCATTATATGACCAATCAAGATAAATAGGTTTTCTCAAATTACTCAAATATCGCATAGCCAAACAGTTTTAACATGGAAATAGGGTACTCTGTTGTCAGTATGTGAAAAATTTTCATCCACCTGATCACTTGTTCAACTAAAATCCTCAAATTTGCAATGTGTTTCGTTTTTTTTCACTTCTGCAGGTGTCATCTGTGCAGCTCCTTTTCATCCAGGAGGTGCCATATATGTAGGGGCTATTTCTTTCATACCTGAGATTCAAACCTGTATGCTCCAACTGCTCCAAGTGCTCTGGTGACAAAAAAACAGCACAGAACCGAATCCAAGTGCTCTGACATTTTAATGTGGTTTAAAATATAGCTTATATTTTTTGAATAATTTTTGCATTATAAATAAACCATGGCTCCTTGTAAACAAATATGGCTGTTTCAAAAGTGAAAGTGCTAGCGCTTTTAGCCTTCAGCGAAGAAGAAAACAAGAAGATAAAAGAAATGAAGAGGATAAAACTGACCTAATTCTACCATTGGTTGCTGCAATAAGTTCTACCGACCGTGCTCTAAATGGTCCAAGTAAACTGCTCCTCAAGGAGTTCATCCAGATTCGATTCTGAATGCCCCAAATTACCAAAGAAATGGTAATTGGAGCGCTTGGAGCATCCAGAACCGAATCTTGTGTGCGACAAAAATAGCCCCGTAATAAATCGCTCAAAACATTCTTCATGAATTTTAAAACATTTATCGAACATTATTTGTGAATATTGAGGTATCATATCAATCGTTGTGAACTTAGTGTTGATAGAGAGTGACTTTTTTTTTCTTCTTTATAACTGATAACTTTTTATGATAGAAAGATATATAATTCATCTTTTGCCATTTGTGATGCTCTCTAGGAAAATCAACCACTTCTCTTTTCGTATTAAAAAATACGAAGAAATACGGAAATTTCGTATTAAAAAATTTTTAAAAATACGAAATAAAATACGAAATTCGTATTTCATATTTTTGAAAAATACGAAATACGAAATTCGTATTTTTAAAAATAGAAAATAGAAAATTATATTTTTGAAGATAGAACATACAACATTCTATTTTTAAAAATCGAAACTATTACATCAAGTGAGTGGTTTAATAAACTGAATAGAAAAAAATTGCTCAATTTTACAAGTTTGTTTTTAATAGGTTTTAAATTAGCTCCATAATTTCACAGGGACGTTTTCTCGTCATTTTAGAATGATATACGGCAACTTTAAAGCTTCGCAGGAAAGTTTTCTCGTCATTTAAGAACGAAATACTCCAACTTTAGAGTTTCGCATGGACGTTTACTCGTCATTTAAGAACGAAATACAGCAACTATAGAGCTTCGCAAGGACGTTTTCTCGTCATTTAAGAATGAAATACGGCACTTTTAAGGTTTCTTCGAGACGTTTTCTCGTCATTTTAGAATGAAATACGGCAACTTTAGAGCTTCGCAGGGACGTTTTCTCGTCATTTTAAAACGAAATACGGCAATTTTAGAGCTTCGCAGGGACGTTTTCTCGTCATTTTAGAATGATATACGGCAACTTTAAAGCTTCGCCGGGACGTTTTCTCGTCATTTAAGAACGAAATATGGCTTCTATTGAGCTTCGCAGGAACGTTTCCTCGTCATTTTAGAATGATATACGGCAACTTTAAAGCTTCGCAGGCACGTTTTCTCGTCATTTTAGAATGAAATACGGCAACTTTAGAGCTTCGCAGGGACGTTTTCTCGTCATTTTAAAACGAAATACGGCAATTTTAGAGCTTCGCAGGGACGTTTTCTCGTCATTTTAGAATGATATACGGCAACTTTAAAGCTTCGCCGGGACGTTTTCTCGTCATTTAAGAACGAAATACGGCTCCTATTGAGCTTCGCAGGAACGTTTCCTCGTCATTTTAGAATGATATACGGCAACTTTATGTCTTTGTATTTTAAATCTGCAGGGTATTTTTAGAAATACGTATTTTTAAAAATACGCGTATTTTTTAATACGAATTTCGTATTTTAAAATACGCGTATTTTTAAATACGAATTCCGTATTTTTTGAAAATACGAAATACGGTTTTTAAAAAAATACGCGTATTTTTTAATACGCAATTCGTATATTTAAAAATACGAAATACGGAATTCTATTGTTTTAAAAATACGAATTAAAAATAGAAGTGGTCGATTTTCCTAGAGAGCATCACATTTTCAGTTTTTCAATTTCTTTTTCCAAAGATTTTATTTGTTCTTTATCAGTGTTCAGTGAGGAGATACGATCTGAACCAAGAGAAAAATATATTTCAGACCAGTCTGAAATTACAGATTGCTCATGTGGTGAAGTAGTAGACATTGGCAGTGGTGATGTGAAAGTTAGCGACAACATTGATGTAGTGACTGGTGGTTATTAAAGTATGGGAAAAGACCTATAAAAAAATCAGCTGATACAAGGCAGACCTTGATGTGATGAGAGAGAAGAAGACAGAGTGAGATAAAAAATTTAATTTAACCTCTCTTCTTCTTTGCATATTTTAACTCTATTGCCATTGATTACTGGCGAAAAGAAATCATGGCATGGCTTTAAAAATTTGACTCATTGTTGCCATCACAATACTTCACTGATAATAGTAGTTAACTAGATAGGATGGGTACTCACTCGTAAGGTTTTTCACAGTGACAAGAACTCCTCACAATCTATATTATAATACCCGTATACGTCTGTCCGTCCGTCCGTCTGTCTGTCCCGCAAAATGGTAGCTTAGCTGCGCATAGCTGCTTACCCTATAACCACGCCTGAACAATGCTAAAACAATCACAGTATTTGTTTTTTTCGTAACCTTTTCATCGTCCTACCAACCTTTTTATACATCTTTTTAAAGTCACGTCCCTTTTTACCACGAAATTCGCCACTGCAAAAAGTCCATATTTTCGACCTAGCCACCCCGATCATTAATCCGGACCATTAATCCGGACTATTAATCCGGAGTAATAAGCCTGTCAACCCTTTTGCACCGGACTTTAACTTCATTAACCAATCAGAAACCTTATTTGTTTCACGTGTTTGCGCAACTTGGCGTTTAATTTTAGGCCGGGGCTTTCACGAGTTCATCAGAATATCGCAACCACGAGACCATGAGGACGGATTGGTTTGAAATTGGTTTTACGTTTTACACACTTAGGGGCCACATCCATACTCACATTGCACGAGAAACGTCCAATGGACGTTTGTGGGTACCTCTCAAAGTGCAATGGACGTTTCTTTCGTGACAATTCGAAACTACGTTTTTGCCCACTACAATCAACGAGCGATGAAGAGTTGGACTTCACTCTAAAGACACGTGAATAAAGTGTGTTCTTCACGTGAACGTATATATAAAGGACGGGCGACCCCGTGGATTTGTCCACGGGTTAACGACTAGTTTTATGGATTTCACAAGTTTGGGTGTCCGAAACATCCAGGTCGTACTCACTATGACTGCAGTTAATAACAGCACAAGTTCTGGAACGCTTTCTTTTTCCACTCTTAACAGTTTTTTCCATATTTTAAACCAAATTTTCAGTACTTATAAAGACACAAGCTTCTACTGGCGTGACTTGAAAATAAGAATGTTTTCTTCTGATTATGCATGTGCATCTATTGTTTTAACAATGACATAATTGTTATGTGATCATTGCGCACGAAATTCACGTAACTGTGAGGTGTATTAAAAAAAACACTGGAAGTGATTTTGCGAAAGTAAAACAAAACAAAGTCTCGAAGTTTTTGTATTTTGGAAGTATTATTTCTTTACCTACTATGGCATGTTATAACATTCGTAGAAAATATTCTTTCTACTTTTTTCCCTACTTTTTTCCTACTTTCTTTTCTATTTTCTTCTACTGGAATTTAATAGCTCAATTTAAAACACTTTGAGAAGACGATGATGTGAGATATGCACAAATATACGAAAGAAATTGCCTTTTGTTCGATAAGGGCAACAACCGTTAAGGCAATTATTGCTTTTGGGGGACAAAATTTGGGTTAATAAATGGAAAAATTTAAACATTTATATGCCAGGTTTTATTATATCGCAGGGGTGCATTTAGGTGTCATGTCAACATTTTATTTTTTCAAAATAGGGTGTAAGTCACAATCATGAAACTTCAACTTCAATTTTAATCATTATAAACAACATGCGTAAAGGTAGGTTTCCATACGACTGCATTTTCCGCTCGAGCGTAGAAAGCTCGGGAGCATTTTTCTCTTGAGCTTGAACTTAATGGAAATCAATTTCCCGCTTGACAGAAAGATGTTCAGAATAAAATGGCTGCCGTAAACAGAAAAAACCTTTGGCTACGAAATTTTAAAATAATAACAACAATGTTTTTATGTCAGCGAATTAAAAGAAGACGTAACAGGAAACAACAACTAAGATGAGAAAACTTTTTCATGAAAAAAAGGGGAAAGTAATTATTTATTGTTAGTTTATGAATTTAACATCCAATGGCCGCCCAACAAGCAGTTGATTTTTGTGGTTGTTTAGGAAGATTTGAAAAGAATTTATGAATCCATAACTTTTGTTCACAAATTCAATGCTAACAGGTCTCTCTGCTCTACTTAACATCAAACACTTTTCTGAAAGGTGTTTTTATTTTGTGAATAAAGAAGTGCAGAAGAAATTGTTGTTTTTCTAATATTTTTCTTGAATAAAATTGATTGCGCAATTGTTTACATTTTCTTGAATTTCATTGGTTAAAAAGCTCGAGAGAAAAATTACGCGCTGAAAAAGTTGAATGAGTTCAACTTTTTGAGAGAAGCTCGGGAGCATCTTTTTACGTCGGGTCAGCGGTCATTCTACTTCATTGCGCATGCTTGTGGGAAAAGCTCTTGAGCTTTTTCCGCTCGAGCGGAAAATGCAGTCGTATGGAAACCTACCTTAAGACCACAAGAATTTTGCATAACACAACAGGAACTGTTGTAGTGCTCCCAGTATATACAAATGGCATTTTTGGCTTTTAAGCTAATCACGTTTTATTTAATTGAACTATTTTCCAGATACCAACTTATATGTGATTTAGCACCAGGTCGGCTGTTGACAATGGAGGTTGCAACCCATGGAATTCTTATTACCTACATATGAAAGTTTTTTATGCTTCTTGTAAGTTATTTGAAGCACCCTCTGAAACTATTTAAATCCATCCAAAATAGTTGAAATGCATATTTCCAATCAAATATGTGGCAAAAAAAGATCAACTCATTAAAAAAGGTGTATTAAGATCATTATTGGGATTAGTCTGTGTAGGTAATAAGACTGATTTAAAAGTTTTTAAGCAAAAGCCATCAAAAATGACATCAGGCCATTTCGTAAAATTATAGGAAGGCATGCAATTAATCACACGCCTAAACAAATCTAGGCGTGTGGGGTGGCGTGCGCTGCAACATGTGCGTGATCCCTTTCACGAAATGGTCTGTGACATCAGATAAAACATTTTTTTTTTATTGACCAAATTTAAAAAAAACACATTTTGCTTTACCCACATAAAACAAGGGAAGTTGCATACAGCATTTTTATGCTGTCAAAAACCTAAATGCACCTGTGTTTAGATATAATTTAAGACAAAACCAGCCTTTATGATCCAATTTTTGTGTTGTCAAAAAATTGCAATAAGGATTTATGTTTGGCCAGAGTGGTAGCATGGTGTTCATGTATTTCATTGTTTTTCCTTCGGACAGATTACCCATGTCAATTTGAAATTAAGGTGACTGTGTCAATATTCTTAATTTCGTAATATTTAATATTATTGTTCACATTATACTGCAGACAATCTTTAAAATTACTATGCATTAAGAACAAACCTGAATTTTCAGTTAATGAAGATGCATTAAAAATATCATCAAACACTGATAAAACTGGCTGAATCACATGCAGCTAAAAAATAAAACAATAGTTGTTATTGTTGACCATTACTTTTCTATAGTAAATAATGACGAAAGAATATTGGTGAAGTTATTATGGAGTGCCTGACCAACATTGCTCATAGTAAAAAGAACAGGTCAAAACATAAATTTCTGATCAATTTTTTTACCTGTGTTTCTTCAAAAGATTCAAGAATTAACATTACATTTTTCCAAACATTCCACAATTCTGAATGTTGCTTTTTATCCCAAAACATGACTGGGAAACTATCTTTATTGGTTTCAGTTTTAAACATTTCTTTGTTGCTCACAAAATCAATGGCCCATTTCAAAACAAATAAAGCCCGTTTACGAGTTAACGTATCTGCATTCAGCAAGCCTTCTTGTACCATGTGCCAAAACATAAATTTATTCACTATGCCACAAAAAGCAATCGTTGGTAATTCAATGGCCAATAAAGTGAATAATCTTTTACCATCATTCTTCTCTGAAAAATTCAACATACAAGACCAAAGTTCCTAAAAAAATTTGATGGATGAAGAACAAGATAAAAAAGCATGCAACCGATTTCATAGTTCATTTTATATTTAGGTAACAGTTATTAATAATTATTAATTAACTGATTATTTCCATTAATCTCAAACTTCAAACGAAAATGCTCTTGTCGTTTTCACTTAAGCAGGAAATGCAGTTGAACTGAGTATAAAGTGATAATGTTTAAAGAATATTTCACTTGATGTTTGATTTTGATAACAGTTGACTCTCCATAACTTAAACTTTTAAGGGACCTTGAAAAAAGTTCAACCAATCAAGAGTTTAAGTTTTCGAAAAATTTGATAAGACAAGAAAAAAAATTGACATCGGTGAAATTGGAATCTTTTTTCTTCTTTTTCATCATTCAAAAAGTAAAATTAAGTTATATAGCTTCTTTTTTTAAATTGTCAATTTTTTTCACAGGCTATAACACTTTCCATTTTCAGTACAAGGAAGCAAATTTGTCCCCACATGTACTGAACATGGAAAGGTCTCGATAGACTTTGTCCAGCCTTTTTGTCAAATTTCTCTCACACAAGGCTGTTTGTATTGTTGAGGTTTTGATTCTTTGTTTTCGTCTTCAAAAATCGAACTATTTAGTCCAAAAGTATTGACTAAAGTTGAAGGGACCAAGGGACCAAGAAATATTTTCAACTAACCGAGATGTTTGAGTTTTTGAGTGTATAAGCATTAATTGCTGACAACGCGCAGGGAAAAACAACAATAAAAACTGCAAGTTTGGCGGATATGAGGGGTCTTGGAGGATGTGTGTGTACTGCATATAATTGCAACAGAGGTCAACAAAGACCACAACAAACTGTCTAAGACAGTTTCTCGTAAATGTAGTACGGTCAACAAGGACCACAGAAACAAACTGTCAATCAATATAAGTAAAACAAACTGTCAACAAAGACAGGTTCTAAACAAACTGTCAACAAAGACAGTTTCTAACAAACTGCCAACAAGGACAGCTTAAGATTGATAGGTCATGAATAGCAAAATATTACTTAAGAATACAAGCATGAGTTTAAAATATACAACACACCCCCAAATTCTCCCACATCACCAAACTTGACAAACTATAACAAAAATGAAGATGTGTGATGGTTCCACCCACGAGTAGGTGGCCCAGTGGTGCATAGACTTCGAGAAAGGCCAATTACCTGTGCATCATCAAGATGTAGATAGCGTCTATAGGCATCACTGGTCCACCTGCCTAAAATCTGGATAGTGCTGTCAGGCACCCCTGATGACGCTGCCGCAGAGGCACCACCAATGCGGAAAGAATGGGTATTAATGTGTGGAATATTAGGCAAACACGAAGCCAGGAGGTTAACTATATCCTGACGAGTCAAAAATTTAAAGTCCTGGTAAGTGAATAGTGGCCACCCTGGGCCTGGATGAACAGCTAAGAAACGGCTCATACACTGAACTGGGCAAACTGCGTTATTGGTTGCGCCAACCGAAATGGATCAGTTTTAGACGACCGGATATGAACCAGCATGACCGAATTGTCTGCGGAAAATTGGATATCCCCAACCAATAAATCAGTGGATGGGTCGAAGTGATGACTGGATTGATAGGTGTATTCAGAGCAGCGCAACAAGCCAATGAAGGCCAAAGAGGTAGCAGATTTGAAAAGTAGACGTTCATAGACTGTAGCTTGTAGAAATTGAATACGGTAATTAATTAAACACAAATTCTGGTACGTAATTGGATGCCTGCGCTGCTGAGTGAGACGAGCACCTTGGACTCTTTTGATTCCCTGTAGGGTGTAAAACAATCGACTCATGTCTGCTATTCGAGCATAGTTGCCGCCCATGATGGAGTGATATTGCAAGGCTGATATGTAAACGCGAATGGTAGTGTGAGATACGCTTTGTGCCAAACTAGAAATGTAGCGAATTAGAATATCCTCGTTCAACGGCCAGGGAGGATGAGACCACCTGTAACAAAATCGCTGATATGAGGCAAGGCCAGTGGAATACGTGGACCTAGTGGTGGGTGCCAAAGCTTGAGATTGAAAGTACTGTGAGGCTATACTAAGATGGTCCAGATGGTTGGTCCGACTGGTGCGGGTGACTCGTCTGCGGACTGAAGGCGTTGTTTGAATCGACGAACCTGTAACCAAGAGATAAGATCAGCTGCAATATTAGTGTGTCCAGGAATATGTTGAAGCAAAATATTAATGTTCAACCGCGCCGTGAATAAAAATAAATGGCGAATTAACGACATGATGTGTTTATCCCGCGATGTGCCTGAACGCCACACACACATGGACTATGGACGCGTTGTCCGTGTAAATGATAATCTGTAGATTGCGCCATTCGTGACTCCACGTCCTAACTGCTGCTACAATTGCGAAAAGCTCCAATATATTAATATGAAAAAAATGAAATGCCGTGGTCCACGGAGCACAAAACCAACTATTGCGAAAGACAGCAACAAACCCTACCCCTGATGCATCCGTAAAGAGGCTAAGTAAAGCAGCTGTGATTGGGTCGCCTTGTATAAAACAGACACCATTCCAGCTAGGTAGAAAATCCACCCACCATTGAATGTCTAAGCGTGCCTCCCCATTTAATGTAATATGATGATTGAGTGATGCAACTGTGGTAGACAAATTAATCAACCTACAGAGGAACATTCTGCCTGGCTTTACCACTTTGGCAGCGAAAGATAATGAGCCAATCAAGGAAAGCAATTCTCGTTTAGTGCACTTCTTCCTACCAGACCAAGTCAATAAAGCTTCGTGTAACTCCCTGTACTTTTCCGCTGGCAAGCGAATGATCTGTTGCTGAGAGTCAATCTCGATGCCCAGGTAGGTTAAAGTTTGTGAAGGTCCTGTGGTTTTGTCCTCTGCAATAGGGACACCTAATTTAGTGCACATGGACTGAATGGATTCCATGTAACTATTTACTTCTGCTGCAGACCTCCCGCAAAGGAAGAAATCGTCTAAGTAATGGATCACAAATGGAATAGCAAGCACAGTGAGGAAGATCCAACATAACAAATCTGCAAAACAGTTAAACAAGAAGGGTGTTTAACTGTTTAAACAAGGGCGGCTGCCAAATGGCAAGCGAGTGTCCACAAAATAATAACCCTGCCAACAGTAGCCTAATAAACCCCATTGAGCTGGTTTAACAGGGCAAAGGCGAAAAGCATGCCTGATATCAATTTTGGCTAAGAATGCTGTGTGACCCAACCCGGACACCAGTTTTAGGGCATCGTCAAAAGTGGAATATCGCACCAAAAACTCTTCTTTGCATATGTGATGCTCTCTAGGAAAATCGACCGCTTCTATTTTTAATTCGTATTTTTAAAACAATAGAATTCCGTATTTCGTATTTTTAAAAATACGAATTGCGTATTTAAAAATACGCATATTTTTTTAAAAACCGTATTTCGTATTTTCAAAAAATACGGAATTCGTATTTAAAAATACGCGTATTTTTTAATAAGGATCTCGTATTTTTGAAAATACGAAATACGAAATTCGTATAAAAAAATACGTATTTCTAAAAATACGCATTTCTAAAAATACGCTGTGATTTAAAATTCGAAAACATAAAAAAAGTAAGGGATCGTCTCCGAGATCTTTTCATTTTTGAATTGAAACGATTTTCATTATATAGGAATCGTTTCATTATTTTTTTTACATCGTCTCATAATCGTATTATGAAACGAATTAAATGTTTTAATTTTTTTTCACGAAACGATTATATAATTTAATACAAAAAATGAAACGAGAAAACATCTCTGCGAAGCTCTAAAGTTGCCGTATTTCATTCTAAAATGACCAGAAAACGTCCCTGCGAAGCTCTAAGGTTGCCGTATTTCGTTCTAAAATGACGAGAAAATGTGCCTGCGAAGCTTTAAGGTTGCCGTATTTCGTTATTAAATAACGAGAAAACGTCTCTGTGAAGCTCTACAGTTGCCGTATTTCATTCTAAAATGACGAGAAAACGTCTCTGCGAAGCTATAAAGTTGCCGTATTTTATTCTAAAATGACGAGAAAACGTCCCTGCGAAGCTTTAAAGTTGCCGTATTTCGTTATAAAATAACGAGAAAACGTCCCTGCGAAGCTCTAAAGTTGCCGTATTTCATTCTAAAATGAGGAGAAAACGTCCCTGCGAAGCTTTAAAGTTGCCGTATTTCGTTCTAAAATGACGAGAAAACGTCCCTGCGAAGCTCTAAGGTTGCCGTATTTCGTTCTAAAATGACGAGAAAATGTGCCTGCGAAGCTTTAAGGTTGCCGTATTTCGTTATTAAATAACGAGAAAACGTCTCTGCGAAGCTCTACAGTTGCCGTATTTCGTTCTAAAATGACGAAAAAATGTGCCTGCGAAGCTCTACAGTTGCCGTATTTCATTCTAAAATGACGAGAAAACGTCCCTGCGAAGCTTTAAAGTTGCCGTATTTCGTTCTAAAATGACGAGAAAACGTCCCTGCGAAGCTTTAAAGTTGCCGTATTTCATTCTAAAATGAGGAGAAAACGTGCCTGCGAAGCTTTAAAGTTGCCGTATTTCATTCTAAAATGAGGAGAAAACGTCCCTGCGAAGCTCTAAAGTTGCCGTATTTCATTCTAAAATGAAGAGAAAACGTCCCTGCGAAGCTTTAAAGTTGCCGTATTTCGTTATAAAATGACGAGAAAACGTCCCTGCGAAGCTTTGAAGTTGCCGTATTTCATTCTAAAATGACGAGAAAACGTCCCTGCGAAGCTTTAAAGTTGCCGTACTTCGTTATAAAATAACGAGAAAACGTCCCTGTGAAATCATTGAGCCAATTTAAAACCTATTAAAAACAAACTTGTAAAATTGAGTAATTTTTCTATTCAGTTTATTCAACCACTCACTTGATACACTAATAGTTTTAAAAATACGAAAATACGAAATTCGTATTTCGTATTTTTAAAAAATACGAAATACGAATTTCGTATTTTTAAAAATAGAATTGCATATTTTTAAAAATACGAAAATTCGTATTTCGTATTTTTAAAAATACGCGTATTTTAAAATACGAAATCCGTATTTTTTAATACGAAATTTCCGTATTTCGTATTTTTTAATACGAAAAGAGAAGTGGTCGATTTTCCTAGAGAGCATCACATATGCCTTCATTAATAGCATTACCTCTAGGTGAGGAGAGGTCTAAAATTATCCTGTAAGAACCGTCCTTTTTTGGTACTGCACCTAAAGGTGAACAATGCATAGGTGTAATTGGAGGGCTTAGAAAAGGTCCTGAGGTGTGGCCTTGCGCTAATTCTTTAGCAATTGCCTCCCACACTGGTCGAGAATTTGAGCGTGCAGATAGTAGGTTACGTGGCCGGGTAGCCGTACATGGGCCATGAAAGCCAATGTCAAATCCAGAAGACAAACCAGATATAATAAATGAAACTAAAGACTGACAAGGGTGTGCCCTTAGCAATCTTTCAAAAAGAGCAACATTGACAGGACATTAGCAAGACGCAGGCAGTGGAGTTGGTTTAACCCTATTCGGTCCGGGTTTTTTGGAACATATTATGATTCCGCCCCCCCCTCAATAACTTTGCACAGGCTTGTTCAAATTGAATCAAACTTGGCACACTTATAGTACATCACAAAAGGAACAAAATGGTGGCAATAAATTTTTGCTTGCGTCACCGCACATTTTCTGTGACGTCATCAAAAGCTTGAAATTTCTTCAAAATGCCCCTGTCTGCTTAAAATTCAATTACTTTAGTTCTAGAGCGAATTTTTGCATTCTGTTTGAAGTTTCTGAAAGATAAATAAAAGTTATTTAACATATTTTCGTTTTCTACATAGATCGCATGAAAAATTGCCAAAAATTGCTCGCAAATCCGGGGTTTTTCGATTTTCGGGTAAAATCCGAAAAAATCGGGAAATCGGATTAATCACGTGTTCAAAACATGGAATATGATTTTTCTTGATGAAACAAAGTTGTGTTGTAAGTTTCAAGTTCTAAGGATAATCCTAACAAGAGTTATTATATTTTCCCAGTTATAAAGGTTTCATAGAGATTTTTAGGGGTAGTTTCGAGTAATAGCCAATATCAAAGCCTCTGAGAGGCATGGGACCTAAATATTTGGCATGCAGGTGTCTAATAGATAAATACTGAAACTCAGTAAGTATCATAGTCATGCAACGTAGCGTTAAGGAGTTATTAAGAAAAAAATGTCGGGGGGGGGGGGGAATCCATGACAAACCTGAATCGAAAGCCATTTGGTACCTAAACATGCGATCGTATGTCGACCATGCTGTAAACGTAAACTGCGAGGCGAAGTCACACATGATGGACTGATAGTGCAAAAGCTCGGCTACACGATGTGGAAAGAAAAAAGTGAAGCACCGGATAAAATTATTCCATGCTAACATCCAAGATGAGAAGTCACTAACCTTTGGCCGGTTTGATTGCTTGGGCACTAATGCAACTGACGGGCTAGACCCACCTAGAACCTTAAACGTAAACTCGTCTGAAGATGAGGCGACGGAGTTTAACTCAACGCCCGTTGCTGTGTTGGTCGGCTGGCCACGTGTGCGGAGTCTGGTCGATCTCGTGGCCACGTTGGTTGATGGAATTGATGCCATATATTTAGTGGTCACCGATGTAGCTGCCACCGAATTTGGCGGATTGTAGAATGAAAACAGGCGACGAGCGAGTATTTGGGCGACCCTGAGTCGATTAAATTTAATGCGTTACACACTAACCGTAATGTTTGCACTGGCAATGTGGCCCATTCTGCCAGACTCTTTGTGTCTGTGTCTGCCACTGGCAAGGCTACTCCAGGACGTCGTCGAACAGCGACGCAAAGAACTATCGTTATCGTAAGGTACAGTACCGCCCGAATGTAACTTTACATGTATGCGATAGTTATCACCTTCGCATGAGCTTTCGGTAGCGTCAGAACTTTCGTTGTTATTGTTAACCTATTGTTAAATACATGAGCTATTTTTGCATGTTGAAAACAATAGAGTTCATGTCTTGTTCGCGAAATTTAATTAGCTCATGTAAACTGCGTGTGTCCCATTGTTGTATTTAATTGCTACAGTCGTCAAGAGATCAACGAAAGAAAATAAAATTTAACAAGATTTAAGTATCTATTGTTTTTACTCACGAACGGCAATGTTAAACCATTCGTTTATAAATTTAAACGCGATAGAAATGCTTTTTTTAGATCGTGTTTTAAAAGTTTAAGAACGAAAAGCGGCAATAGAAATGCTTTTTTAGATCGCATTTTAAAAATTTAAGAACGAAGAACGACGATAGAAAAGCTTCGTTAGATCGCGTTTTAAAAATTTAAGAACGAAAAACGGCGATAGAAAAGCTTCGTTAGATCGTGTTTTAAAAGTTTAAGAACGAAAAGCGGCGATAGAAATGCTTTTTTAGATCGTATTTTAAAAATTTAAGAACGAAGAACGGCGATAGAAAAGCTTTGTTAGATCGCGTTTTAAAAATTTAAGAACGAAAAACGGCGATAGAAAAGCTTCGTTAGATCGTGTTTTAAAAGTTTAAGAACGAAAAGCGGCGATAGAAATGATTTTTAGATCGCGTTTTAAAAATTTAAGAACGAAAAAACGGCGATAGAAAAGCTTCGTTAGATTGCATTTTAAAAGTTTAAGGACGAAAAGCGGCGATAGAACTGCTTTTTTAGATCGCATTTTAAAAATTTAAGAACGAAGAACGGCAATAGAAAAGCTTTTTTAGATCGCATTTTAAAAGTTTAAGGACGAAAAGCGGCGATGGAAATGCTTCGTTAGATCGCCTTTTAAAAATTTAAGAACGAAGAACGGCGATAGAACTATATACTTTTTTAGATCGCGTTTTAAAAGTTTAAGAACGAAATTTAATTTGTTTTTGAAATCTTATCATGAAGGGAAAAGTCTTGAACGTAGGGTTTTTCCGTTTGTGTTGTTAAACGTTGCTTTTTAAAAGTTTTGCATGTTAAAAAATATTACTAAAAATTTTAAAAAGTAGCAGCATTAGTTTTTTTTAAATGTGACGATTCCAGGGAATTTGATAACAACCTATAATTATCGATCACTATTTAGCGATAATTCATGAAAAAAATAACAGAATTATCGATAAATAAAATGGATTAGCGATCAGGTCATTTAATGTCAGTTAGGGAAAATGAAAATTGACTGGACACTCACTTTACAAAATGTTCTAAATTTTATTTTATATATGTTTTATGTTTTTTTGTTGCTAGATGTGCCTTTGCCTTTTGTGTAAAACAGTTTAATGAGCATATTTCGTAAGTTTATACTCAAAGCATCTTTTTGTTTATTCTCACATTGGTAGTTACTCTGTGATGTTTTTTATTATAGCTAAGTAAGATTTGTTGTTCCACAATCTGAGTAAACAATCTGAGTAAACAATCCAGCTTCTAGAACTTTAGATTTTCATGAATGCACCACCTGTTCCAGGGACGCGCCTCAGTACAATAGAGTAGTCATTGTGTCTCTTTTATTTATATCTCTATGGTTTGAGATATAGAGACTTTTTGAGCCTAAAAAGGGTTTGTGGTTTGAGGAACAAATAAAAGTTTAACTGACCTAGATGTTTGAGTTTTCGAGTAACCCAGTTATCAAGAATCAACTGTATATAATTCACGCTCTTGAAAAAAAAATCTTGTTATTATTTTTCTTGAAAAACATGCAAAAAACACAAAGTTAAGTTGCTTATTTAACAAATAAAGTGTGAATCACAAAATTAAGTTTTGTTTTGCATAAAAAATTCTTTCCCTAAGGTAAAAAGTAAATGTGCTACATGACATTCATCTATGGCCATCAAATTAAAAGATGATAAATTATGCTGGCAAACTGTGGTTTTATTATCATGCAAATGGTGACAAAAACAAAAAAATTTGTGTACTTGTGTTTGAGATGCATCAGAAGTATCCAATACTTTATCCATTAAACTAACACAAATCACCATTTCGTTCTCATTAATACACTCCATTTGAAGCAATTGAACACATAGCTTAAAAATATCTTTGAATGCAATCTCATCTTCACATTCTCGTGTCTTCTGTTCAAAAGTGCTCACAATACTTAAAGTCAAATTTAATGCTTTTAGAACTGACCTATCTGGTCCACCGTCATGAGCCAACTTGAGAACATCATTCAGCATATCTACACAACATTTAAGTCCCTTCGATCTTAAATTGTCCAATAAGCAGCATCTCTTCAACACAAGCAATGATGTTGCTTTAAATGTTTTACCATTCAACTTGTGATAGTTTTGAAAGCAAACTTTAAATAACACATTCTGTAACCATTGCACACCATCAATTGAGATGTGCTTTGTTTCCAAAACTTTCTTTGTAAACAGTGATAACAAACTAAACTTCTCTTTTAAGTTGAGCTCATTGATTTCAGCATTAGCTAGCTCCAACAAAACTTCATCAAGAATTTCTTGATTAGAAACAGTAACATCTGTTGAATTCATTGTTGTGATTAAACGTCCTATCTAAAAAAAACATTACATTTACCCAAAAATCTTTAAACAGCATAATTTTTTGGATAAGGAGAAAATTAAACCTTAAAAAAAGTTAGTTAATTTTCTGTTTTTGTTTTAAAATTAGGAGTTAGCTAAACAATGTAAAAGTCACATTTCCAGACCTCCTTCAACTTTTTTGAAAAAAATAGTATAAAAAGTATAAGAAAAATCACAAAAAAAGTAGAAAAAAAATTATCATAGGGCTGAAAAATATATTTGTTTGCTGCCACCCGGGTGAGGGTTTCAGCACTGACCCGGTCAGTCAGGATTTTATTTTATTTTTCAAAACATGTCTATCTACGATATATTTTTCTTATATTTTAAGAGAATGTACTAAATAAGTGCCACCAAAAACGTAAAGTTTATGAAGCCCATGATCAAAAACAGTTGGTGTTATAACGAAGACAGTAAGGTATAGAGAGAACATAAAAGTCAGCCCCTTTCCTTCATGCTGACACTCTTATGCTCGGCTGGTGCATTACACTGAGACTCAAACGAAAGACGGAAGACCAGTCGGGCGACGGCAAACACAAATATTTTTAAGTCCAGCCTAGCATAATTTATTATTTTTCTGGCAAGTTTTTCCACAACAATAATTTTCATCGAAAAACTTGATACAAACAGATAGTAATACTAAACAGATGGTAATACTAAAAAAAATATTTCTCTTAAAAGGAACCATAAAATGATGTTGAACTTATATTATAGAGCTTAAAAAGTTAGCTAACAAGTCTTTTTAAATTTTTTAAAAAGCTCTTTTCGTTCTCAAGATATTCACATTTAAAGAATTTCAGATTTAATTATGCTGCATGAATTATGATGTCATATTTAAGTAATATATATCAAATTTGGACATTTTCTTTCATCAGTAATTTTAGACCTGTGCATTCAAACTTTTGATTAACACTAGTCGGTGGCCCGTGGAAAAATCCACGTTTTTGGCTGTCCTTTATTTACTGCATTTCGTGTGTCTCGCTACTGCGGTTACCATTTTGCGTGACAGACAGACGTATACGGGTATTAAAATATAGATGAAATTTTCGCCAAAATGACACTCGTTTGCTCGTGCCAGGCCTCTTAATTTTTTGCTGACAACCCCATAACTTGGGATCTGCATGTAGGTTTGCAATCAAATTTTGTGAGTAAAGATATAGTGCTTATACGAGCTTACCCACAAAATTTTATTGCAAACCAAGTTGCAGAGCTTGAGTTATTGTGCTATTACCTAAAATTACCCCTAAAAATCTCTATAAAATTCTTATAATCGGGAAACATAATAGCTCTTGTTAGGATTAACCTTAGAACTTACAACACAGCTTTGTTTCATCAAATCCTTCTGTATTTTTTGGACACGTGATTAATCGGATTTTTTCAGATTTTAACTGAAAATCGGGAGACACAGGATTTTCGGGCAATTTTCAACCTCTTGCCAAGGAGTACAAATAGCTACCATGAGCAAACTAAGGGCTTTAAATTAAGGTTTTCCATCTCTATTTTTTATAAGCCCAACCTGAGGATTGAAAAATTAATTATAAAAATGAATATGAATTGTGTTATTTTTTTTATATTTGTGAGCTTTGGTTCTCAAGATATTTAAGGTCAAAGTAGTCATACGGTCACTGCCATGACAGGGTCAAACAGGACTTTCAGTTCGGCAAAATACTAGCTTGTGTAACGTAGTCCACGGGGATGTAAACAAGCGCATTTTGAATCAAGGAAGCAAGGAAATGATAAACTGTGCCTCTTGTGATTGTCTAGACTAATTTTATTTATCATGTTTTGAAATAATAATAAGAATAAAATGATTTTAGATGACTTAAAGACAGACACTGGTCTTGATATATTGTTAGCGTTTCTTGATACAAAGCTTAAAAAGGACGATTTAGCAGATATGTGGGATAAGTTTGATGCTTTTGAAGAATATCGACGTGAACAAGGACAATCAATAGCAGACCACATTTCAAAATTTGATCACAAGTACAAGAAACTGTTGAAACAAAAGATGACATTGCCTTCGGAAATATTAGCTTTTAAACTTTTGAAAAATGCTAACATTAGTACGGATGAACGTTTATTGGTTCTTACTGGTATGAATTATGATGAAAAAGAGACTTTATACGAGTCACTTTTTGTGCATGTATCTCCCAATCGTCTTATCAAAACGAATAACTTAATGACAAACACCAAGGAGAATATTGAAATAACAAGTCAAGGTGATGAATTTATTCATCCTAAGGAAAAAGCCGTCAATGACAGGCATGCTTTCTCAGAAGAATTCAGCAATACAGTGTCACAGGAACATACTGACACTGTGGATCCCGTGCCAGCATTGACAAAGACGCAGTTTCTAGCAGGAGTGACAGGGATGTAAAACGCTATCCCAAAAATAACGATGTCCTGACAATACAGCCTGTTGGAGATAGTGTTGTTGTTTAAGATGTTTACTATTGTTATATTTTAGAGTAGTTTATAATTGTGTTGTATGACTGGGTTTTTTACCTATCTCAGTAAATATATTGAAGTTATCAGTGGTAACAGAGGATGAATCACAATTACAAGATACCCCCAGTCTTTAATGACAAGAAGCCATATAATCGTTATGTTGATTAATTAAAAGCTTGGACATTATTAACAGATTTAGAGAAGGAGAAGCAAGGCATCGCAGTGGCCTTATCTTTACCAGAAGAAGATTCAACACAAGTACGAGATAAAGTGTTTAGTGAGATTAGTATTGCTGATTTGAATAAAGAAGATGGAATAGGCACTTTGATAGCGTTTATGGACAACTTGTTTAAGAAAGATGAATTAACTGATATGTATGAACATTACACAAACTTTGATCGTTATAAAAGAAGAAGTGATGAAACTATGGAGTCATAATAGAATTTGAAAAGTTGTACAATAAAACAAAGAAATTTGATATGGCATTACCAGAAAGTGTTTTAGCATTCAAATTACGTGATGGAGCTTGTTTAAAACATTCGGACAGACAGCTTGTACTTACTGGTGTAAACTATGAAGAAGTAAATACTATGTTTAAACAAATGAAATGTGCATTAAAAAAGTTATTTTCGGAGAACAATAGCAATGACAGCATAAAAGTTGAACCACCTATATTACTAAAACAGAACCTGTATTTATTACTGCAACTCATGGAAATTCAGTTAGGCATCGAAACAAACGTTTCAGATATGGTAACAGAAATAACTATGAACGAAACAATCAACGACCATTACGTAAAAGAAATAATCCAGTCGATGAAAAGGGTGAACCACTTAGATGTCACATTTGTCAGTCTGTTATGCACTTTGCTCGGTTTTGTCCTCATGGGAATAAAACCTTTGACAAGCCAGTGTTCCAAGCAAGCGATGAAAATGATATGGTGAAAAAAGCAGTTCTTTTTACGGGCGCAGTGATTGAAGATAAAAGTGTTTTATTGTCAGAAGCTCTTAACTGTGCTGTACTAGATAGTGCTTGCTCAGCTACTGTTACCGGAGAAGATTGGCTTAAGTGTTATTTGGATTCACTGACAACAGAACAAAAGTGTAAAATACAACGATCTCCCATTGACACTGTTTTTCGATTTGGTGGTGGGGAAAGATTAAAATCCAATGGCAAAGTTAAAATACCATGTAATATGGCTGGGAAGGAATGTGAAATTGTGACAGACTAAGTTGAATGTGATATACCTCTTCTTCTTAGTAAAACAGCTATGAAGAAAGCAGACATGAAATTAGATCTTGTAAACGACACTGCTGAAATATTTGGTAAGGTAAAAAAAATCGTTTCAGGCGTGTGATTAAAACGTCCGCCACATTTCCAGTTTGGTCGGACATGTCCGTAGCTCGTTTCGAAATTCCGTCGGTTAAAACGTCCGATAGATTTCCGTCTTGGTCGGACACTTTTAGATCTCAGAATTATTGAATAGTCCTGGTCCTTTAAATCCACGAGCAAGCCTATTCATAGCCAACCTGACCATCGGTAGCTAATTCACCGACTCCTGACTTAGTTAAAAAACTACGTAGACATAAATCTCTTTTGCCTGGCCCCTTCGTCGTTGGTAACCAGGTCTTACACAAGAAATCCAGCCATGCGGTTCTTAACTAATGCGGAGGTGAACGCCGACGGAGCACGGATGACGCAAGTCTGCAAAACTGCACTTACAGGCGGAACAGACAATTTATCATGGATTTAATTGTAGATAATTTCTTCATTTAACGAAACAATTGAAAACCATAGCAGGTCCAAATTTAATGGATTATTTTCTTTATGCCGCAACTGTTATTCAAACATTTTAAAAACGAAACCCACGTGCGGTATAATTTTTTTTTCTCTATAAATTTTATGTACCTGACGTGTACCTTTTAAAAAGAGATTTTATTTATAAGTTTTATTTAAACCACGCGGATAAAGATTTTTTTTCAATTTGAAAACGAAGCATATGTTTTCCTATTTGCTTGTGATGACCTGAAAAATAAGCATTAAATTTACGAAAACGACAGTATAGTCATGCATACTATTTCGGACATGTAGAAAAGGAAGTTAAGATTGAGAGAGTCGCTATACCAGTAGACGCTCGATCATCGTGTTTGGGGTTCACGATTAAAAACGTCACCCACTTTTCTACTGCAAAATGAATGCGCAACAAAGATTAACCTTAATGCCCGTATCGCACGCGTTTTATAAAATGGCGAATGAACTGTTGCACGATGGTTGGAAAATAATCACACCAAATATCTTTTTAGTTTTACTTAAAAGACCAATCAATTCTTGAGAAAAACGTTTACACTTATCTCAAAATGTTAATATTTACGCGAGCAATAGAATGCTCGGGTAACGAGCATTTACGCGAGCACTACGCGGGCGCGAGCAATTGCTCGCGACTCATGGCAAGGCCTGGGTGGGGGGGGGGGAATAGTCCTTGGGCCGATACTGGTTTTTATTTTCATCAAAACAAAGTTATATACAATGTGTTTCTAAATAAATAATGTCTTTTTTAGTTTTAACCAGTAAAACTATCAATTGTTTAAACTAATCATCGTCACCACCATCGGAATCGGTCCACTCGTCACTCGATAATTGATCGACATCTATATCGCCGATGTTAGCAACGTCGTTATCCGAAATCATCTCATCCAGAGCAATCACTGTTGATACTGATGTGTCTAACATTTTCGTTCGTTTTCTGTTGCTTGGATATTTGTGGCCATCGGCACGACAAGGTTGTTTTCTTATTTCTCTGTTTGGATGTTCAGAAAGAAATAACTCAATGGCATGTTGCTATCGGGAATCGGAAAAATCCTGGTCACATCGCAAGCGTAAGACATTTTCGAGACTGCCATCTTTGAAGGACTGGCGTTCCTTGGAAAAGACACGCCACAGAAAACAGAAAACTCTTTCTGTCTCAGCGTTTGATGAAGGTGTCGCGACCGATATCTCTGCCAAGTGGATAATATTGGTAATACCCAGTCGATCCTGACGCGCAAATAAATGTGGCCACGTTTTATTCAGAGATTTTCCAGGGAGAAAACGATTTGTATGTTCGTATAACACTTCCATTTCTGATGGAATTTGATTTATGTCACAGCCATTCGCTATTAAAAGATTTTTAAATCTATCGACGATGACTTTTAGTTGTTCCTTAATATCATCGCAGTCCATCATATCATAGGCCTGTGTGTCCAAAAATATTGCCATGGCATGGAATAATGGATCTTTAATTATAGGGTCGAGACGTACTTTTAGTGAATCATATAGACGCTCTACAATCGGATGTATTTCATCAGCGACTTTTTGAATGGCTCCTTGATTTCCCCAACAACCAAATAACTCCCTTCGTAGAATAAAGAGTAATTTTGGCCTGGGTTGACTTGCATGTCGTTTCTTGTTTGTCGTTCAAGAACAATGTTGGTCGCTTCAGGTGAAAACTGGTTAATCAGTGTAACTGTGTTCGGAAATACCTCTTTTCTCCTCAAAGCATCCGATCCCTCACTAGTCAAAAGCAAATCGACTAGTTTTAATGTTTTTGCGCAACAGGTAATGAGAGAGGGAAGAATTAATTCATTATCTTGTGATACTTTGCTTAATGGCTTAACCAGAGCAAGGACATCTTGCTTACATCCAGCATAAATAATTTTGTCGACGTGACAAACGTCTGATTTAATACCCTGAAGTGTGGCTTTTATTTTTTTTATTGACTGGTTGTGAGGATCTGAAATTTGTTGGTTGAGAAAGCCAATGAAAATTGGTAAATTATGATTATGGGATTTCAGATTGGCAAACCGATGGGCGTTTGTATTTCCAATATGGTAGTGCCATAAAAATAGATTGCCGCTTGAATAGGCGCCATCGCAATGTCACTCGTTTAAAGAGGTAATAAATATCAACAAGATCTTTTTCACATGTATTGTTGAAATCGGAAGCTTTGAAGGCATCTGGGATACCCAGTTCCAAGCGATGGCTCGGACACCAAACTTGAACATAGTGTTCACCAACATCAGCTTTCGCCTTTTCGAATAGCGAAAGATTTACTGCTGCACCATCGGAACATAGTCCGATTTCGTGCTCTGCACTGTCGATGGAAAGTTCCAATTGCCCTATCAAATTTTCTAGTGCTTGTTTCAGTCCTTCCGCATCTGCATCGTCAGGTTGTTCCAGAGACATCAATGAAAATGTAGGAACACCTTGAAAAGAAATAAGAAAAAAGAATTGTAAATAAAAACTCAATAATAATACAAGAATTTAATGACGGTGGAGGTTCGATTTACCACACTGCAATGTTATCACACCTGGTTCTATTTATCACATCAAAAGATCTTTTGTATTGTGATCCTATGAGACAGCACGTGTCGCTTTAAATAAAATATTGTTGCTAAACTAGTTATAGGCACGTGATGTGATGCAGGTAGAAACAAACTTATATTATATGAATTATTAATGACGGTTAAAATAAGAGATCAATTTGCACATTTTTTCCCGTACTTTGTGAATGTAGTGCGTATATGGACATGATAAAAAATATGAGGCTTCATTGTGGACATTGAAAATTTATGAAAAAAAATGATTTTGTCATAACTCACTCAATTTTTAGTTTAGTCTAATAAAAATTTCTCAGATGATGGGTACTATTGTACTTTACAAAACTCCGTTGGAAAGAAATTAAAAAATATTTTTCTTACAGAATTGTGATAAAAAATTAACATTGTTAAACTTTTATCATATTTGTGAAAATCTGGATCTAATTATAGAATCTTTTTAACTAAATATTTTTCCATATATATAAATAAGAATTAGAAAAAAAATAGATATTTACAAAATCTATCAGAGCGTTGACAAAATATTGATAATTTAGTAACATGTTAATATTTTATCGTTATTTGTTTACGCTTGACATTTCTAGGTGTCTTTAATTGTTATATGAGACTTGTTTTAAATAAAATATCCAAGAATGTGTAGTTTAACTTTTTTTGTTTTCAAGCAATATCGTGATAAAAAGTAACAAAATCTGAACTTTAGGCTGTTATATTTTTATCACTTTTTTGTTTTTAAGTCAAAAATCATAAATTGTGTTCTAATATGATTCTGTTAGTATTATGTAACAAGGGGAAGTGATTAGAAAATCTTAAAAAGATTTTATGTCACTTTTTATCATTTTCAAAGAAATCCACTTGTTAAATTTTTATCATTTTTTTGTTTCCTAGTTTAGTGTTAATAACTTATCCAATTTTGTTCCTACCGATATGGTTTCTTCAAAATGTTAAAATTTTATCTTTTTTTAAAGACAGCACAAAATCTCTTTTTTAACAAAACTTGGAGTAATTTCATAAATGATATAAACTTAACACTACATGTCAATGTCCACAATTCAGCCAAAAAGAGCCTCATATTTTTGATCATGTCCATAAAAGTAATTGTTTTAAACTAGCCTAAAAAACGAGGAATTGACGATGAGCCGAGCCGAAACCAAACCATCGCGCTATCGCGATTGAAAAAATAGCACAGGAGAAAAACAAATCATAGTAAGAAAACTGTTAAATACCTGACAGAGCTTTTTTCATTAAGAACAGTTCTTTTTCATACATTGTTTTTGCGGAACTACTTCAGTCGTTCATGACACTGTAGTATCGAATATCACCAGAATTCAGTGGCTCTGTTATTGTCTTCAATCGACTGCTCTTCGCCAAGCAATTCACCATTTCGATCCCAGCAGTGTGATACATATAACCCTATCCAAGCTCAACCTGATGAATACGAATATCTGATAAAAAGATAAATTATAAGATGAAGATGAGACACCAAGGGTTGAAGACAGGACGATAAGTCAAATAGCGTTATATCAACACCGTTTCGAAATTATTCAGAATAATATGAAAATATAATATAGACTTTATTCAAAATACTACATACAAAAAAATAAGAGAATTATCTTACTTTCAAGGTGTCATTACAAAATTGAGATAATTTTCCAAAAAAGGAAAAGGACTTCGCATTCACTGCAGTAAAATGAGTGATCTGCATTTTTTTAGTTCTAACTAATTTTTTAATCACTGTTGTTCCTTGCACGTATTTTTCTGTTCCAATTTTAGCTACTCCTTTTTTGTTGCTTTTTACGTCAGTGAGTTTTGAATATTCTCTGCATGTTTTGTAGAACAATAGTGTAACTTCATTGTTAGAGTTTGTTTCAAACCCTAAGCAAGAAAATTCCCAACCCTCAACAATTCTTTTTATGTTGCGTTTACTTCTTCGAGAAATAAATCGAATTTTGAGAAATAGAAATCCTCCTGGGTGATTTTTTTAATAAAAAAATTAAGGAGATTTTTTTTCGTCTCGTTTTCAGTCACAGGCTTTTCGAACGTATTATAAATGCAGGAAACTTGATTCACACTGACAAAATACAGACGCTATACTGAGTGCTCTCGAAGAATCTTGTTAATAGCAAGTAAAGCTTTGAGCGAAATAAGGAAACGGTAACAGTTCGGTGAAGCTACATTTTCATACTCATTTGTGAAACAAGGTCGGTTTTGCCGACGTAATAAATTGATTTTCTTTGCATGGCGACCATGGAAAGAATATAGGGCGGCATGTACAAGCTGACCTCAATGTAATGAAGGTCGGTTTTCAGGTCGGCATTGACGAGTGTCGACCTAGATTCACAGGGATGCATAATCATGTTTCTTATCATAAAAAGCATTCTTCTGATGTTTGCAATTGGTCAGACAAACTGATGTTTATTAGAACGAAACTATGCCTTGTGTGCACTCCTATAAAATTTTTCCTTAAAAACGATTGTTGTAACTTCAAAAATTTCAGTGTGATTATGCCTGTAACATGGATGTGTTGAAATAATTTTTGTCGTTTTCTTATGGCATTTTTTATCTATTTAGGTCATCTAGCTACGTCTCGGAAAGCTGGAAGTTTAATGCATAAGACAAGAATGTAATCTAACTACGTGCGAGACGTGATAAAACACAAATTAACCTTTATTCGAAGTTGTCATTATTATTTTGTATATTTTTAGCTTAATAACAAATTTTAAAAGCATGTTTTTGTTTAGGGGTCATCTACAAATTTTGTATGACATTTTATACAAATATATACGAATTTAATTGCTTATAATTCGTATAAAATCGTATACAATTCGTATAGTGTTAATTAGTTATACGATTTTTAAAAAATCCTATACAAATTTTATACGATTTTCATACGAATTGTCATACGAATTATATTCTCTTATTTATACAAATTTTCATACGAATTGTGATACGAATTATATTCTTATTTTATACAAATTTTCATACGAATTGTGATACGAAATATTCTTATTTATACAAATTTTTTACGAATTTTTTTCAAACAAATTATTAAGATTTTCCGATACGATTGCGATACGAATTTTTAAACGAATGGTCATACAATTTTAATTTTCAATATAATTTCTTCATAGAAATCTAACTTTCCGCTATACAGCTAGCCTTGAAATAAACATTAACAATTTCTAAACGCCGTTCTTATTACTTCAAATGATTAGAACTTACAAACAACGATCTCTAAACGCCATTCGTGCGAATTCTGAAGGATTGGTACTTATAAACAAAAAATGATTTAACTTAAAATGTGAAATTAAATAATTATCTCTCGCCGCTTTTCGTTCTTAAACTTTTAAAACACGATCTAACGAAGCTTTTCTATCACTGTTCTTCTTTCTTATATTTTTAAAACGCGATCTAAAAAAGAATTTCTATCGCCGCTTTTTGTTCTTAAACTTTTAAAATGCGATCTAACGAAGCATTTCTATCGCCGCTTTTAATTCTTAAACTTTTAAAATGCGATCTAACGAAGCTTTTCTATCGCCGTTCTTCGTTCTTAAATTTTTAAAAAGCGATCTAACGAAGCTTTTCTATCGCCGTTCTTCGTTCTTAAACTTTTAAAATGCGATCTAACGAAGCTTTTCTATCAAAATTAAAGTTTCAATCTTCGTTAAAATATAATTATTTCTATCACATAAAAGCAACTACCGCCTCCGAGAAAAATGTGTGAAACTTGAGCGTACGTGTACGCTTACATCTAGACTGTACTGTATTTATATAAGATTTTTTTCTTACCCATGCAAATTTAATAAAAAACCTTGTACGATTTTTTTTTAAAAAAAACCATACGCATCTAATTATAAAAACTCAAACAAATTTTTTCTTAAAACTCATATACGAATTTAATAAAATCTCCAGCGAATTTTTTTTTTAAAAAAAAACATATGCATCTAATTAAAAACTCATACAAATTTTTGTTAAACTCATACAAATTTTTGTTAAACTCGTACGAATTTAACTCATACAAATTTAATTTAAAAATCATACGAATTTACCTCATACAAATTTCTTTAAACTCGTACGAATTTAATTTAAAAATAATACAAATTTAATTTAAAACTCATACGAATTTTATACAATTTTAGAAAACTTTCATACAAATTTAATTACTGTATGGCAAAAGAAAATTCTTATAGCATATACGAATTTTTTTAATACGAATTGCTACGAATTTTGTAGATGATCCCTTACAAAGAATGGAAATTAATTTCAAATGTTTTGTATTGATAGAAAGCTTTCAGAAATGTTCAAAACCCATGCGATGAAACTTTAAAATTTCCAGAAGATTAGATTTTGTTTTATTATTTTCCACGCCCATTTTCACCTTATCTGTTTTTATGCTACACAACTTCGGAATTCAGTCCTACTTTGTTCTCACTTATAAAACTTTATCGGTAGAAAAAGAAGTGCAAGAAAATTCAGATTACCGACTGGTGGCCTTGTGGTAGAGCGTTCGCTTCCAGTTCAGGAGGTCTTGGGTTCAAACCCCGACCAAGTCATGCCAGAGGCTATAAAAGTGTGAATCTGTCCTTTCTGCTTAACGCTCAGCATGAGAATTGGATTGATATCTTAGGCGGTTGTCTAGTTGAGCGATTGCTGTGCTTGCACCACTTTCGTAGCTCAAATGGGAGCTTTAAATGTGTTAGGACCCCCTTTGCAGGACCCTCTTGGAAAGCAATACCAATAGGAACTGAAGAGGCTATCCTGGGTAAATAATTTCAATAATAATAATAATAATAACAACAATAATAATAATTCTGGTTTGTTCTTATTTTGTGACAAAATTCTTCTTACAAAAAAAGCGTGTAGTCCTGTCACACATTTCCTAGAAATTCCTGAAAAATATACCAGAGCAGGTGGTTTGAATTTTTCAATCAGTTGTTGTAATTTTCTGTTTACAGCTCCTCAAAATTAAATTTTAGTGTAGAAAAATTGTATTCCAGCAAAACAAAAATTACACTGGTGAATCAGTACGTCGTTTTCGCAAAACTGAGTGTCGTCAAAAATGATCCTAAGTTTTGTCCTGTGACTATACATACAGCAGCAAGGGGGGGGGTCAGTCAGGGTAAACACATAATTAGGCGACGGTAGGCTAATTAGGGCACACCACCTAGTTAGGCGACTCATGGTAGACTAGTTAGGCCATATGTAACCTAGTTAAGACATGACAATATTTAATGGCTTTTCACACACTCCTAAGAAAAAATCGCAAAAAATCTATGTTCAGAATGGATAGTGTACGTGACCATGATTCCAAAATTGACACTTGTGCCTCGATATGTTCGCGCAAGTAAGAATTATGTTAAAATAAAATATATAACCTAATTAGGTTATGTGTCGCCTATCTTTCACAAACGCAAAAAAAATTGTTGTTTTTTAAGATGGATGTGGTAACAATTACTTTGTTTGTTTTGTAACGTTTCTTTTTGACTCACATCCTGTTTTAACGTTATTAAAATCTTCGTCAAACACTACCACGTTTCCGTCCGCCATATTTTTTTCCCTGCGGCGTGGATGTCTGGTTTAATTAAATGGCCTGACCATGATGCAAATATAAGAACATTACCAAATACATTTCGTCAATATTTCCCAAGATTGACCGGCATAATTGACTGCACTGAAATATTTATAGAACGTCCGAAAAAATTAGAAGCAAGAGTTACAGTTTATTCCAACTACAAAAAGCATTCCACTGTTAAATTTCTTGTTGGTTGTACTCCACATGGCTCCATCTCCTTCTTATCAAAGGCGTTTGGTGGGCGTATAAGTGATGTTGAGTTGGTAAAAAGATCTGGGCTAATGGAAAAAACAGACCACCATCCTGGCGATCAAATTTTAGCTGATCGTGGGTTTACACTTATCGATGAGTTTGCAGCTACATGTGGTGTTGAGTTAATATCCCGAGTTTCACCAAAGGAAAAAAACAGCTCAGTGCGAAAGAAGTCGAGACAACCAGACAAATCGCAAGTGTTCGTATTCATATCGAACGTGTAATCGGACTTGTTAAAAATAGATACCACATTTTGTCATCTGGTCCATTAGCAATACCAACTATCAAATCCATGTCTGATGAACACAATGAGGAACAAGTAGCTAGTGTTGATAAAATTGTAACAGTTTGTTGCATTTTGGTAAACCTTGGTGATGGAATTGTCTACAATGAAAAAGAAGATCAATAACCAACTGGTATATACTTAATTAAACGGCTATTTTTATAGCCACAAATACAAAAAAAACTTTAAAATGGCATACTTTCTGCGAAAATACACTTTCGCAAAAAAAATTATGATTAAATTTATTAGTGTTAAACTAACCTTAGTCAGGGTATGTAGCAACAAGTCCTTGGAACTATATTATTTAGCACCTAAGTAAGAAAAATAGGTATATTATTAATGTATAAAACAAACTACTAAATGTTAGAACAAAAATAGTCTTGCTGAAAATAATTAACCAATAATTATGTTTTTTAAACATTTGTGGCTTTAATGACTAACATGAGAACATGACTCACCAAGGCCAGCCATACAAGAGCAATGTGCTGTTAAAACATTTGTTGTTTTACCACATACAGCTACCCATGGTGTATGACAGTCATCATTAAGGCGTTGCGATGGCATTACATCTGACTTAAAAATAAAAATCGAACGATCAGGAACAGGGTAAAACAGAACATCTCGTACCCAGCCACTGGTGAATTGGTTATGTGCCTCTAAACTTTTCCTGCTCTTCATTGATTCTCGAGTGTAAATACCTGGGGAGTTAACTAAATACTCATAAATTTCAGGCCACTCGACATCAGGCCATTCGGTTGGATCATTAACCCAAGCATCAGCAGGAAGTTGATAAGGGATCGTCTCCAAGATCGTTTCAGTTTTGATACGAATTGAAACGATTTTCATCGTATGGAAATTGTTTCAATATTTTTTTTACATCGTTTCATAATCGTATCATGAAACGAATTAAATGTTTCATATTTTATTTGCGAAACGATTTTGTATAAACTACGTAAAAATGAAACGATTGTGAAACGATTTTGAAACTATTTTGAAACGATTAGAAAAAATTCTGAAACAATTTGATACGATTGTCAAAATATTATTTGTGATACGATGTAAAAGTCTTTGAAGTTATTGAAACGAATTTTGAAACGATGTTGAACTAATTAAAAACCAATTAAACTTATATATAAATGTAAAATTATTGTTTCTCTTTCTTTTATTCAACACAACATCGACATCATCAAGAACATCTTTTATCGTAAATATCGTAAAACAGTTTTTCAAAACTAAAAATAAACAGTTTTTCTTAAAACTAACAATTTCCTTTAAAAGGGAAAATATTGCGATGAAAAAAAATTTAAGAACGAAGAAAGGCGATAGAAAAGCTTTGTTAGATCGCCTTTTAAAAATTTAAGAACGAAATGCGGCGATAGAAATGCTTTTTTAGATCGCATTTTAAAAATTTAAGAACAAAGAACGGCGATAGAAATGTTTTTTTAGATCGCATTTTAAAAATTTAAGAACGAAGAACGGCGATGGAAAAGCTTTTTGAGATCGCATTTTAAAAGTTTAAAAACGAAAAGCGGCGATAGAAATGCTTTTTTAGATCGCATTTTAAAAATTTAAGAACAAAAGGCGGCGATAGAAATGCTTTTTTAGATCGCTTTTTAAAAATTTAAGAACGAAGAACGGCGATAGAAAAGCTTTTTGAGATCGCATTTTAAAAATTTAAGAACGAAATGCGGCGATAGAAAAGCTTTTTGAGATCGCATTTTAAAAATTTAAGAACGAAATGCGGCGATAGAAATGCTTTTTTAGATCGCATTCTAAAAATTTAAGAACGAAAAGCGGCGATAGAAAAGCTTTTTTAGATCGGATTTTAAAATTTAAGAGCGAAGAACGGCGATAGAAAAGCTTCGTGAGATCGCAATTTTAAAAGTTTAAGAACGAAAAGCGGCGATAGAAATGCTTTTTTAGATCGCATTTCAAAAATTTAAGAACGAAAGGCGGCGATAAAAAAGCTTCGTTAGAGATCGCATTTTAAAAGTTTAAGAACGAAATGCGGCGATAGAAAAAAAAAATACGTTGAAAAAGTAATGCGCTAGAATTACTTTAATAAATACGAAAGTTAAAAATTTTCTTATAATATACACCTATTTAAAATAAAAAAAAAGATAAAGCAGAGATGTGTTTGAAATAAAAAAAACTTTCTCTTTATTCTCATTATCACCTACCATCGCGACACATCGAGACGGATTTTGTCACGATACTAGAATCTTTTTATAAATGTTTTTTATATACGCGATTTTTTACGATGTAGAAATTTACCTATGTGACAGCGCGTAGGTTTTATTGAGAGACCTTTATTAGATTAATAATTTCTTTTATTCTTTTATGTTAAAAGAATGTAAAAGAAACACCTTGAAACGATTTTGAAACGATCTAAAATAAATATACTGAAACGATCATAATGATACGATTTTGAAACGAATTATGGTATGTGAAACGATTTCAAGTAAATATAATAAAACAATCTTGAAACGATTATGAAACGATTATGAAACGATTTTATTTTTTAATGAAACGATTTACAAAATAGTGAAACGATTTCCATACGATCTGAAACGATTTCAAAAAATTAAACATTACTTTAAAATCGTTTCAAATCCGTGTCACATACTATGCTAATTAAAAAATGAAACGATTTGAAACGATTTTTTTTGAAACGATCTCGGAGACGATCCCTAAGGGCACTCTATTAACCCACAAATATTCAGCTTGATTCGATATCGTTCTTTAGCTTCTGCCGGTAAATCTTGTGTATTATAAGAAGCCATAGAAAACAACTAATAATTAAATCATAAAAAACGACAGTATGGCAAAAAACGCTGACAACAATGTCTTAATCCAGCTAAACGCCCTATATTTCCTCCTGCAGGCTGCAGTACACTGCAGTTTGTTTTCACTGCAGCAGTTCGCGCATGACTATTGCGCTTTCCGATTTCCCGAAATATTCCGGTTTTATACCTAACACGGAACGGAGAATTGGTCAAAATTTGCTGCAAAGTATAGACAGATTTGATTCACATAAAAATTGTAGTGCGAAACGCAATGATTTTAACGTATTTACAACAGTAAGTTTTCGTTCGCCTAGTTAGACTACAGGTCGCCTAATTAAACTACATCACGTCGCCTAACTAAACGACTCGCCTAAGGCTATGCCGTAGGTGTTTTCCCTGACTGGGGGTGCTAACAGCTTTAAGGCCTATATCCCTGCAAACATTTCCGCCTCTGGTTCTTGATGACTAATTTTTGCTTGCAACTTGCGAGAATGCTTCACAAACTTTTTTTTTAATTTCTAAACCACATAGCTATAGGTTTAATTTAACTGCTAGTGTCGCGTGTCTTCATACACCATCTTCAATAACTCGTGCGAAATGAAGATTTCGGCAACCGTTGTTTGAAGCTAGCGCCGGCAGCCGATGTTCGTAAACTATATTTTAAGCAAACAAAACTCGATTTTATTAAAAAAATTCCAGCGTTGTTTAGAAAGTAATATTAAATCAACTGCACCTTTTATAAAAAGTATATTGTTGTTGAGCAACAACTTAATTTTGATTTACGTATGGATTCTGGATATATTTTAAGCAAGAAAATGAGCAGTGACGAAATTAACAGTGGAGAAAAGCTTGCCAATGGGTATCCATTTCGAGATGATATTATCAACTTCACATTAAAATACAAAGAAAAAAAATTTTATTTTGAATTTCCAGTGTTAATAGACAGATCATTTCTGGTGCGTGAAATAAAAGAACGAACACGAGTTCGAGGTTCGTTTTGTCTGCGATGGAAAACAGAATCAAGAGATGTAAAAGGAGATCCAAATAAAACAAAAGAAGAACAAAAAGAAAAGAAAAGCTCCTTTAAAAAAACAGCAGATGTATGTCTTCATTCTACCAACATAACAACGTTGACGTTAAGGCGTTTTTGTGGAAAGACGTTACACATTGTGAGTGCGGATAGATGTAAGTTAAAAGAAAAGATAAAAACTTCGTTAACGAGTGAGTTTATAAACCCTCTTTTGCAGCAATATTGTTATTAACACTAAATCTGTTTTCTTTTTTAGCATCCGCTGGAGGAGACCCTACATGGGAACATTTCTTTCATGATCCAGTCCTTGAATATAAGAGAAAAATGATTAGAGAGCGATTCACACCGTTTGATTGCCCACCATAATATAATTAAAGCACGTCGATGCTCTTCTCATTAAGAGGTTTCGATGCTGTAGACCAAAGAAAGTGAGAGTCACACCACACAATATCATTGGTTGAGAAAAAACGTTGGTCCCATTGTCCCAATAGGACCGTCCTCTGCGTAGAAAAAAATATAGGAACAAAGTAAATTAAAAGTCCGATGTTATAAAAGTTATAAATTTCAAAATGGTTGGTTTAAAAGAATGATTTCCGGGTCGTTGTAATAAATAAAATATCGACGAGAAAGATCAAGAAGGGCACTAAAAATGTATATATTTCTGTTATGTTTTTTTGTACGTGTTTCCCTTTTTCTTACACACAAGAATATTATCACCGTCTCTTTGGATGGTCTTTCTGCAACAATGAAAAAATAGCTCCTTATCATTGTATCGGAATACTAGAATTTGTCGTTAAAAACTTGAATTTTAGGCACAAATACCTAAACAAACCCGGAAATAACTGAAAGCTTTGTCTTAAAATTATTAGCTGCCCTGATTTTGCCGCGAAATACAAAAAGTGTTTCTTATCTGTAAATTGCTTAGTTCTCGATTATGCAATAACAAAATATACGTCCCAGATATAGCCGGGATTTCGGTTTTATGGGGCAAAGTTCGTGGGTAAAACAAGTCTCTGGGAAATATTCGCTTGCCCGTTGGGCGCTTTAAAAAGAAAAAGAGGACGAGGTTGCCTCATGAAAGAAGCTCGCCTTTAAGGCAAACAAATACAAATACAAATTTTTTGCCAATATCACATAAAACACCGATAGCGTTGTGTCAAAAATTGGCGTGTTTCACGCCAATTTTTGACACTCAGGACTTGAGACTAAGGATGTTTTTCATAATTTGAAAGTTGCAACAATTGAAACGTTAACTTTTTGAGTGAGAAACGAAGAAGCGAAACTAATGAAAGAATCGGCCCACTGTAAAGTGGTAAGGTGCTTATGCCATTCTCGCTTTTAAAAGTTGCTATCCCAAGAACTACCCCAGCCAAGTCATGCTAGAGACTATAAAAGTGTGAATCGATCTTTTCTGCTTAACGTTCAATATGAGAATAAGATAAGCAGTTGTGTAGTTGAGCGGCTGTTGTGCTTGCACGCCTTCCGTAGCTCAAATGGGTGCTTTAAATGCACTAGGAGCTCTTCGTAGGATCCTCATTGATTACAGTTCTATTAAGAACTGAAGAGGCTATCCTGGGTAATAATAAAAAAATAAAAAATAATAATAATAATACTTAGCAGAATATGGCTAACAGGCAACTGCGAAGTGAGGTTTCAAAACGGTCCCAAAAAGCATGCATTGTCCAACCGGTAATAAGAAAGTATCAGGTAGTAGCCGTTCGTGCGATGTGGGGAAGTGATGTTGATGCCCGCGAAGTCATTTGGGACAAGCGCAACGAACAAGTATCCTGTTTTTTCTCGTGTATTACATATATGCGCAGACCTCGTAAAAGAAAATCGAGGAGGAACGAGGAGGAATAAGAAGGAGCTGATTCTAGCAGTGAAAGAATATAGCAGGAACGGAGCAAATGCGTCTGCAACATTTCCTGGAATTTCTTTCTGGATCGCTTGCGACCTGCCAAATTGTACGTTGAACCAGTTTGAAACACACTTTGCCAAAGTCTTTCATCCAAGCCGGATTAAATTTGACAAAGTGCAATGCCATACAGACAAGAGGTAAATACTTGAACCTTTTAGTACTTGAAATACTGTCGATGTTCTTCGAATCTTTCACGCAACATTTAATATTTGTAGGCAAAACCTGTGCATTACAAGCTTTCGCTGCATCGCTTTATCAAGTGCTGAAAGATCACAATAGGGAAGAGGCAAAAAGGATCGTCGAGATTTCTCATCGCACAATGGTCAGGAGTGCTGCTAGAGAAGAAAGGATACAACGTGACCATGTTGCCGTAATGGAGAGCAAAGAGTACTCCATAAAACCTTGTCAGTTAATTCTGACAAAAAATATAGACAGAGAGGTTTACCAAGATTTAATTCGTTTATCCGAAGTTAGATTTACATCGCTTGATTTGAAAGTGATTGATAAATCTGAAGGTAAGTTGTCACGAACAAATTTACTTCCTTTTTCAAATTAATAAGAAAAAGTTATTTGTTGAAGTCAAAACATATATATTTTTACATTGTTACACGTATAAGAACAGAAGTAACTATTCCTGTGAAGCCAACAAACAAACTTTGTCAATCCGTCGACATAGTTCGCAGAATGATGGAAAAGAACAATTTTGGACTGTGTAATGGAGAAGTGTATAAAAAGATTGGAGTAAGCTGATACACTTACGTTTATTGCTGTTTGGTGAAAGCATATCTATATCGATCGGTGATCGCTGAAAGCAATCGCCAACGAAATTACTTAAAATTTTAGCATTTTTGAGATTTGAGAATCGAGATTTGGCATTTTTGCTGTCGGATGGCGAGTGTCAGTTGATTGATCAAATCGTTCTGGACTACAACTACATTGAATGTTTGCAAAATGGAGTATGTTTTAAGATCACAAAAAAATGTTTCAAGTCCAAACCAACTTTAAAAGGATCTCTGCGAGCATTTGTAAGGTGATTTCATCGTGAGGGAAAAAATCCCGAAGCCATTTATTGATGGTAATTTTTTCTACTTTTTCTTTTAACTCTTTGGAACGTATCAAAGTGGCAGCTACGTGTTGTAACGCATTGTAACTTGTTGTAACGTATTGTCAGTGCAAAAACGTTTGTTCTTTTTCTTTTAACTCTTTAGAACGTATCAAAGTGGCAGCACGTGTTGTAATGTATTATAACTTGTTGTAACGTATTGTCAGTGCAAAAATGTTTGTTCTTTTTCTTTTAACTCTTTGTAACGTATCAAAGTGGCAGCTACGTGTTGTAACGCATTGTAACTTAACAACAGTATTAAAGGTATTAAAGGTAGGGAGATTGAGCAAACCAATCTTCTCTGCCCGAGTGCCTTGAGCATGGGTGAAGTCAACCGCAAATGTATTAAGGATAGGAGCAGGCAATTTTTCATGAAATAGTTTATGTAAAAATAGAATATTGTGACATTGGACAATATCAGAGAATTTGAGGAGCTCAAGATTACCATACAGGTGACTGGATGATGCTCTTCGAGATTCAAAAGACATGAGTCGAATAGCAAAATTTTGCAAAACAGTAATACGATTAACATCAAGACTGTTTGGCTGACCCCAAATTTGATTACAATATTGCAAGTGTGAATGAAAAATGGCATAGTAAACTAGAATAAGAACATTTATAGTTTAGCTAAAGCTCCATTAGCCCTCTTGAGCTTGGCAACAGTATCATTGATCTGAGACTTCCAGCTTAAATCAGAATCTAATAGAACACCAAGATATTTAATACAATAACTAGGTATAAGCCTTTTACCATTGATAAAAAGCCTAAAATTGTAATTAAGAGGTTTCCGTGCATGTTTAAAAACAATGTACTCAGTCTTACTAGCATTAAGAGAAATTTTATTGGCATTGAGCCAATGCAACCTCAAACCCAGGGCCTGTAGCGTTTTTTGATATGAAGATGAAACGCGTACGAGGCCCTGGTACAAAAGACTTAAATTCGCCCAAAATTAAGCATGGAGAGAAAAGTAATGTATGCGTGACGTTTTCGATCAAAGATGGTGTTTTAGTGGCGGGAATAAAAGTGTTTTACTGGATTTTTTGTAGCTAGAAGCTACCTATAGCTAGCTACACCTTAAAATTCCAGAATAAATACAACCCTTAGTGGCTTTCTAGTCATTTTGTGGTGTATGATACATATAGAAAAGACTACAGCACTTATAGATATTATAGGATAATTTACATTAGCTGCAAAAATAACAGATGAATGGAGGACCACCTTGTTGTGGCAATGTTGTTCAATGTTGGAGAAAATTTGACATTAACAAGTCAAATGCTTAGAGTCAATAACACGAGAACAGGACGTCATTGGAGTGTTCCCAAAAGAATGTGGAAAAATCTCTAGCTAGCTACACCAGATGTCATCAGAAACAAAGACGAAAAATGTTTGATACACGAGTTCACAGTTTCAGTTAACCATTGTTTAAATAAATCTCTCTTTTGTTACAACGCTCTTATTGAGAATTGAAAAAAGGAAGTAAACTGTTATGAATTAAGAAGGCTCTGATGAGAAGTGAAATAATTTTTTTTGTCAAATACTTTTCATAAGAAAAATTTTCATGCCGTCAAACTCATTATTTCTTCAGAAAATGAGAAATATATATTCATAACGCCCATGGTCAAAGCCTTATCAAATTCACTCTGTCTACTTCATTTTTTAAATGAAGTAGACAGAGTGAATTTAAAAAAATTTAGAAAAAAAAATGCATTTAAAGAAAATGAGCAACAACTTAAACTCTAAAGAGGTGAATTGTCATTGTAATCACTTGTTTAAATGCAATTATTAAAGATCAGTAAGTTTTCTCGAAAAAATAGGAATGGGAATGAATTTAAATTTTGAAGGGAATGATGCACAGATGTTTTTTGAGGATCTCTGTTTAACCGATAAAATACAAGATGTGTTGTCTCATTTGTATTGGATGGTCATTGTGACTTCACATTTTGCCATCCAGAAGCAATTTTGAGTGAGAGAAAAAGGAATTTAACGAAAATAGAAATCAAAGAATGTCAAAGCTTGCGTTATTGATGAGGATTACTGATTCGACACCTGGTTTGTACTTTATTTATATAGCTATATATATGACCAATACTTTAAAAAAGTAAAATATTATTTATGTACATATATTATATACAAGAATAGTTTTTCTGATAACGTAATGTTAACTTTAAAATGCTATATATATATAAATTAACAAAGACAACAATATCTGTATAACAACCGGATAACAAAAAATGGAATATAAAATAGATATAGCTAGCTCAAAGCTACACACTTGTCACACAGCTACTGGAAAAACAGTGACTAAAATGAAACATATATACCTGAAATAAGAACCTTACCAATAATATATGTCGATCCAAACAGAAAAAATGTATACCTATGCAGAAAAAAGAGAAAAGTTGGCAAGGAAGGCCTTGAAAATATCAAACCACAAACATTATATATTGTGGATTAAGGTTTTGTGGATAATTTACAACTTATAAAAAATGTATTAAACAAACACATACATTAAAAACATAACAACCCCTAGTAATTGTGTCGATGAGGGCTGAAAGCAAGATTATATTATGGTGAACATAATATCAGCACTAGGTGTTTGAAACAAAATAACGTTAAGGAGCTTTAGGTGATGATATAACGCTCTTCACACTGCAATTTTTCCAAAAGCTTATTTCTTGAAAATCTTGAATTGTCTTTTACATTTACGACAGATTATATCATTAAAATTATCAGTTTGCAAAATTGCGATACCCACAATATCTTGTATTTTTTCGTAAGCTGTTTCGAGGTTCCAATACTTCTAACGTTTTAAGTTAGTTTTAGCACACAGCCTACATTCAGCACACCCACCATAAACTTTATGTTGTGTGATATTTTCTTTCTCGTTGCCTAAAAACAAAAATATATATTTAGTTGTGATTTTTTGTATATATTTCTTTTTATTTATACAGCTAGCTATACTTTATTTCCTAATTTATTTCCATTTATTTTTCAATACTGTAGCTAGTATTTTTGTCCCAAAAGTTTGTTAAAAGATATCGTTAACACGTGTGGAAATTTAAGAAAAATTACTTGTCATTGTTGTAATTGTTTGTGCATCTTCAAACCAAGAGCATCTACCCAGGTACTCAGCATACACACTACAGTTACATTTGTACCAAGTTTATCTTTACTTTTTAGCATATGAGTAGTAAATATAAGTATTGTGTCACAAGAAAAAAGGTGAGAAAGGTGTAAACGATGCAAGGAAAGTCAAAAATAACGTGAATTAATAAATATTTTCTTCATAAACAAGTAACCATAAAAACTTCGTAATACTCATCGCCATATTTGTTGTTGATAAAAAAATGCAGTGCTTGCAAAAAAACTTCCGCATTAATTATCTTTTTAAAAAATTTCAAAAAGCCGTACACGCAATCTCATTGGTTGAGTAAGTCTGTTGTACCAGGGCCTCGTACGCGTTTCATCTTCATATCAAAAAACGCTACTGGCCCTGGGTTCGAGGTTGGAGCCAATAGCAAAGAAGCTTCAGGTCTAAATTCATTTGTTTGGCCAGTTGTTTCAAAGATTTACTGAAGTTTAAGAGATTGGTGTCATCAGCAAAGTGATGCACCAAAGAAAAATTAATTGAACAATGCAGGTCGTTAATATAAATTAAAAATAAAAGAGGTCCTAAAACAGAGCCCTGAGGGACACCATGCCTGATAAGATTATTAGTTGACATATCTCCATTGATGAATACGAACTGTTGACGTCCTGTTAAATAAGACTTAAATAGTGAGAGTGGGGTACCACGAATTCCATAGTGAAAAAGCTTTTTAAGCAAAATTTCATGATCAACCGTATCAAAAGCCTTTTTAAGATCAATGAACACTCCACATGCATAATTTCCTTTATCAAGAGCATCCATAATTTTTTGAGAGATGTTCAGAAGAGTTTGAGAAGTCGAGTAACTTTTCCTAAAGCCAAATCGTTGCTTGTACAGGACCTTGTTTGCTTCGAGAAAACCATACACTCGTTTGTATATGATTTTTTCATATATTTTATCAATATTTGAGAGTAAAGATATAGGTCGATAATTTGTTAATTCCAATTTGGATCCTTTTTTATGAATAGGGATGGCCTTGGCAGTTTTTAGGTTTGTAGGAAAAATACCAGTTGTGAAAGACAAATTAATAAGTTTTGAAAGTGGTATAGATAACTCAGATTTAACAAGAGTTAAAATATGGGCAGGAATACTGAAAGGCCCAGAAGATTTACCAGGGTCAAGGGAAGAAATGCAATGCAGAACTTCTAAATCATCAGTTGGTGAAAGAAACATCGAATTAGGAGTAGAATTTTTTAGAAAGGAGGAGAAATGTTTTCGAGTGAACGGGATATTCATTCTGATGTTATCAGCAATTGAAGCAAAGTAATCATTAAAAGAATTAGCAATTGTCACTGGATCAGTTACAACTTAATCATGAGAGCGGGCCGAGAACGCATAATACCTTTTTAAAAAAAACATTACTGCAACTTCGGTTTAAGTTTTTCGTGTTTCCGTAACAGGACGCGGCTTTCGCGGACAGACAGACAAAATACGGCTATTATTAAAGAGACTAGTCGTTAACCCGTGGAAAAATCTAAGGTGCTATAAGGGCGAGTCATTACAAAACAAGTAAAGCATCCGGGAAGGGTTGCGCAGGGACACAAGTTGGCTGCGCTGATGAAGAAGAGGAAGGAAGAAATGAAACAACAAGAGGGATCTGTAGAGCCTGCAGTCAAAACCTCTTCTGAGACCAGTTCCAGCAAGTCAATGGGCAGTGTCCACATCTATGGCGTAGGGACGCTTGCCGTGCTTGCGATAGCCGTTGGCGTTTGGTATAAGTTTGGCAGGGGTGGTAAAAATGGTTGAGAAGCCCACAAATCAACCCCCGAACCTCAACAAAAGGGCAAGGCTCATCCTGAGTTTTTTTAAAATAATGTAATATAAATGACAAGCAACGTAACCCCGAAGGAAAAGGAGATTTTGGACATGTTGTACGAAACAGTCGTGGATCTTAGCTTCACATTCGCCTATGCTATGGCGGGCAAGAAATTTTTGGGCATTTCACGTCCATCTGTCAAAATGGATATGAATGACGTCTTAAAGATGACGGCCTACTTCGCGGCAGGCCGAGCAAGTCGTGAGATGGCTGTATCCAAAAAATGGATCCCCGCAAGCATCGTGCCCAAACCAAAATGAGCGCCCGGTAAAATTTATATCTCTCTACGAGAGATATAAATCAACATGGATGAGGGTAAAAACTGCTCAAAATGCAAAAAAGTCTTAAACCTTGATAATTTGAGGATCAAGGGGAATGGTCAGCTAAATCAACAGTGCATAAATTGCCTCAATATTAGCAAGACATCACGCAACAAACATCGTACAAAATGTGAACATATAGGGACCCAGCCCCTATATGAGTTAATGAATATTTGTAGGGCCCATATGGAGGCCCAATTTTCCGAGGGCTATACCTGGGAGCTTTACGAATATTTACATATAGATAACAACATACCTTTTAGGTATGTTGAAACCGGTAAGTCCCCAACGCTTGCCGATGTTTCCAAAGCATTACACAGGGCGAGTGCCTTCAAGTAAATGAATAAAATCTGTATAAAATGTAAAAAACTGTTAACCCTGGACAGTTTCAAGTGTAGGGGGAATAGCCGAACAAAAAGCTGCATAGGTTGCCTTGATAAAGCTAAGGCTAGGCGGCGTACCAAATGCAAGGACCCTGTTATCGAATACAAGGTAGACCCTATTGATATTGACAGGGAGATTCGGGGGCTTCAACAGGATAAAGATTACCTGCTTTTGTATACCCTATTTACATACAACATCATACCCCGGTACATCGAACTCATCGAAGCACCCCCCGATAGCCAGGAAAAGGCACTGATCGTTGAAAAATATCGCAATGTATTGCGGTACCTAGGGGGTAAGATAGTATTTGATCCACTACCCCTTGAATATAAGACCCAAAATACCAAGCTCTGCCCCGCCTGTCGGGGTCCCTTGGAGAATGGACATGGAGGTGTACTAATATGCAGTGAATGTGCCGGGGTAGTTTCAAAGGTCTGCGATCAAAAGTGGGGCAACTATTAGTAAATGTTAGACGTCGTGAAGGAATCACATACGGCAATCTTTACAGGTCCAACGTCATGTGGGAAAACGCAGCGTGTCCTGGACCTCCTCGAAAACGAATATAAAAAACACTATCAAAACATAGTGATACTATGCCCTACCCTACGATGGAATACCACCTATTTGGAAAGGGCTTCACTATGGAAGGACCCTTACGTCTTCCTGATAGACCCTAAGGACAAGTTGTTTGAATGGATTCAAAAATTGTCATCGCTGCTGGCATGCGAGGAAACGTTGTTTGTGGTTGACGACATGATTTCTGACGAGAGTCTCGACAAGAAAAGGCAGCCGTTGCTTGAATTGGCTATTTCAGGTAGGCACAGGAGGCATAGCTTATGGCTACTCACGCAGTCGTACACCGCTCTCCCTAAAAATTTGAGAAGTCAAAAGAAGCAGTTGTTTGCCTGGTACTCCTCGGAACGAAGTGACATGAGAACTATTGATGAGGAAACAAACCTTATTTCAGACTGGGATGATATTAAGGCTGAGTTGAAAAAATCGAAACACTCTTGTCTATACATAAGGCTTGAACATCCCAGGGCTTGGAAAATCCTTGAGTGACCGTTGAAATCTTCTGGCCAAGCATTTTTATATAGAAATGTCTATTGCAGCGGTTGATTATTTCCAAGGAAAACAAGTCCGATCATTTTATGTTCAGGATAAAGGTCAATGTATTGTAATCCGATGCTTGGAGAGCTGTAGGATATACACGAAGGGGCGGGGTACAAGCCATTCAGCGATATGTTCCTAGGAAGTATAAAATGAGGATAGGTGACGCCGGTATCCAAGGTGTGGACATCGGTGTCCACACCCAGCCAAACACGATTTTGCTGACGGAACAAGGTTTTCGATGTTTTCTGTTGAGATGTGGTAAGCCGGAAGCTGTGGAAATAGCAAAACAGCTTGGGATAACTGTTGAGGGCAGCATATGTCCCTCCAAGGAACAGGATACGCTAGGCTGCATTTTCCAAGCGTTTAAGTGTGAAGATATGAGACATCAATTCATTGTTGATGGATATAGGATTGACCTATACTTCCCAAGGTATAGGTTAGCTATCGAATGTGATGAATTTGGGCATGCTGATAGAGATATAGGCTACGAGGTAAAGAGACAAAAACATATCGAGCAAGCCTTGGGATGCACCTTTATACGATAAAACCCTGATGCCCCCGAATTCTCCATTTTTCATATCATTAACAACATTTATCGCTATATTAGGCCACGCGTTACCATTGTGGGGGAGGGGCTATAAACCCCTCACTTATCGACGATAATTTTACTACCCTTTTGTGGATAGTAAAATTACCATTTATGACCGTTGAAAACCTCTGGGCAAGCATTGATATATAGAAAGATGTCGTCACAGCTATCGCTATTCAACGCAATACCCGCAGGAGCCATTGAGACCTTGTTCGATAAACAAGATCAACCTCTTTTCAAAAGAGCCGGCCTTGAAAAATTCCTATGTATTCCGAATGCTAGGAAGTATGGCCTTGATCGTAGTATGACAATATCAAGAGGAGAAATAGAGGGCATACAGGGAGCTGTACCCGGTGGGTACAGCCGGTCAGGTATGCTAGGAGGAGGGATAAATCCCCATGACATTTCCGTAACGCTACGACGGGGCCCTCGAAATTACCGTCAGGTCAAGAAAGCCCAAGGCCGTAGCTTTGACAAAATGGTTGACCGGGAAGGGGGTGGAAAAATTACAGGATGAGCTCAAGGAGCATCGCCGGGCTCTAGGGGACAGAGATACTGCCGTAGCCATGCTCGAGGATGATCTAGAGGATAGGGACAACCAACTCATGGTACTGGGGGATGAACTCGAGGCACAGGCCCAGGAAAATGTAAGGCTTCGACAAAGACATGTACCCAAGGCTCAGGGCCCCAGAAAAGACAACGTCATCATTATCCACCATAAGCACAGCGCACAGGATGACGACGAATACCATCATCTTCCCTATTACTGCACGCGTGTCCAGAGGCGTAATATTAGCAAAAAGCGATTGTGGTTCAATGACAACTACCCGGGCGCGGAGGAGATTGTCGTCATCGACAACCCCAACGGTATACACGCCTTTAATAGGTTCGAGGAAGAAGGACACGTAGAGCGTTATGGAAACCATTTCAGGCTCATCGATCATACCAGGGATGACCTGTACGATTTGGGTGTTCCAGCACTATGGGACTAGGCAGACGATAATTTTACAATTTTAATACCCTTGCGGTATTAAAATTATCATTTTTGACCCTTTCGGCTGTATGTTATAAGATACTGAAATATAAAAAAAAGATGGAAGCATATCTACAAAGGAATCAATTTACAATCAACTACAATATTCAGGTACCTGTGCTACATTGCTGCATAAAAGCAGGATCAGTGACTGGTTATTGCCCTACCTGCCTAGAAAATTTTAGGTATCGAGGTGGAGTATACTACGAAGGTTTTGAATACCCCACAGACGATGATCTTCTACACAGGGTAGCATCAGGCAAAAAAGCATGGGCAACATTTGCAAGAAACGAGATCGATGATGATCTCGAGGATGATATTGAACGCCTGGGACTCCATATTGTTGCGGCTAAGGAGAACAACTATGGGGCACTCTGCTACCAGATCATTAAGGATAAGGATTTGAAGCTATCAGATTTGGCTGATATAGAAACAATAAGCAAAATACTCGAATTTCCGATACCAGATAGACGCCTGGTTGATATTGATCTGGAGAATGAGCCTAATGTCATCAAGGGTATCATCTATGGGTACCCTTTCTACACCCAACATCCCAAGGACTATGTGAGAGATCCGAATGCAGATGATGACGAGGATGAGAGTGAGGATGACGAAATAGATTTGGATGACCTAGGGGAACTCGTGAAAGCATATTACCATTCTTTGATAACCTCCGGGGGTACCTGAACATCCTCCGGTACCAGCATCAATTCCTCCGACACGAAGCTGCGATCGGGACCATCCTTCAAATAGTACAAAATACGACTACCTGCTACTATTTTATCCAACCTGTAAGTATGTTTGCTGTAAAAGGCGTCGGTGGCGCGTCTTTTAGAGTCCTTATGCTCCTCTCCTGGTTGTAGCAGATAGAGATAAAGACCATCCTCAGGTAGGGGTTTCTCTTCGGAATATTGCTGGCTTTTTGCAAGTGGTACATCTTCGAGTTTAATAGCCTTGTTAGGTTTTAAACCAATCATGGCTGTTTTGGTATTATTGAGATTTTTGACGATAGTGTACAGGTGCTTGACCCAAATGGTACTAGGCTCCCCGGATACCAACTCCTGTGCATCCTGAGGCTTAAAGAGCCTTTCGGCAAGGACCTTGTTATAGCTCTCCACAAAGGCTGTAAACGTATGATGGTATTTGGTGGTGGCCCTCTTAATTTCCACACCTTTACCTTCCAGCAACTTGGTTACATCAGATTTAAACTCGCTACCGTTATCACATTGAAAGGTTTTTGGGTAGTGCAAAGGTCCCGCTTTATAAATGTCCTTCAACATATCCGCGACCTCACTAGCCTTTTTGGTACGTAGGGGCCTAGCTACCTTATATCTCGAGGCAACGTCAATGCCTGTCAGAATGTACTTGTAGGTGCTTCCATACAGCTTGTCATGGGGCATGTACAGTAGATCAAACTGATGCATTTCATTGGGTGTTGTAATGGTGAAGTGTGGATAATCAATACGTTTTGGCCCCCTGATGTGTCTCAGCCACAAGAGTTGACGGGACAGCCAGTGGGTAACCTTCTTTTTGGATAGACCGCTCTCCTTCGCGAGCAATTTGATAGCTTTCCGCCCGGCCCACAGATGCTCTGGGGTATAGTATATTTGGCTTAGTTTTTCAGCCTCCTCATCGGTAACAATGTGTAATGCTTTTGACATGTTTATTATACATGTTAAAAACGTTCTTACAAATACTTGTAGACCACGAAGCCTAGTAGTGATAATGAGCCTATTATAAACGTCAATTCTCCATCCTGTTGTTTCTTGGAAGGTGTGTAAAAATCTTTCAATTGCGGGGCCCCCTTTTCTGAGGCAATGTAGTATTTATAGAGGTCGTCATCGAGCTCGCGAAGGCTCTTCCCTGCCCTTATTTGTAGTTCTCGTTGCTCAGCAAACCAGTCAAGCTTGGCCTGTCGATCTCTTATCCATTGAGCCTGAGCCTCATTCAATTTTTCGACGGCCTCATCATGCCGTTTTCTCTCCGCCTCGCCGTGTCCTGAGAGCTTGCTGAACAAATAATTTGTACCGCTAAATGCTAGGGCGTTGATTAACGCGCCCCCTGCCATGATTGCCAATGTAGCCATTTATTGCTTGGCCTACTTGCATTCTTTACACCTGGATCTTATCCTTTGATGTGGGCATATTTGACTGCCTTTGCACTCCTTACAATAGGCCCTCTGTTTTTCATGGGGGCATATTTGGCTGCCTTTGCACTCCTTACAATAGGCCCTCTGTTTTTCATGGGGGCATATTTGACTGCCTTTGCAGTCTTTGCACCGGGCCCTCAGTTTTTCATGCTCGCATATCTGACTGCCCTTGCACTCCTTGCACTGGACCCTCTGTTTTTCATGTTCGCAGAATTGACTGCCCTTGCACTTCTTACAATAGGCCCTCTGTTTTTCATGCTCGCATATCTGACTGCCTTTGCACTCCTTACAATAGGCCCTCCTTTTTTGATGCTGGCAGATTTCACTTCCCCCGCAATCCCTACATTGGAATCTCTGCCTTTGATGGTGGCAAATTTCACTTCCCCCGCATTCTTTACATATTGATCTCCGCCTACCATGGGGGCACCTATTGCGTTTCCTTGACGCTTTGCCAACATCCAGGCATTTGATGCATGTCTTTGTCAATTGACCATTTTTCACCACCTTGAATGCATCTGGTAAAAGACTCCTTTTACAATTTGGGCAGATCCTGCTTCCCCCCTCCAGATGTTTAACTTTCTTGCAGTCCTTGCCGCGATACCTACCCTTGCATTCCTTACATTGGGATCTCTGTCTTTGATGGGGACACCTATTACGTTCCTTTGACGCCTTGCGGGCATCGAGGCATTTGATGCATGTCTTTGTCAATTGACCATTTTTCATCACCTTGAATGCATCTGGTAAAAGACTCTTTTTACACTTTGAACAGCTCTTGTTTTCTTCCATATTGATTTATGTTTGCCTCGGAGGCAAACATAAATTGTGGTCACTAGTACTCCACGGAATGATAACGCCCATTTAGGATGTTTAATTGAGCATCCATCAGCAGATATACGTAACACCTTATAACCCCGGTTCCGTCGGCTTTTTTGGTCATGTGCAACGTTATCCCGTCGCTAAGTCTCTGCAGAGGTCTCCCGCTACCATGTAGCGTAGCGTCGGGAGATGCTCTGAAATCAACGAATAACGCATACCTTTCATTAAAGAACTGGCCAATCGTCACATTCGAGTCATGGCTCCCGAAGAGATTGACGACCTGCTCCAGATGATCCTTGGGAAGCATGGCATGACTATACAATTCGTTAGGTTCGCCTTCCATCGTGATGGATATTTTTTCAATTTTTGGGTTGTAGAAGACTTCGTTGACACCGGCGTAAGCTTTCACTTTCCCAGGGTCTATAAAGATTAACAAGACACCTTTCAATGATTTAGCAGGGGTATCGATTTGGAGGTTGTAGCTTGTATCAGCCTTTTTCATGGTCACCACTTTGCTTCTTAATATCCGCTCATAGGGTAACGCGAGACGGGCATACCTTGACATCATGGCACTTGCGAGACCTTCATGGGTGATCTTGTCAAACTCCAGTTTGATATTGGTGATCTTGTACGCTGCATCTGCTGCCTTGGCTGCCGTAGATCCCACGGCTGCTGTCCCTGTATCTTTGATGACATCGCTGTGCTGTGCGAAATGTAGAACGAACTGCAATCTGTCATGTAGCTCTGTCTGATAAAATGGTAAGTCTCTGGTTAATTCAAACATTTTACCCAATGGGATGCAGAAAGTGTTGCTATACGCCGCAGCGATGGCTTTCTCCTCATCTGTCCCAACGTACTCAGTAGCCTTGACCTGCAGCGCTCTGATGGTCCCATCGTTGGGGTTGATTCCCTCTAGGATTAGGTTGTTGTCCCTATCAAATTTTGGTAACCAGAGGTCCCTGTACACTGCCAGGATATTGTAATCAGATACGTTTTGTACCTCATTACCATCCAAAGTAACTCGCAGATTTCTCACCAGGCTTTTACCGATATTGCTGACTAGGGTACGCTTCGTATTTGTGCCCGTCAGCGTCAGGTCAAATAAGAGCTTGAGGCTGCCAGGAAAAATGACATCGTTCTGCCCCATATTGGGTATATCAACGTAGAGGTCCTCATTTTGATTAATCGTGGATGGTATATGCGAGATTTGAACCCGCTGCTTTCGTCCTTTGATACCGAAGAGCTGCTTCGTCTCTGCGTAGGGGTCTAGGGTTGTTCCAAATCCACTCATGTTTATTATATAGGGAAAATCTTAAATAAAGATGCCAACTAATCCAGTATTTGATCACGATCTTCCGGATGAGGGCGGGAGGGATGATAAACCTGATGATACTACGCCAAAACTTCCATCAACACCGGGGCCTTCAACCCAAGGGGAACAACAGGGCGTCCCGGGGGCCGGCCTTTCAGACCAAAGGCAAAAATTGTTAAGGGATAAGGTCGACGACCTCTACGAACGTTTTGAGGAGAGGCTGGGGAAGCCTATTGCGATACCCTATGACGAGTTTAGGCTAGATGGGAAACGTCTTTTTTTCAACGAGATAGACCTTACGCCATTAATTACAAAAGATAAAGGTGGGCTGCGGGCTGCCGGTGAAATGATCAAGAAATTGAAGGCAGATCTCGTGCGAGCCCTGGGCTTTCCCGACTATGTTACTACACCCAACAGGGGTAAGGCAGCGGCCCAGGCACTGGGGCAAAAAATTGATGACCTGAGGAAGGATGCTGATAATATTTCGATGCAATCAATCGAATCAATCGAGGAATTTGTGGATACTATGGAAAATTTTATAGGGGAGACGACTTCATTTGGTGGTGGTACTGATGACGTTATCAATGAACGTGAAAGAAGGGGACTTAACCTCGAACTTCAAACCATAAGAGGTAACTTAAAAAATCCGGCAAGTAAGATCATTTCGTTTGATACCGGGATTGAAAATGCAAAGGCTGAATTGAAAAAACTTGAGGAGAAGAAGGCCAGGGCAACCGAGGAGGAAAAGGTTAAACTTGAGAGGGATATAGAAAATCTTAATGCTAGGATCGAGGATTTAACCGATAAAAAGGAAGCCGCGCAAAGTGCCCATGGGGTACTATCCAAGGAAATTTACAGTCAGCTGGGGACTATCAAGGAAACGTTGATGAAAATTGCTGGAGATGACACGTCTCTGCTGGAGAAGCTAAAGATCCTCTTCAAAGAGCAAGGGATCACCATAGCCAGTATAGTCTCTGCTATTGGTCTATTAATAAGCACCATCGTACTTGCAGTTGCAGGAGGGGGTGCCGCGGCGGGTGCTGCAGGAGGAAGTGCCGCAGGGAAGGGGTTTGTAGAGAAGCAGCTTGAGCGACTGGGGAAATTTTTAAAGTACCTGGCAGGTAAGGCAGGTGTTGCACTGCCGGGGATTATGGGTACCATAGTCTCGTTCTTTTTTGATTGTAGCGGCAACCGTTGTTGAATACGCAGCCAAGCATCTGTACATGGCCATCGCGACCGCTGCTGGGCTTGTCGTGTTCTATGTTAGGGGTGCCTAATTATTTTTTAAACCATATATAGGCAATGATGATCCCCACCCCTGTCGTGATTATAAGCGCCTTGGTATCCTCATGCTGGTTTTGCGGGGGAGGCGTAACATGCCCGGGGGGTAGTTTGATATCTGCCACATGTCTGATGGTATGCTCGGTATGCCTAAGGGGTGTGGTATGTATAGGTGTTTTGGTAATATGCTTGGGGGGTGTAGTATGTATAGGTATTTTGATAGTATGCTTGAGGGGTGCGGCAGCCGCACCCCTGACAATAGGTTTGCTATTCACATCAAGTTGGATACCAATAATTGCACTTGCAGGTGCAATCAGTATATTGTTGTTATACCCTACAATTTTACCTATCCGCAGATTCATATCGGAGGGCAACATGTACACGTGGTGCATTACAGCAAAGTTCACTGGAGTCCTGGCATACTGGAGTACTTTTTGGAACTCCGTAATGTCGTGCCCCACATTCTCTTGGCGTTGTACCATAGCCTCGAATTTCTGCATCAAGATTTGCCTTGCCGTGTAATTATCCGCAACAGACCCTAGAAGGGATGCTTTGGCACCTGCTTGGGACCCTAGTAACAAGATCACGTAAACCCGGATACTCTCGCTCAGCTTGGTCAGGCCCTCTGATGTCAGGCCTTCACTTGTTGGGATGATAAATTTGGCCCAGTCGCCGGCCACCTGGGGCCACCATCTACCGTTGGTGAGTGAGGCACTTACTGATCCGAATTTGTACATGTTATTTGGATTGGCACCATACTCGCGGCATACTTGTGCATATCCGGATGTGGAGTAGGTATTTTTGTACCGTGAGAACCCATCGTCATACGGCATGGGGACTTTCATCCTTGCTAGGATGCGACGCATGTGATAATATATATGGAATTTAAAGATGGTGTTGACGAGCGGTACGGAGCCTGTTAGGTGTTTAGCAGAGATGCCTAAGGCCGTGGTTGCACAATGGGTAGCAAAATTAACCTGCACATTCCAATACTCCAACGCTTGTCCTTTCCAACCCACAATGACAGGGTCATTCAGCAGATTAGTTGGAGGCTTGATGGGGTATTTGGTAAACTCGGGGAATGCCACAGAAATATATGATTCTGTAGACACGTATAGGTCCTGATGCTCCAAGCTGGTTACGATAAGTGGCCATTCTCCCCTGTTGGACCTGTACGTTGCCTTGTGGTTGTATGAGTAGATATTCATCGTTTTGTTTTAAACAAAACGATGAAACAGCTGTATATTACCGATATATATAAACCTACCATATTCGAAGACTACCTAGGGCAGGATAGTAGGATAGCTCTGAAATCCATCAGTATCCGACCTATATGGTTGAACCTTTACAGCGATAATGAGCTCGTCATACGTAAGATGGGGCCTGATCAGAGAGAAATTAGGATCGAAATTATGAACGGTCTATACAGGATCGAGGACTTGGCGGCTATCGTGAACAGTCAGGCACAGGACAGGATAAAACTTTTTGTCCTGAAAAATGGACTCTGTAGGCTCCGTGTCACTGATGGGTACACGGTGGTAATTCATCGACAGCTGCAGGAGCTCTTGGGCCTACCCTACGATCCTAGTAAAAAATACTATATGAAGGGTGATTATGATGCCTTCTATAAGACCGACGTCTACATTCGGCTACGACTTATTTGCCCTCAGTTGGATGAATGTGATGCCCTACTAGACGGCAAAAAATCTAAAATTCTCGCTTTGTTACCCACTAGGGAATTAAAGGCCTGGGGAGATATGATGACCTGGAGTTTTGACACTCCGATCTACATGCCTTTGAAGGGGTCCACAGATCGCTTGGAGTTCATGCTAAAAGACGAATTTCACCATGAGAAGAACGTTTCATTCAATGGGATAACGATGTGCGTTCTCATAGAATAAATGGCTGATATAACAAAGCTGTACCCGAATTTACCGAGTGCACCTGCACAGGGCGCTGATATGCAGGAGGAAAGTCAAAAGTATAGACTTGATGAGATTGGTGAAATTGAGAAGTATCTGAGAAGTGAAAATAAGGAGCGGGACAAACTCGCAAAAAAGTTTAAGATGCATGGGACCTGGTTGCGGTACTGCGATCATGGGCTACTTGGCATCAGCGTAATAACCTCAAGTATTGGCATAGGAACAATGCTGTCAGGAATGGGTATACCATTAGCGGTAGCAATGGGTGGCTTGACCGTTGCTGTAGGGGTAGGACAGGCGGGTCTGAGGACCGCTGGAAAAAAAATGGGCGTCAAGTCCAAGAAGCATGAGAATATAAGGCTTTTGGCGGAATCCAAGCTTAACTCTATTATTGACCTGATTTCAAAAGCGGTAGAAAATGGGATGATTGATAAATATGAGTTTAATATGATCGTGAAGGAGAAGCAAAGGTATATGTTGTTAAAGGAACAGATGCGGCAACGTTTTAACCGTATTGTAAATGCCCTCAATGAGGAGGAGCGGGCTCAGCTGGTTGCGAAAGGGAGGCAGGAGGCACATGATGAGATTTTGAAAAACGTCAGGTCTGTACGGTATGTAAGCATTACCTAAAATCTCCACCTGAGTATAGGCCATAATTAATTTTATTTATATTTCATAGGCTATGGTGCCTATAAAACATATATGGTTTTTTCTAATCATCCTCACCTAACAGGGACTCGCTTTCAGATTGTTGTCGATATTTGCATTCTATAATATGCACCTGTGGGTGATAATTGTTTCCCTGCATATATATGGATGATATGGCCATGATTGCTGTGGCCTGGCATGGTAGGTTGTATGGTACCTGCATATCGTGGAATTTGGTTGTAATTACATCCTTATAATACTTAAGCTTTGCATTTACATATCGATCTTTTTTGACCGGGGCTGTCGTCAATTTCTCAGAAATCAATTCTTCGATTTTGCTCCATATTTGACGATACTTCGCAATCCATTCTGGATGTTCCTCTAGATCGAGACCCATCGCTGGTACGGTATTAGGTGACACCGTTCGGTGACCAGATTTTAGATGGGGTTTTCACCATTAGGGCCACCACGAGGTCCCGTGTATGATATCCTATGACATAACGCCTATCTTTACCACCATTAGATGGTATGGGATCTGAGACAGTTAGGCATTCCACGTTGATATCATTTATATCGGTAAATTTTACGGCATGTGAATAGAATAGTTTGTGATTAATAATCTCATTCTCGAATATCATCCTGCTTTATTGTAATTCAAACGATGTCAGAGAATTGCATGTCATTGTACATACGCAGCCACCCCCGTTGTAGGTGATATAGTCCTGATAGCAGTACCAGCATAAGATTTTACAGTCCACCTCAAGCCTTCGACCACATCTACATCGGTCATATTCATCCAGTGTACGTTCGCAGTCCTTACATTGTTGTTCATCCATTTATTAGGACAGGAAGACGAGCCTCCAAATCTTTAATCCTCCGTTCATTCTCCTTCTCCTTCTCTGATTCTTGTACCAAAGCCAGGGCCATTAGCGGTAGGGAGAACCGATGCCAGCTATGAAGGTCATGACTACTGCATTTCCAAAAATATCGAATTTTACTTGACAATTCATTTATTAGTAGTATCTTACAACCTTGTTGTGAGATAACGTTTCAAGCCAGTGCCAGGAATTCCTCTTGCGTCAAGCCGCCCCCAAATCTGACGAGGCGTCTCCAGTCTGGGGCAGGCCTTCCCTTATAACGCCTTTTCAACAGCCACAGCGATATTTCGTACGCACTATCATACACCTTTCGCTCTTCCACATAAGCCAGGCAGCACGCATTACTACAAATGTAGCCCTCGTACACATACCCGTCGTCGTCGTCATATTCGCCCATATGAGCAGCCATGTTTTCCATCACATGAAAAAATCCAGATTCCTTCTTATGTTTTGTACTAACCTGCGGCGGATTGTATCTCATGGGGCATCTGACTTTGTCGCACAATTCTACAGAGCACCAGTAACAGAGTACCATTTTATATATCATTCCAACAAAGTCCGAAGATTACATTTTTTATTGCGCATGCGTTGATTATTAGCATTATATAAGGGAATTCCCTCTTTCTACTCATTTTTGTATGTTAGGGACTTAACCTTGATATGCATGACTCAACACCGCATGATGGGGGATTTTTCATGCATATCAATAGATTTTTGTGTAATGAGGTGTGACGAAAAGTTGTGACGTCACAAGCAAAAATTGTGTATGATATTTTTATGAGAGTTTGACCGTGTTTTTTGAAAAAGTGTGTACATCATGACCCCCTACACTAGCTCAGACAGACAAAATACGGCTATTATTAAAGAGATAACTTCGAAACTTCGGGTTAAGCCAACTAGCTAACTGTATTTATTTGGCTACTTTCACTTTTTAGCCAGAGGTAGCTAACAGCTAGCTAGAAAGCCCCCAGTTGCAACTTAGTAAAATCAGATTGGTAAAAATAACGCAAATAGAAATAATACTGGCTAAGATAAAAAGCTGTTGTATCAAACTGAATGAAAAGGCTAGCTAGCTAGCTCACTTGAAATCTATATATACGTTCGTAGCCAAATTCTTAAAATTGGTAAGTTCAAGATTTGTATGTGGCTAAAAAACGTAACAATATATTAACTGGAGACATTATGCGTGGAAAGATTTACGTAACAAGAAAAAAAATCTAAACTGTGATATTGGCCATCAGCATTGTTTCCTATCGATCTCGCCAAACTATCATTAAAATGGTATATTGATCGACTACCATGTATACAAAGTTCAATGGAATTAATTAAGGAAAAGCAGATCTTTCTTTTTACCCAGCAGGCTATCAAATCATATCTCTGTTTCCTCTTCTCCGCAATCAACTCAATTAATCGTTTAAATAAATGTCTGCATTCACAACTCATACCACCAGTTGCAGCGAAAACGACCGGGGTGAAGCTACCATGCTCAACTAAAAGCACGCGCTGGTTGTACATTGTTTTTTTTTCCTTCTCATTCATCTCGTAGCATTTCGGAATTTCCTGATGTACATATCTGTTGGCGTTTGGGTTGAACACCCTTATATCAAAAAATGCCATTTGACCTGTACACCAAAAACCACGAGCACTCACATCGCACCTTGCCTCATCATTACAATTTGCTGTTGCTTGATCGAAAGTTTCGCCTGTTAACGGTTGTAGCTTGGGTTCAACTCTAACATCTTTACATACTTCATTCAAAAGGGCAGCAGTAATGTTTCTTATGTGGTTGTGCCGAAGGCTAACAAAACCCCCCTTTTTACAGGAAAGAGCATGCTGAATATTAAATTTCGACCCACATTCACACAATTCAGGGAGCCTTGAAAGCTCCCAACCATATCTGATACGAACGAGATCCCAAAACTGTTGCTTAGTTAACACGTATCCTTCATCTTTTAAAGGCAGCGTTGTCAACCAAATTGATGCCCCGCTTTCACAATTCAAGTCATTTAAACGTTTCTTTTCTGCATCCAAACTTTCTCTAATCTGTGATAACTTCGCTTTATTTCTTCCTTCTTTTTCTGACCTGATCTTCGCTTTCTTAGCAGCATCATTTGCAGGTGATAATTTACGAACCTGCTTTACAATATCGGATCTTAAAACTTCCGTCATCATGATAGAGTTGGAGTATTCAATTTCACAAATCTCTGAAAACATTGGGATACCTAAACCACCCAATTTCGGATGCAAGGACAGCAATCGTCTTTCCATTTCCGAACATTTAATACCTCCAGTCAACGCAGGAATAAATTCTAACAAAATGATATTATCCACCTGTTGCAAACAACTGCCAATGTTTGGAATCGTACGCATACAGTAAGTAAGTTTATTCTTGTATCCACTTACAAAGCAGCTGTAGGCTGCATGCGGTTGTATCTTTGCAATTTCGGATATCATGGAAATTTATTCGCACCAATTTTTGATCTTCTGAGCCATGTATTCATCTTTAAACACGCACGATCCAAGAACAGCACCAAGATGTCTTTTACCTGTTATTGTGATGTTCACACTGCTATCACTGAAAACCATATTTGCTTTTTTAAATACGTCATTTTTTACTATTAACCAAGATTTTGTTGCCTCTGGAAAATATCCAAACTTTGGCCCCAGTAAGCAGAGTTGATTCCACCAACGTCTTAGACTGAACAGCTCTCCATCAGCAGTAACATCATCAGCATAAGCTACTGTCTTTGTTTCGTTGACTACCTCCATAATCATGAGTATCATGGGAATTATGGCAATTGCATAAACAGCCATAGCGATGGGATCACCCTGCGTTGTCCCTTCCTCAGATTTCAGCTACATTCCTCCTAACACAAATAACCTAGATGCTATAGAATAACAATTGTGCACGAACTTTGAAATTGATGGGCAAATTATCTTTATATTATGTAAGAAAACGCTTCTGTTCACAGAGTTGAAGACATTCGCAGCATCCACTAATAACACAGCTTCTGTATTCTCATCCTGAAATATGGTGTTCATTGCATGAACCGCAGCTTCACAACCTGTGTCATGTCCAGCACATGTCTGCAACGATCCAACCGATGAAATGATATCATCGCGTACAGCAGATATAACAACTTTGCCCGCGATTCTTCTGAGTACCTCTCCAACACCAATAGGACGAAGCCCTGGGTTCTTATCAAGAGGAATCAAACGACATGCTAAGAATGCTTCCAATGATGCAGAATCTTCCTGGCTAGAGCATAACTTTCGTATGACTTTTGAAAATGTTTCACATAAACTGACAGAACTTTCTCCGAAGTTATTGGAGGCAAGTATCCCTCTCCATCCATCCGCATCAATTCCAGATGGTCCAGATCCTCCTTTTGTCCTGATCGCCGCTTTCCTAACTGCCTCTGCATCAATGCATTCATAACGAATTTGATGAACGATGGACGGCTCGTCTGGTAACAAAACGTCAGGGCCAGCTTTCCGTGCAATAGGATGCTTCATCCGTAGGTTAGCTAAAGTATTTTCATTCAGGGTTAAAATTCCATGCTGCATCTTGTTGGTCAACAATTTGATCGCACCGTTAACATTGCCTTTTTGCATCTCTGCCGCAAATTTCTTCGATATTTCCGCCACAGATTTTGGTTTGTTAAAGGATTTTAAATTGTCCTGGATAGTTTGACTTTCCAGAAAAAGTTCCGATAAATTCCCTGCATACCACAATTGCAATCGTCTTTCCAATGCTTTTAGATGATCCTTTGCTTTGCTGTTTTTCGACGGCTTTTGCAGCAGTAAATTAGGCATTACCATGATCGCCTTAAACGATATGTTTTTCAACGCCGTATTATCAAGCCAATCGTTCATCAGTCTGGTGATCTCATCTATATATCGTTTACCAGCGGTACCAGTAGGTAACAAGAACAAGTCCTTCCTCCAATATATAGTCTTTTCATAGACATCCGATAACGTCTTTTCAAAAATCTTGTCATCAAATGATCCCCATTTGTATTTTATATCTTCTGCATAAAGTAATGCCTCAATACACTGAGGTTCAGGTTCTATTGGTGAATGTTTTTTATGTTTACAAGATTTTCCATATTGTTTCAAACCTTTTTCTGTTCGAAAGGTCCTCTTACAATCTTCACAGCTGAATTTGTAAATAACATCTGAAGTAACGGTTTTTTTCTCTTGCAACATCTTTTACAACAAACAGTTTACGACAAAGTTAACGTTGAGTATCAACAAATATCAAGTTTAATCTTCTCTTTTTCGTATTTGTATACAGAGTTTAAATGTCGATATTGATTGAAACAGTTTTGCATAGTTTCGATAAAACTGCGTCATTAAAATTTCCGTTAAAGAAAAGCGTCTATTATTATACGGCTATTATTAAAGAGACTAGTCGTTGCCCGTGGAAAAATCCACGGGTTCGCCCGTCCTTTAAATTTACCCGTCGCAACAAAGTGGACAAAAATATATCGCATTTGATATTCGTGTTTCCGTAGCACGTTTTTCTAACTCAGCGGGGGGGTCCGTGCAGAGACAGACAGACGGAATACGTCTCTTTGTTAAACGTGGAGCGACTTGTACAACCGAAAGCTGAGCAACTTGGCATATTTAGCACAAAATAAGAAGGAATTGCTAGTAGCTATATAAGATATATTTTATCAAAACTATAAACGATTTGAAATTTTGTTGCTTTAATAAACCAGCCGCTGTATAGAATTGCGCTTTCCGCACTTTGCAACGTCACACATCACATTCGTCCTAGTCTTTTTTTTTACGGAATTGGGGGTAGGGATTTCTAGCAGTATTTTGGGGTGATAAGGTTCGTATTCTTGGCACTTGGAAGTCGTATGAAACAGTAAAACTAGTTGAATTCATTTTCTTATGGTAGTAGTAACAATATATCAAAAAATAATATTTGCGTGTAGTTCCCCTTTTATAAATGTAAATAATTGTTAACAATGAAAAACAACAATATCCATCTAGTAAATTTTATTCTCCCATTTAAACTTAGTTTTCTTAGAAAAATAGTTTCAGACATTTGTAAAGAAAGACACCACAACAAAATGTGAAAATGTAATAACTACCTCAGTTTATGAAATGCGCAGCGAATAAAAAAAAACAAGAACAAAACGGTCAATTAATACCGCGTTATGTACCAAAACTTGGACTAATCCGCGTCGATCGATATAGGCCGCGTTAATCGATATAGAACTTGAAAATGTACTTCATTTTTGAGTTAATTAACTCAGAGGATATTTGAGAGGCGTGAAATTGATGATCGCGTTGATTTCATCAAACTGGGTGCAAAACACATAGTAAACAACACAAAAGTAAAAAATTCAAAAATAACATAAAAAAATAATTGCAAGGGTTAAGACACCCGTGTATGAAAGACTTTATAGTAATTTGGTTAAAAAAAAATAAATTAAATCATTTTATTCTATATACAATACTTGTAATTGTGTTTACATGGCTTTTCCTATTTAGGCGTAGATTCGACAAGTTAAGATGCATTTTAGAATTAGCACATTCGAACAACACAGCCTTGCACTGACGACTTTTTTCTATGTTTTTCCAATGAATGAGTGAACGACAAAATTTTAGTCATTATCTTTTTTTGACGCAGCGATGTTAAGTGGCTGTGTTCGTTTAAATTATTTCACGTTTGCATGTAGGTAGGTTAGGGTTATTTACGCAACATTATTTGCTTCTGACAAGCCGTTTTCGTGACACAAAATCGTTGTTAAAAACGTTTTTATTATGCTCAGTCCACTATATATAATTGTATAAGAATATTTACATGTTAAGTTAATTTAAAACCAAGAGTTGTCTAAAATATTAAAGTCGAAATAGTTATAGTTCTTTTCTAAAATTTTCCGAATCAAAATCGGAAAACACTTCAATTTTTATTACTAACTTCTTGCGAAGAAAAAAAATTAAAATTAGAATTGAACACCTGGCTTCTTCGAAAGTATTTGTGGAAAACAACGTTGCAACGTTTTGCTTTTTTTAAAAGATTTCGGATTACATCCGAGATCTTATTAAAACGGGCGGTCTTTTTCTTCGCCTCCTTCTTCTTCTTCTTCGACCGATTTTTTAACCTATTGCCGTAACGTCACGACTTTTAAAGTCCGATCTGACCCCGCGACCCAGCGCTACTCCAGCTGTGTGCGTATCTTGATATTCGTGAAATTGGGAAAGAATGAAGACTGCGTTACGAATTTGATCACAAATATTGTTATAGACTGTTATTTTAATATTATTTGATGATCTATGCTAGATACTCCTTAAAATTTTCGTTTCCAGTTATGTTTTTAACGAGGCGGATTTTGTTCAACTAAACCGAACTCTAGGGGTTAAGGTACGAGTCGTTTCTTTCGAGGGACCGAGTTCAAGGACGCCATATTTGTTATACTCTGGCTTCTTCACCAAGCTGCGAATCAAAAATTTTTTGAAGAAAGAGGAATATTTGGTTGGGTTAGTATAATTATTTAACTGCCTAAATTTCAGTTCTATCAACGTTTAAGATATTCTCTTCGTTAGTATGTAGCGACACCTTTTATTAGTGTCATGAAAACTTACTCCACAAAATAGAATTGCTGAGTGATTTTTTTAGCTGGACAGGGTAACAACAGGCTGTTTTTCACGTGTTCTTATTTAAACCGAAGTTGCAATAAAGTTTTTTTGAAGAGGGTATTACGCCTAAACGCATTGACGACACAGTTTACCTGTACTAAGTGCTAAGTCCAATGTTAATGATGGCTGTTTCCTAAGTTTCTGTTTATCCGAAGTTACGAAAGTTCAAAAAAGGGTATTGTGCCTATATGGATATGTGTCATTGTTTGCCTGTATTAATCCCTCAGCCCGGAGTAATATTTATTTTTGAACTTTTAGCGGGAACGTTCTCTGAAAAATAAAAAAAGGTTGGCCAACTGTTTTTGCTATAACAGGGTAGCAACGAGTTGTAAACTGAGTTTTTATTTCAGCTGTTGTGAAAAGTTGTGAAAAGTTATTTTTTGAAAAATATATTACACTGGAAAGAACATAATGTTGTGCGCCTATTTTTTTCAAAATATATTACACCGGAAACACCATAATGTTCTGCGCCTCACTTAATTTATGACATGCTATACTAAAGCGCTTCACCTGAATGTGTGGCACAGTTTACACTTCTTATTAATCGCTCTTCAAGGCGTTCAAAGCCAGGTAACACAGTTACTTGTGGCTTAACCCAGCGTTTCGACTCCGGGTTCCCTGGCTAGTCTAAATATTAATACCACGGAATCGCATTTTGGATTTAGTCTCTATTATTCATTCTAAACCGATGAACGTAGTCTTTTAACCTTTTTGTATCTTTCGCCTACTTCTATTTCTTTTTTTCTTTTTAAACTTGTAGGATCCAACTTTATGGTCAAATCTTAGATATCTTAAACTTGATAAAGATTTTAGTCATGTATTTTAGTCATGTATAATAAAACATTTCCAAAATATCGCTACACCACAAGCAATAATATTTAATAAATTGATATGCTAAAACGTCTTCGTTTCTTATTAATGTTAAATGTAGTGCAGTATTGTTAAAGTATCAATTTATTTTCACAAATCACTTTTTGTATATTTGTAATACATGAAACATTTTGCAAGATCAAGATAATACCTATTTATTTCAAATAACGGAACAACATGGTAGAAGTTCTGTACAAAACAGGCTACTGGCGACCTAGGTATAGGGAACAAAATTACACACGAACAAGAATCCGAAATCTTTTAGCCTGCAAGGGCTTTTCATTAATATATTATTTGCAAAGTGTTGATATTTTGCCGTTTTTATTTCATATTTAAAAAAAACTCTATTTGTGTTCTGGTTACACGAAACAGGAGTTTTTAAACTTTCTTTCGATCAACTGATCAACTTGTCTAAACATTTAACCCATTCATCAAATAGTTTTTAAACAACAAATATGTTGCGTAATAATTTTTCTTCTTTTCACCTGTTATTCTAAAGAAAGAAAACGCTTTTAAATACTTCCATGTTCTGCAAGATCAAAAGATACATTATCTCTATAATAATACGGAGCTTCTGTCTGTGACTTTTGCAAAGTGGATTAAATTATAAAACATCGCCTATAAATTTGTTCTGTAAATTAGCAAACTTTGACGATAGAACAATATTGACGTCAAAGGAAAGTATATTAAGATTAGTGAAGCCATTGCATTGCACTTTTAAATTTAAGGCTAAATAACTTGGAAACGGGTGGAAATAACTGACGTCATCTCCTGCGTGGGTAACTAGGGACTACCTGGGACCAATTTGGGTAAGTTTTCCAAACCTGGGTCACCGAATCCGTTTCGGAATGGACGGGTTAATGACGTCATAAAAAAACCTTTAAACCCTAATATCTCTGCATACGTTTGTCACAAGTACACGATCCTATACATTTTCTTGATCAGCGTTTCAAGATCTATACGATGAAGGCAACAGGCATACACATTTCTGAAAAAAAAAATTTTGTGTTCTGACAGGTCTCTGCTGACGTCAGCAAACTTTAAATGACGGTTGTTTTTCTCTGTTATCCTGCCTAAGTGGATTTTTCCACGGGCCTTATCGACTAGTTATGCAATAATTCACAACATACATAATACGTAAAAAGAGTTGTTATAAAAAACTTTATTTAGACATTTCTTTAGTGTGTTCGTTACATGTTGATACTTTTATTATATGTTCATTACACGTTGTTTTTTTTTATAAGAAACATGTTTATAAGAAACCTACATGTAGAATCTTCAAAAATTAAGAAACTTTTCCTACTACATTCTATGTCTATTTCTGAAATAAGAAACTTGTTTCTAATTAATTCTTACAATTAATTGAAGAAGATGTTACAATCATTCTTGAGTTGTTTTTTTATATTTTGTGCTGTTGTGTTGTTGAGAACTTTTAATAAAAGAGACTTTGAAACGAAAAATGCTATATTTTTTTATTTTGAAACCAACTAGTCCAAAAATTAAAGAAACTTTTAGAACTAGCTATTTATTTGATATAAAAAACCCTTGTTTTACTAGGAAAATTAAGAAACTAAATAAGAAACTTTTGGAACTAAAAACATGGAATTTCAGCCTACAAATAAGAAACTTTTAGAACTAGGCCATTCGCCAGATTTCTTATAAAAAAAAAACGTGTATATATTTTTATCACGGGACTTTGTTTAAAAGGGAATATTATAGTCTCTTAAAAATTGCCGTCGTACTTCATTCCAGCGACGGCAAATTTTTTGCCGTCGTAGTTCCGTCGTATTACATTACAACGACGGCAAAAATTTAATTAAAATTGCCGTCGCACTAAATTTTAGATTCCCATGGCTGACAACACAAAATTGGCCCAAAGAAATTTTGGATATATATTAATTTTTACATTTACGAAATTCAGGGGCAATTTTTTTTCATAAATAACGAAACCTTCTTGGTTAACTCCGCAATAAGATCCGGCTAAAGGGCATTCTTTTTTGCTTCCATCTTTTCTACGATAATGCATAGCAAATATAATAAAATATCTACGTCTTGTTTTTTAAGTCACATGACATAGGAACGCGCAGTGGAGCCATAGTTTGTTGGAGGTTACTGTTATAACCAATAAAGTGAAATTAGGTTATCGAACATAACTATATCACCAGACTACACTAACAAAAAATAAAAAAATAATATATAAACGATAAAAATTACTCAAAAATTCTTTAGAAATACAAAATATAAATTGTAAATAAAAAATGTCGGAAAATGCAACAACAAAATATAGTCTCGCCTTTAGTCACAATAGTTACATCCAACGCTGAATATGTGGCATTTCACGCTGAGCTAGAAGTACTGGACTATACACTAGACAACCATGCTCCCAAACTTGACGTTCCCACAATCCGTTGGTTAGTTTCTTCAACTGTTTGCCATGCTTTTGTCCGCGTTGCCATTGTCCTTTGAACACAGTACCATCTTCAAGCGAAGTGATACCATACCCGTCACGCTGTTTGCAAAAAAAAAATAAAAAAAAAGAAGATTTTTAAGAAAAGAGTCTGGAGAAAAAAAGAAGCGTGGTTTACTTACAAGATCATTAATGAATTCTCCGTCGTAAACTTCTAGTCTTGTTTTTTCTAAACCCTTCCCTTCTTTACAACCATTACTCCAATCACCTACGAAGGAGACATGGTAGGAAAAATAAATAATAAAAAACCCATCTGCACACAAAACAACAATGTTCAGTTGTGTCCTACCATTATACATGTAGTCGTTAACTGGATCTCTCAGAATGCAGTGACCATGTTGCTGAAAACAATGAAAGGAAAGCTAAGTGTGTATTTTCAAAAGAATGCTTTGATGTTATTAAAAAAACACGAATGCTGAATTTGGAAATAGCCAATGACAAAATTGATATATAAGAAAAACATTGATGGAAACTTTACCTTTCCCTGCATCCAATTTCCATCGCAAGTCCAACCACTAGGTTTTGTTAATATGCCTGTTCCATCAGGACAATTATCCACCCAACAACCTTAAGGTGTGAGTAAGGGAAAGAAGTGCTATGTATTGCTATGTATGTGTGCTATGTATGTGTGTGCTATGTATATGTATGTGCTATGTAATTACAACAACAATACTCAAAGTTAAAAAATGAAAACTCAAATCAATCTCTGTTTAAAGTAATCTTGTATCCAAGCAACCCAAACCAATATGTAACCAAAAACTAAATTATCAAGTCCCTCATCGGTCGCCAGTTGTAAAATTTTACAGGAAATAATAAGAAAAAACACAATTTCTTCGTCATATATGACTGTCACGTTTAAAATAAAAATTCAACTAAAAACTTTGTACAGAAAGTGAATATATAAAGAAATCACGTGACAATAGCAACTTCGTTCTCACTGATTGAAACATATCCGGAATTGATGTTTCGTCCGTGCAGTAAATGGTAGGGCGTCAAAGCTTCATCGTAATTTTCATCGCTGATATACGTTAATGGACGAGAATTTAACGAATTCTCAATTTCGACTAGAATCGTGTTGACTTCTTCATAGTTCAGGTACGCATTACCAATCACCTTTTTCAAACAACTTTTGACGATTTTAATTAAACGTTCATAGAAGCCACCCCACCACGGTGACTTCTCTAAAATAAACTTCCATGAAATGCGGTTGTTCCTCATAAAGTTTTTCACATCTTCCGCTTTAAACGATTTAAAGTTGTCACTTATAAATAATCGAGGCAAGCCTCGTCTTAAGAAAAAACGTCGTAAAGCTAGAATTAAAGTTGTGGCACTAACGTTCGTAGTCAATTACAGATGCACTGCTCGCGTAGCTGCACAAGTGAACAACAGAATATAGCATTTATGCATATCAATCGATTGAGAATAAATTTGTCGAGCAAACAGGGGTCCAGCATAATCGAGTCCCACGTTTTCGAGTGGATAATTAAAACTAATCCGGTACTTTTCCTCTCTCGGGAGGAACAACGGGTTTACCTTGAACCAATCGACAAACAAAACATCGTTTCAGGATCGACTTCACGAACTGTCGGTCACGAATGATCCAATAACGTGTTCTCACATGATTTAACGTGCAATCAACTCCATTATGACAAACTTGTGAGTGCGCTCGAATAACGACCTTTGAATAAGTGCGAATCTTTCCTGAGCAGCAAAGGATTTCTTTTTGTTAAAATCAATGTCCTTCACGTCATTGATTCTCGTTCTGGAACGTAGTAAGTCGTCATCACCACGGTACAACCGTAAGGAAATTTTCATTTTTTCACACTGTGCCGATCCAACTACAAATGACTGTTCATACTTGCACCATAACCGTTCACACTCATCAATTTCTTCCACATCCAAGTCGCCCTTTCTCATCCCCACCTTTCCGTTCAATGACATTTTCAAATTGTTTACAAACCTCATAACATACGCCGTCACCCTCAACAATTTATTCAGTTGCTAAACTTCTTGCGCTCAATCACAGTCCCAACACCTCCGCCCTCAAGAACATCCACAGTCAAGGCATTACTCACAACAGTTTTCTCTTCTTCACTTCCTCCTAACGGTTCGACTAGATCAACATCCACGACAGGCCAATCATTTGCATCCTGTTTAAGAAACGAAGGACCATTCCACCACAATGAATTCTTGGCGAGACTGGTCGGCCAGGATTTCCTTGTTGCAATGTCTGCTGGATTACTATTAGTACGAACGTATTTCCAATGTCTCGGTGCAACCAACTCACGAATTTTTGTAACTCTATTTTCGACCCAAACCTTCCACTCCTTCCGCACTTTCTTTATCCACCACAATGCTATCTGGGAATCGGTCCAACAAGTCAAACGGTCAATAACAAAACGACCCTCCACCGCAGATACTAACGACCTGAGCAGCTTCGACAACAACAAACATGCCAATAATTCCAATCTCGGTATTTTTCTTTCCCTCATCGGTGTAACGCGACACTTGGCGGTCCATAACTTAACATACACTCCATTTGATGTCAATATCCTCACATAAACAGCAGCCCATAAGCTAAACCGGAACTATCGCAGAAACCATGTAATTCAACAGCGTTCAACCTCACCATCCGCCCTCATGACGTGTCGGCACATACGATCTCAACAAGCAACAGGTCTTCTAAATAACGTTTCCACTCACAATATATATCCTTCGGAACAACTTCATCCCAACCAACCTTACGCTCACACAACCGTTTAAACAACAACTTGGCACGCAAGACAACAGGACAACCAAACCAAGTGGGATCAAAAACATAGCACTTATCTTTAAGATGTTTCTTATCGTAAATTCTAAATTCATACCTTCACGAGCAATCTCAGTAAAAAACAAACACAAACAAGTCACTGTCAATGTCCCAATTAATTCCCAATACTTTTCGGAAAGCCGGTTTTAATTTCGAAAATGGTTCACTCTGCAACACTCCTTTTGCTTGGCGAATTTGATTTGCTAATACGGCGTCGTTGGTGGCCCATTTCCGTCACTCGAATCCACCCTCCAATAAATATTTCTTAGCTTTTACGTAAAGTTCGTACGATTCTTGACGATTATCAAGACTGTTTGTTGAATCATCCATATACAAGTCCTGCAATAACCTCGTCAACAACTTAACATCGTATTCAAGCAAAATACATTTGTTCAAATGGACAGTCAATGTTCCTCCCAACAAAAACGGGATACTGGATAACTCCAAAAATGACACATAAAAATCGCATAATAATCAATTTTGGATCGTCCTTCTCTATGTCATCGAACCACAGAAAACGTAGGAAGTCTCGATGTCTCTCTGTAACTAAAATCTGTAGAAACGCCTGACGAATATCTGCAACCAATCCGATTTTCCCAATTCGGAATCGTAACAGCACGTCGTAAAGCAACGGTAACAAACACGGTCCGGAGTATAATACGTCGTTCAATGAAGGCTGGTTTTGCACGTGACTACTAGCGTCAAAAACTATGCGAAGCTTTGAAGTTTCTTTATCTTCTCTAATTACACCACGGTGCGGTAAATAATGAACACGACCTGGTTCACACTCTCTGTCGTCGACCTCCTCAACGATTCCTTGTTGTTTATAATCTGCAATAACTTTTGCGTAATCATGAGGTAATTGATGATCGGCGTCCAGTTTCTTCTTCAAATTTATTAAACGATGCTTTGCTAGTCCGAAATTATCTGGCAAAGTCTCGGCACACGGTTTAAACGGTAAATTCACAACATACCGACCATCCTCAAATCTCAAATTATTCTCAAAATTATCAAACACATCTTCATGTTTTTCAAAAATTCCAAGCGTCTCTACATCCCAAAATCGAGATAAACTTTTATCCAAACATTTCTCCTCGCATGTCTCATTATCCAGGCGTAACACGTGTGTGCTAACAAAATTGGCACAAGCCCCACTTCTACTCCAATCTCCCTTATAACTTCCACTCAAAATCCATCCAAAACAAGACTCCATCGCAACCGGTTCATTCGTACCACCCCGTCGGACACGCCCTGAGACAAACGAATATTAGTAATCAACACCGATCAAAATGTTTACTGTCATTTTTCCTCTGTTGAATAGTCGGCAAGATATAAACCTTTCAAATGTCCATACGTCGCTGAAACATCCCGTGTATATTGGTGTAATAAATCTGAGCATATAAGTGGAACACATAACGCTTCTACGACAACCGTTTTCCCCGGACAAACAATTTTCAACCCCACAACGTCTAACTCCTTCGCAACTGATTTTTCATTCCCAAACGTTTTAATAACAATTGTGTCTTTCCTCAGTGTTTCTAAGTGTAAAGCATTCCGAAGTTCCTCCGACACATACGATCGCTGACTTCCGCAAAAGTAATCGTGTTTTCTTTGAAATCGAAGATTCAATGTTTGAAGCATCGGCCTCGGCGGTCTGCAAAAGAAAGTTATTCCTCTCACTCGAAACATTATTTACACCTGTCTCATTTCCATGGTTCGTTTCTCCGCTGTCACTATTTCTCGGTTTACAACAAATACTGATGTGATGACTCTCCCTACATCTGAAACATTTGTACGTCGATGGGCATGATTTCGAAATATGATTTTTCTTTAAACATATAAAACAATGACCACTTTTACGAAGTATCGACTTTCGGGCCACCGAATCAGATATCTTTCCACACTATGATGAAGGGTGTTGTTGTGCGCAATATGGACAAGTACCACGCTTGTCGGTATTAGGGAGATTTAGCAATGAGAACGCGCACGTCTCTAGAGGACGACGTTGCGAATTAGAGCGATCGGCGCTTCTTTGTTTTTGTATAAAATCAGAACGGCACGAAGCAAAAAACAACAATCAAAATGGCTCGTACAAGCAGCTTACGTTCTGTGAGAGAGATGATACTGTATGCATCTCAGAAGATGTTATTGATGATATTGAGTTTGTATTGCTTTATGAAGCTAATTATTCCAGAGAAATTTACCCATACTGGAATTTTGAAAGGTTTAATTTGGATACATTTGATGATGCTCAATGCTTGACTGAGTTTAGATTCAACAAGAGAGATATTTACACCCTTGCTGAGTGCTTACAAATTCCTGCTATTATAACTTGCTCACAAAGAAGTAAATGTGATGGTTTAGAGGGATTATGTATATTGCT